>OY720441.1:124611306-125211306 GCA_963082915.1 Dolichopus griseipennis | reverse complement strand
AAATAAAGTAAAGATACACAGGCCCGGTTCAAGCTGATTCGGCGCCCTGTGCTGATTTTGAAAATTGCGCCCACATGCACATAGTATATAGTATAAGCCATTTCCACGTCACCATTGAGGTAGACTATACTAACGCGCTTTTTTTAACGAGGTATCCCCAGTAGGCCTAGTCCTCAAATAAATATAACAAAAAAAATTATTTACATTTTTTAGTTCATTGAATTTAAAAAAAAACATTATTTACATATTTATACAAATTAAATCTCCATAAACAGTAACTTTATACAAACTGAACTTTTCTTGCTTTAATTTTGCAAACTCTTCAATCATGTCATCGTACTCTAACGCTTCAACTAATTCCTTTTCTATCGATAGAATTGACAAATCTGCCAATCTATCTTGTGTCATTGTCGTTCGCAAGTAAGTTTTGGTGAGTTTCAATTTTGAAAAACTGCGTTCACCGGAAGCTACTGTTACAGGCAGAGTATTTAAAATTTTAATAGCTACTACCGAATTTGGAAATAGTTGATCTAAGTTAGATTTAAATATAAAATTTAGTACATCTAAACTAGATTGATGTGATTTATCAAGCGGAGATAAAATTAATATCTCCTGGTATAATTCTTCTCCATTCAAATCTTTCGATTCATTATTACTTAAAGCCAGATCTAATTACTTACATAAATTTTTTAAATTTTCTAATTTGTGAGCTTCATTTATGTTGTATAAAAAAGAAAACAAATTATTGTGAGCTTTCAACAGTTCAAATCTTTCATTTATGGAAGTAATAGCTTGATCTAAAATTTTATAGTAAAAGTTAACTTTAAAGCTTAGCTTAGGATCTAAAATTGTTTCTTCAGCTTCATCCGTATACATTCTTTTCCTTCGCCGAGAACGTAATGATGACTGCTCAGCAAATGTGGATGGTATTTCTAAATCTAAAGCTATTGCTTCAGCTGCACAAATATATTGGTTAAACTTTTTTTTAGCTATGTTGATTTTTTCTAACACATCAAACCAAATCAATAAACTACAAATAAATTTAAAATCTAGGATCTTATTACCTAATGACTCAGCAGTTACTTTTACTTCTGCAGTACCTTCTTCGGAAATTTCAATTAAAGCCTCATATATATCACCCAAGTTATTTTTTAATGGTTTCAATGCATCAATTCTGCTTTCCCATCGAGTTTCAGAAAGAGGTTTTAGAGTTAAATTAGGAACATTTTTTTTATATATAGTCCAACTATTCGTTGAACTAGATACGAATACATATAAATTTTGGACAATATCAAAAAATTTAACTGCATCCAACGAGCAATTCACGGAATCATTTACTACTAAATTAACCGTGTGCGAGGCACATGGAACAAAAAATGCTCTAGGTTCAATAGTTCTTATTCTGTTTTGCATACCGGATTGTTTACCTCTCATGTTGGAACCATTATCATAACCCTGACCTCTACAATTATTTATAGAAATATTTAAATTCTCTAATTCTTTTAAAATTAAATCAGTCAATCCTTCCCCAGTCTTACTTTTTCCTTCTAAAAATCCTAAAAAATGCTCTCTTATTTTAAATATATTATTTTCCTGATGAACAAATCTAATTACTAAAGTTACTTGCTCCACATGACTTTTGTCAGGGGTTGAATCAACAATAATTGAATAATGTTTTGCTGCCTTAATCATACAAACGATTTTATTTTTAACAGAATTAGATATTAAATGTATCAGTTCATTTTGAATGGTTTTACTAAGATATCTATTCTGTGTCTCCTGATTGTTAATTCGCCTCAAATGCTCTCCTAATACCAAATCAAATTTTGCAACTGCTTCCACAAGTTTTAAAAAATTTCCGTTGTTCATCTCAAATAATCTCTCCGAAGTGCCGCGAAAGGCTAAAGACTGGGTACCAAGAAATTTCACTAAAATAAGTAACCTACGGAGTACGTTGTTCCAATGTTTAACTTCAGCTTTCATTGTACTTTCCAATACACAATCTATAGTCTGATTTTTTTTTTAAACCAACTTCTAAAATCTTCCATGACTTAAAGCTTTCCATGTGAAATGGGCTGTTCTCATGACTTTTAAGAATTTGAGCAATATGGCTCCAATTTGAGCATCCTGAACTAGATGATGCTTGATAAACAGCATCTATAGAAATTGAGTATATTAACCAAGAGCGTGAAATTGTATCCCCGTTAGCCAAAATTCTTTTATATAACGATACGCTAAACTTTCTGTTATTAGTTTTAGGAAAAGAAAATTCAACAACCTGTTTCGGCCCTGCATTTACCAAATTATTGATGATGTTATTATTCAAATTTGGCCAATTACCGGGATCCGTTAAATCCAAAAGTAAATTATTAACATTATCTTGAGTGTCTACTAAAGGTAAAGGTAATATAGCATTTGAGCAAGACGCTACCGGTTCTGTCATATCTAATAAATTGTCTGGACATACACTTTCGGACGCTACCGGTTCTACCATATCTAATAAATTTTCTGGACATACACTTTCGGAAGTTGTAATTGTACCAGCTTTATTAAATAATTTTAACAATTTACCTGATTGCTTTTTATTTTCCTCATCTCGAATCTTTCGAGGCTTTCTATATTCAGCACCAGACAATTTTTTTTTAGTCTCCATTCTTATATATATGCACCAGATAATTTTTAGTTTTTTCCAAATTTAATATTTATTTACTTTCTTCTTTAATTTACACACAAAACAAATTGCACTACTTAACGACTTAACAAAATTGCACAAGAAGAAAATTAAATTTCTATGCATAGATAAATCACTAACCACATTGATGCGACTAGCCAAAACAAAAGAAAACTCTCTGTAAATAAATAGCTACAAACAAGTGCAAATAGACAAAGTTTTGTTTATATAAAATGTGGTTCAACATTTTATGTATACAATACATACTGTGTTGATTTTATTCTGTGCTAAATTTTTTTGTGCACAAAAGCCGCCCATCATTTTACATACTATCAACCACAAAATTTTCAATGCCAAAAGAGTTTTGTATATATATAAAATGTGGTTCAACATTTTATGTATACTGTGTTGATTTTATTCTGTGCTGATTTTTTTTGTGCACAAAAGTCGCCCATCATTTTACATACTATCAGCCAAAAAACTTACAATACCAACAAAATTTTGTATATATATAAAATGTGGTTCAACATTTTATGTATATGTGTTGATTTTATTCTGTGCTGATTTTTTTTGTGCACAAAAGTCGCCCATCATTTTACATACTATCAGCCAAAAAACTTACAATACCAACAAAATTTTGTATATATATAAAATGTGATGCAATATTTTATGTATACTATGTTGATTTTATCCTGTGCTGAATTTTTATTTGCACATTAGGCGCTCATGATATACAAAAAAAAAATTGTATACTGTGTTGATTTTATTCTGGGTAGAGTTTTTTTGTGCACAGTAGCCAATTTCGAATGCATTTTGACTACGAATAGAGCGCCCTGTGCAAGTGCACATCATGCACATATAGCTTGACCGGCCCTTTAGATACAGTCAGTCGGTGCAACCGATTTAGAAATTCCCTACACATGTTTGGTTCAAATTTAATGAGAAGTCCATAGTAGACCATAAAATCCTTTATTACTTTGATCGTAAGACATAGCTAACGAAATTAACTTTAAAATACTAAAAACATTTTCTAATTATTTTATCAATTCAAAAATATTAAAAATTTTTACTAATTTATTTATTTAAAAATTTTAAACAACAAATGAACTTGAAATAAATGGATTCGTAGAACGCCATTACAAAATTACATATTTAAAACTTTTTATTCAATTCAATAAAATTTTATACACATGTAGCAATTACTTCTTTTCAGGATTTTTAGCTGTAACGTATTTACTATTGAATGATTTTGTACCTTTGATTAATTATGTCAATTTTAAATAATTTTTAAATTTATTCTCTTAATTAACTTATTCTTTAATGTTATACATAATTCAATTAAACTATTGGTTTAATTTGAAAACTTCTGGTTATTTTTAATTTTTTCATGTATATGAATTCTAATTACTTTTCCTTGAAATATGGCCTGATCTACGTTAAAGGTATGAAAAAGATTATTTTCAGATTGAAATATTGGGATTAGAATTGGTTAATTCTCAACTTTTATATTTATGATAAGGAGTTTTCTGAGCACTTTTATAAATAAATATAACCATTATTTTTCGTGTTATCTGTGACACGAATTTCATTAAATTCAAGGTTATTCGAAAGAAATATTAATAAATAGGTTTATATATCATGATGGTTTTTAATGTAAACTAAAAACATTTATGCTTTGATTTGCATTTTATCACATAATTTAGTCTCTAAAATTTTTAAAATTGAAAATAATTTAAGTTATGTAAATGTAGAAATAGTCAATAACTTCAATTATTTAGGTCTGTTACTTGACAGTAAATCAAGTTGGAATAAACATATTGAAAAAGTAATCAAAAATATAACTCCATACATATTCCTGATGAGAAGATTACGTAAGTTCCTCTCGGATCAATCGATATACACATTATATTCCTCGTATATAAAATCACATATTACTTATCTTTTACCTATTTGGAGTAGAGCTCCACAAATTCATCTAAATAAACTAGACAAAATGCATAAAAATGTGTTAAGCTTGCACAAGGCTTGCCCTTGTTACACCCAACAGATTCTATATACACTATAAAATATCTAAGCTTAAGAAACATAATATTAATGGAACTCTATAAAACTGCGTACAAAATCATTAATAATCAATTAAAACATAACTTCATTCTAAATAGGAATTTTGACATACACAACCATAATACTAGGAACAAATCGAACTTCTACCTTTCCCTTTTTAGAACATCACATCAAAAGAATAACTGCTTATATAATTGCCTTAAGGTTTATAATGAACTTCCAGAACAAATAAAATTAATTAATAACCTTAATCTATTTACACAAAAGATTAAATCCACTATAACTAGTACATAATATTTTAATAAAACTAGAAATACTAACAAACTAATAATTAAATCCTACATTAACTAACTAACATTCATAAATAAATCAAATAAGTTAAAATTTTTTTTTTTATTTTCTTTGTTGTGCTGTTTTAAGAATATAGAAAAAATTAATAAATTAAAATATGAAGAATTATACAAAAAAAGAGTAAATTTTTATGAAGAAATCCTATGAAAAATTTGTAAATGAATATCATTAAATTTCTTCTTTTTTTTTTTTTGCTTTGTTTTACTTTTTCTTATTCTATTGTTAAATAATTCTTACAAAAAATTATATGACCGCACTGCCTTAGGCATAGGTCTCAATCTATTTACTATGTACTGAAAAGATAAATTATGTATGTATATTTAAATTTATATTATAAATAAAGAAAAAAAAAAAAAAAAAAGTTCCTAGTATTTGTACCTATTTGAAAATCTTATAAATGCCAAATATTCTATAAATGTATTTCTAAAATATAATGACAAATTTAGAAATTTTTATATTATTCATTTAAATATAAAAAAAAATTTTACATACAAAACTAAACACAATTTAAGTACCGTACGCAATTTTTAGGATATTTTCAAAATAATTTAAAAAATGTGCTTATTAGTTTCACTCTGTACGTCCTTCGGTCCGTTTATCCGGCTTTATGTTTATAAAAAGTTTTGCATCGTTTGAAATAGAGAAAAAAATTTTAACTACAAGTACGTATTGCAAAAAACCAATAATTTCATTGAAGAACTTTTTTCTGTGGCTCCTGCCGTTACAGATCTAGAGCCCCCAAAGTCGGAAAAAGCCCCATATTCAAATTTTTATAACAAAAGTTCTGTTAGTTATATTTTGAATCTGAAAAGAATAAAAGACAGCTGTATTTATAAGGTTTATAAATTTTGAAAAAAAGATGTATAGTTTTGAAGGTATGAACAGAATGGTATGAAACACTATATAGTTTTGAAAATTGTTTTTTTCATTACTGGTTTAATTAAATATTCTTTATGGTAAGAGTCTACATATAATAAAAGACAAACTGCTGCTGCTGATGAGCGTGACCTATATTATGTAAGGTGTTATTTAATATATTTACAGACATAAACTTCAAAAAACAAAAAAACAATATTAAAATGTTAACTTAAATGTTGAGTTATAACAAATTTCTTTTCGTTAATTTTTTAATGAGGAAAACAAGTGATGAAAAAAATCAAGTTTTTCTAAAAAAGCATATTTGCAAAATAATATTGTGTTTCATACTGAGTATTTTATCGTAATATAATGTTGAAGCTTTAATGTTAACGTTTAATTTAGAAAATATATACATTGGTGACTAAGTTACTACTTACTTCTAAAAGCAGTAAATTTTTTAATTTTTAAGTCCTAATAGCCCCTCTATGGGAAAGGTTGCCAATTTCTCAAGGATCTAATCCTCACTACTCCCCTTCCCCAAACTTTTTTAGATTCTAGGAATTAAATTGTGAATTCCACCAAAACTATAAATTTTACTAAGAAATTTACTATTTAAGTAAAAATTATTAAAACTGAGAGATACTTTCTTCAATTTAAAGAACCGCTTTTAAATTTAAGAAAATCCTTTAACATATGTTAAAGTATAATGTTGGACCTTCAAATTTTGTATATTAAGAAAAACAAATTTGAACAGGTATTCAAGTTACAGGTGTTAAAAAATTTTCAATTTTCGAGCTCTTATAGCTACTAAACAGGGGACGTGACAAAAAAATTTTGTTAAGCGACTCGTACTAATTTCTAAGGATCTAACCTCTTTCAAGACCCTAGCTTTAGCCGTTTAGAAGATACTAGTATCGCCCTGTGCTCGAAATTCGAGCTATTTTTGCTTTTAAATTAACATATAAAATTCGTTTTGTGTAAATTATATTAGACTAATATTACACGACAAATTATTTTTTTTTTTTCCTATACATAATAAAAATTATGCCAACAATGTTGTCAACAGTTCTTGCGTGTGAAATATGATTAAAAAAAAAATTTATAATATTTCTCAATTATAAAAACGTTAAGTACCTATTTTTGAGTTTTATTCCTATAGCTTAAGCCGTTTTAAAGAGAGGATAAATTGATACAGTTAAATTAAATTTAAATTCTAAATACAGATAAATATTATTCTAATAATATATAATGTTCTGAAAATTTAATTATACATATTTCTAAACATATACATATATTTATTGAAGTCAAGAACCCAAAATTCGAGTTAATGCTGTCATTCATATATCAAACTGTACTTTTTTCTAAACATTTTAGTACGATTTGAACTATGTTGTAGTAGGTACGTATTCTGTATCCTAACCTAATTAAAAAGCTCTATGAATAAATAATATGTACAACAAAATTTAACATATTATAATTCATAAGTTTAGTACTTAGTATTATATTATATTGATGCTGCCAGAAGTACAAATAATAGTCAAGTTGACCGAAGTCTTTTTTTAAATCTCAATCTTAAGATTTATAGCATAAAAAAAAAAGTTTTCAATAAATCAAAGAATAAATTTTTCCTACCCTTTTTCCATTTTTAAATTTAATAGCTACATAGGTAAATTTTTACTACAAATCTATTTAAAGTTCTGAAAACATGCGAAAAATGATTCTGAATTTCTTTACTTTATACCTTTTTGTGTAGTTTATTTATAAAAAAATATTATTTTTTAAAACCTAATATTAGAAATATAAGAAAAACCAATAATAACATTTTTATACATTTTGTCAATATTTGTAAATTTTAAAAATCCGAGATACAGTACATTGCGTTACGCGTATTTTCGCTGCTCTAATGTAAATTTATGTACCTTTTTATTTCACAATTTTTTGACAGAAATTATACGCTGTACACTTTTATTTAGGTTGGGACCTAAGGAACAAATAACTTTTTTTGAGAAAAATATTTTTTTTTAGTTTTGCAAACATATTGTACTGTAGGTATTTTCAAGTTATTTGAATATATGTATGTTTTAAAAAAAATTATTTAAAAAAAATGTTATTTTTAAAATTTAATCTTAGCAACATAAAAAAAAACAATTACAATATTTTTAAACACTTTGTCAATTTTTAAATTTTAAAACTCTACAGTACGTCGCGTATGCTTTCATGTAAATTTTTTTACACAACTAATTATTTCAAAATTTTTTGACAGAAACTGAATGCCGTCATGCTAGTTTTGGCTGATCCATAAGAACAAATCATTTTTCTTAAGAAATATTATTTTTTTTTTTTTAAGTTTCTGCAAATATATTATAGGTATTTTTTAATAAACAAATATTTTAAAAAGATATTATTTTAAATTTTCTATTTTTATTTTTCGCTTTGTCATTTTTAAATCCGAGGTACCAGTACGTTGCGTATTTCGATTGCTCACATGTAAATTCATGTACCTAACTATTTATTTCAAAGTTTTCTAAAAATTTCCAGAAATTATACACCGTACGCGTTGATTAGGCCCTAAATAACAAATCATTTAAATTACAAATTATTTTTTTAAGAAAGATTATTTGTTTTTTTTTTTAAATGTTTTGCAAATATATATATATTTTAATATTCTGACTCTCAAATGTAATGGCAACTAAAAAATATATTGCAGGAGTCGGTTTTTTATTGTACAAAAAACTTAACAAAAAGCAACAACAATTTACGATTTACAAAAAAAAATTTTTTTTATTACTGTTGTATTATAATAAATTGCAAACAAAAAAACAAAATACAGTACTTTTCGGTTATAACGACCATGATGGGACGGAAAATAATCTTCGTAATAAACGAATGTCGGTTTAAAAGAATGCTGTGAATTTCGAAAAATTAGTATAAGACTTGAACATTGTAGAATAAGCTGATTCTAGAATGGACACTTCGAACTCATTTGCTAGAATTTTATTTGATGTGTCAGCCTCAAGCCTATGTATAGTCAAAACTAAATAAAAAAGACTTAATTAATCGCCAAGCAACATAATTAGATGTAATAAGTTTAAATAAAAGAAATATCAATGTAATAAAAAACTTACATTTTTAGGTAAAATTTAATTCTTTAGCAAAAATGTAGTTTATTATAATTAAAGTTGAACCGAGTTCGTTATAAATGAAAACTACTGTATAAACCAAATGTATTGCTTTCATTTCGAACAGAACTCATTTTTTTCGTTCACTTTTTAAGATAAAGAAAAAACAAAAACAAAACAAAAATTTAAAAAAAATTTAAATCTCCTTGTTCATTGAACATTTGAACTAAACAAAAAAAAGAAAGACATAATTCGGCGCCTATAATAAATATTTTGACTAAGCTGCGAGTTACAACCGAACATGGATTGCATTTTTAACAGAAAGTCGGCGCATAATATTAAAGTCATAAACCTCAACTTTTAACCGCGTGACCGTTAAATTTAAAATTACGTTATATTAAGGACAGGTTTTCACCTAAAAAAACGCAATATTCTTAAAAAAAAAATATCATTGTCCTATGAAAACCAAGAAAACCAAACAAAAAATAGTTTACTCAGAAAAGGGATCTTTATATTTCTATGGGAAAAAATAAGCCAATTAAATATTATGATGTGTGGTCAAAAATTTTGCAAAAATTGAGTTTAAAAATGATGAAGTTTATAAAACTAACTACCTTTTGTCGTTTTCAGATTGAAAATACACCTAGTAGAACTCTTGTTATAACAATTTGAATATAGGGATTTTCCCACCTTTGGAGGGCTGTTGCTCCGTAATGGGTGGGGCTACAGAAAAAAATTCTTCTACGAAATTATTTTTTTTTAATGCCTACTATTCTATTTCTCTATTTCAAACGGTATAAAAGTTTTTGTAAACATACGGACGGACGGACAGAGTGAAGCTATATAGGCTTTCTATACTGTCATGTTGAAGTACTTTGTAATACCGAGTTACTTTAGATAATTTCTTAATACTGCGAAAAATAATTAAATTAAGTTTTATATAAATATTGCTATAAAAATAAAAATTCAGGTTTTTAAAAATTAATTTTCGAACGTGTTACCAATTTGACTTAATAAAAACTTAATCTTTTTATTACTTTAAGTTTTTTTAGGATATCATACCTGCTTTCCTATTGCTATTACAATTTCAATAAAAATTAAAAAAAATTAAACTCATATTATTTTTTTTTTTTATATTTGTCTCTATATTCTATTTCAAAAATTCAATAATTTATTTGTTTTGTACCCTTTTTTTTGGTATAATAAATCTTCGAAACACTTTTAGCAATCGTCGTGTTCAAAATTAAGTAGCAAATTAATTAATAACTAATTAACAAATTTCTTTCCCTTCTCATTTAATCTAAATAGAACAAAAGACAAACAGCTGCTGTTATTTTCACAAGTAACGTACTTCTAATTACAAATACTAACATACATAGGAGAAAGGAAAAATGAAAGTGATTAAATGTAAATTAAGAACAAAAAGAAAAAAAAAATCAAAACGTATAAGAAATCTGTTAGAAGTTAGAAAACAGAAAATTATTATAAAAACGCATAAAGCTATTTTTTACATTTCAGTATGAATACTTTTATTTTAATATCACTTACAGAACTAATAACTCACTACAATACGTAGTTTCTATTTTTTATACGGGAAAAAAAAATCAAAACGTATAAGAAATCTGTTAGAGGGTAAATAAAGAAAATTATAATAAAAACGTATAAAACTATTTTTTACATTTCAGTATGTATACTTTTATTTTAATATCACTTACAGAACTAAAACAAGCTATTATAATGTTAACTAAATGTTCTTTAGGTAACGAATTTCCTTTTATTAACTCTTAGCGCAATAGTAGGAGGAAAAAAGAATATATATAAAAAGAGAAATTAAAATTATACCTGTCGTCCGACAGGCTTTTTTACTGGTATATAATAAAAGGTTAGAAACTGCTGCTAATTCACGTGCCATTTCATCAATTTAGCGTCATTAGTTCTTAACATATCTTGTTTTTTGGATATTAGCTCGTTAGTCCTTGAACCTATCAAAAGTTTCAGAATAGGAACGCATGGTATCCGGCTAGTTTATCGCAATAATAAATTCACTTCAAAGTTCATCGCAAGCAATTCAACGCAAGCAATTCATCGTAAGCAATTCATCGCAAGAAAATATTCATCGCGAAGTTTATTGCGATGAATATCCGATACCTAATGTAATATTGGATTTTAGAGTTGAATTCTAAATCAGGATTACCGCTTTTTCCAGAATATTTATATGTGTGTTTGTATATACAATGTTAGAAAAAAAAAAATCGCGCGATTGTTCTGGCTACCAGAGTTAAATAATTAAATAATAATAAATTGCTTACGATGAATTGCTTACGATGAATTGCTTGCGATGAATTCCATCGCGATGAATTGCTTGCGATGAATTCCATCGCGATGAAATGCTTGCGATAAACGAGCCTAGAATCGAACGCATGGTTCTTTCATTACGAGCTAATCCCTGCACCAAATTGGGAAGTTCAATCTTTATTTTAAGTTATTATTTTTATAAATTTCGATGATAAGCTTTTAATCCTAGGGAGGTCTAAGAAAGGTATCTGAACCACCATTCCAATTGAAATCAAATTTCGGAGCCACGCAGGACATTGTAAAAAACACGTTTGTATCAAATTTGAAGCTTGTACATTTGTTTCAAGTTTCTCTCTTTATTAATTTCGAAGATATGCTTTAAGGTCTTTTTCTATGTTACTATTGATTAAAGCACCGCGAGGATTGCTTGTGTTTAAGGTCGAACAATACAAGAAGCTTTTGATTAAATTGAGGCCAAATGAGAATTATTCTGAATAAAAGAAAATAGAACCTTGAAATTTTGGCACAAGTGTTTTTTATTATTGTCTTTGTGTCCGTCAAATTTTGGATGAATTGAAATAGTGGTAATAAGTAATAAATAATTTAGAAATTGCGTACGATACTTAATTTGTGTTCAAAGGTACTTGCTGCATGTATGAAAATTTATTTTTATATTTAAATGAATTACATAAAAAGTTCTAAATTTGTCATATTGCATATATAACAAATTAAATTAACTGTACACTAAATTAAAACGGATTTAACCGTTCATTTCAGACTTTAATTTTCTCGGAACATTGTATTCCAACATGACTTAATAAAAGCATTATTATTCCATCCTAAATGTATTCATTCCGCTGTTGGACGTGATCGTGGTTGGACAAAGTTGCCTAGTTATATCGTGTTTATAAAAAGTTAGAATTATTATTATTATTTTATTAATATATTTGTCTAGAATGAGGTGTAACAAACGCATTCAATTAAATGTGTTTTGTTGGATGTGTTCAATTATTAAAAAATAAAATATTAATGTTTTGTTGAATGTGTTTTATTTTAGAAAATAAAATATCATAAATTATCGTAAGCAGGCCAAAAAATATTTTATTAATTTTTAATAAAAAAAAAAATTTTTTTATGAACTTAAATTTATTTATTAGTTTATGAAAAAATTGATTTCAGTTTTAAAAATCACAGAAGATTTTCTGGGAATTTTAAATTAATAGTAAATCATTTGGTATTAAAAACTAAGACTATGCTTCACATGTACAGTTTTGTAGTAAGTCTTCATTAGTTTCAGTTAAAAACTGAAATAATGGCGAAGGCCAAATGTACGCTTTGTTGCGTTGCTTGCTTTTTGCTTTGGAAAGTAAATAAAGCAAGCAATATTTCAAAGCAATTTCAAAGCTTCCCTTATCTCATCCCTGAAATAAAGCCAAATGAACTGCACCATAGTAATCAAATCAAATATTTTTTTTTTATTTAATTAGGTAGATATAATAAAAAAAATCAAAAAATTAATTTGCATTTGATAATGCAAAACTTAATTCATAATTCAATTTTATGTACATAGAAATAGGTACATAATTAAACATGTTGAGTAGGTACATTTTAGAATGTTGTCAACATACAAGTATTTCGATTTGAATCTAAACAAAGGTTATGAAACAATATACCGAGCTTAGCAACATTTTAAAAATATGTCTACATAAAGTTAATAGATGGAGAAATAGATCATTTTTGAAACAAAATAAACCTAGAAAAAAATTTCAAATCTTTTAACAAACAAATTTATCGAATTTAAATTTAAAAATTTAAAATTTAAACAAGTACGTAATTGAATAAAAAAAAAATTAATTAAAATTAAAAAAAAAAATTCCTCAAGAAGAGATTTGAACTAACGGCCCCGAAATTTTATCAAATTTAAAACATACAAAAGGTAGACTACATAATTTAAAACATACAAAAGGTAGACTACATTCATTTTCAAATTTTTAAGAAACAACAATAAGTTATATTTTTTGTGTATCAATTACTAGAATCGAAATATAATCTACGTATTTCAAAATGTAACAGTTTCGACTTTATTTAAGAAAATAGTATTGATATACAATATTTGTACATGTATATAATGAAATTAGAAATAATTCTTATTAGAAAAAGTTTTTTTTTCAATTGACATTCCGTCATTCTGTGACGGGCCAACAGCTAGTAAAATAAATAAAGGTCCAATTAAAAATCTAATAGAACAATATTTTATTTTATTTTTGTTTCCAAATAAATCCAAAAGATAAATGGCGCATTCGGTAGGATGTGTTACTAGTGTAAATTAAATTTATAATATAAAAATTTAAAATGAAATTTAAAAAAAATAGAGAAAGTATTTTTGTATAAAACAAACAAAAAGCATAAATATGCTTTAATATCATAAAAAATAAAAGAAAAATAAAACTGCACCTAATAGAACAACTGAACAGAATCCAGTCAAAACAACTATGAGAGCGTAATCCAGGTCAAACAAAATGTGAGTTTTGTACAAGTTTTACTAAAATAATAGATTAAATTTAAAGAAAAAGTATACTTTAGAAAATTGAAATTTTTTGGGTGTTTGAAAGAGATTTTTTTTTATAAAAATGGGAGAAACCTGAATTTAAATCAATGTAAAGTAAATAAATTTAAAGTAAAAGAATTAAATTTGAAATACATTAGGAAATGTATAACTTCTTTTTTTCTTGTTTTAAAATATTTTTCATAATTATTATATACTAGCTGTTGGCCCGTCACAGAATGACGGAAGGTCAATTGAAAGAAGAACTTTTTCTAATTAAAAACTTTTTGTAATTTCATTATGTACATCATAATATTTAATCGGCTTATTTTTCCCCATACAAATATAAACATCCTTTTTCTGGGTAAATTTTAATGAAACAACAACCAAAATAAAGATTTTTTTTGTTTTCATAGGACAATGATATTTTTTTTAAAGAATATTGCGTTTTTTCAGGTGAAAACCTGTCTTTAATTTAACGTAATTTTGAATTTAACGGTCACGCGGTTAAAAGTTGAGGCTTATGACTCTAATATTATGCGCCGACTTTCTGTGTAAATGTAATTCATTTTCGGTTGTAACTCGCAGCTAAATCTAATTCAAACGATTATAGGCGCCGACTTATCTATATCTTTCTTTTTTTTGTTTAGTTCAAATATTCAATGAACAAGGAGATTTAAATTTTTTTAAAATTTTTTTTTGTTTTTTTTTTTCTTTATCTCTCTAAAATTCCAGTGAAAAAAAACATGAGTTCTGTTTCTGTTTGGTTTATACAGTAGTTTTCATGCAATGGTGCAATTTTAATTATAATAATCTTTACACTTTTTGCCAAAGAATTAAATTTTACCTAAAAATGAAAGTTTTTTATTACATTGATATTTCTTTTATTTAAACTTATTACATCTAATTATGTTGCTTGGTGATGAATTTAGTATTTTCTTATTTATTTGTTAATATAAAAAAAAACATAACGTATCAAAAATACCAAAAAAAATACATTAGAAGAAAAAGCACTATACATAAGCTTGAAGCTGGAACATAATGTAAAATTCTAGCAAATGAGTTCGAAGAGTCCGCTCAAAAATTAGCATATTCTACAATGTTTAATTCTTATACTAATTTTTCAAAATTCACAGCATTCTTTTAAAACGACATTCGTTTATTACGACGCATATTTTCTGTCCATTCATGGTCGTTATAACCGAAAAGTACTGTACTTTGTTTTCGTTTGCTTAAAAATTTTTTTTTTTTTAAATCGTATATTGTTGTTGCTTTTTGTTAAGTTTTATGTAAAATAAAAAACCGACTTCTGATGAATAATATTTCTTAAGAAAAATTATTTGTTACTTATGGATCAACCAAATTCAGCATGTACGGCGTTCAGTTTCTGTCAAAAAATTTTGAAATAAGTTGTTATGTAAAAAAATTTACATGAAAGCATACGCGACGTACTGTACCTCGAATTTTTAAAATTTAAACATTGACAAAGCATACAAAAATGTTATTGTTTTTTCTTATGTTGTTATTGTTCTAAAAATAAAATATTTTAAAATAATTTTGTTTAATATATAATATAAAATAATTGAAATACCTATAGTATGTTTGCAGAAACAAAAATAACATTTCTTAAAAAAAAATTATGTAATTTTTATAGATCTACGCGTCCGGCATGCAGTTTCTGTCAAAAAATGTTGAAATAAGTAGGTATGTTGTGTACTGTACTTCGGAATTTAAAATTTTAAAATTTGACAAAAAATATTGTAATTGTTTTTTCTGATGTTGCTACGATTAAGTTTTCAAAATAAAATATTTTAAAATAATATTTTTTTTTTTTTAAAATATACATTCAAAATAATTGAAAATACCTTAATATGTTCGCAAAAAAAACTAAAAAATAATGTTAAACTTAAATAAAAGTTGACGTATAATTTCTGTCAAAAAATTTACAAATAAATAGGTACATGAATTTACATGAGAGCGACCAAAATACGCGTAACGCGATGTACTGTAATCGGATTTTTAAAATTTACAAATTGACAAAATGGTTTTTGGTTTTTCTTATATTTCAAAGATTATGTTTTAAAAAATATCTTATATTGAAAAAAATTCAAAATATACCTATTATATGATATTAATAAAATTTTTTGTACTAAATTAAAACATTCAAATAAATATTTTTGTGTGTATGCGGATATACATATAGTAGACATATTGACGTACTGCCGTATAAAAATTGTACGTCGTATGCTTTAATTTAGATAAAATAAATATTTAATTATCTACTCCTTTCATCTACTATTTTTCAAGAGGCGGTGTGGTGTAGCTGTAGAAAGAGTAGTTCACTCCTATACAAATAGGTATAATATAAAGTAAAGTAAAGATTTCAGAACCATTTTTTGTATATGTATGTTTGTAGTAAAAATTTCAGATTTTATTATTGAAATGTAGTGCTTATTTGCCTACGTAGCTACTAAATTTAAAAATGAAAAAATCATCAATATAGATATGTTATAAATCTTAAAATTGTGATTTTAAAAAAAATCTCGACTTCTGTCAACTTAACTATTATTTTGTATTTTGGCAGCTTCAATATAATATAATACTAAGTAGGTACTTAACTTATTTACTTATGAATTATGATGTATGTTAAATTTTGTTGTACATATTATGCTCTATGAATAAGCTTTTTAATTAGGATACAGAATGCATCATCATCAAATTTTCAGAACATTATATATTAGAACACTATTTATATTTAGAATATAAATCGCTTTTTTGTGTAATAACTGTACAAAATTATACTCTCTTTATAGCGCGTTAAGCTAAAAAACGTTTTTATAATTGAAAAAATTATAAATTTTTTTTTAATAAGGAAATTTCAAACGCAAGAACTGTTGCCATAAATTTTAGTATGCATAGGAAAAAAAAAAACAAGTAAAGAAACAGTCAGTCGGTGCAACCAACTTAGAAATACCCTACACCTATTTGGTACAAATTTAAGGACATATCCATAAGTCGTTTTAACACCATAAGAGCTGTTATTAATTTGATCGTAAGACATAGCTAACCAAATTGACTTTACAATACTAAAAACATTTTCTAATTACATTATCTATTAAAAAATATTACAATTTCTTACTAATTTATCTATTTAAAAATATTAAAACAAAAAAACTTGAAACAAATAAAATATATTTATGCCAATTCAATTACTAAATGAAAAAATTTGAATTATTAAATTATGTGATAAAAAGCCAATATATTTAATAATTAAAATGTTTTAAAATTGCAATTATTTTAAATGGCTTGTTCATAGGTACATGAAAAGCTTATAAACGCAAAATATGCAAAAAATGTATTTCTAAAATACATATACAAATTTAGACCTTTTCATATAATTCATTTAAATATAAAAATAAATTTTACATAAATGCAGCAAGTACTTTTGAAGATAGCTGAACCACTACAATTAAGTCAAAATTTCGGGGACACATAGGAAATATATTCTTTGGCTTCGAAATTAAACTCGACCAGGACCAATTCCCATGGTACTTTCATTACTAGTAACCTAGAGTTTAAATTTCATCAAAATAACGGCATTATTTTTTGAATTATGGTGTTTTAAGATATATGTTTGTTAGCCCTTGAGCTTTTCAAGGGTTTCAGAACTCGCAACCATGGTACGATTTCGTCCATATGCAGTCCCCGTCATACTTTCAATACTAGTTAACTCTTGTACACAATTTGAACGTATTATCTTAATTTTAACTTACTAGTTTTATTAATTTCGATGATAAGCTTTTACACATTGGTGGGTCTAAGAGAGGTACTGAACCACATCTCCAATTGATCCGAAATTAGAGGGACACGCAGGAAATAGTAAAGAACACCCATTTGCCAAATTTGAAGCTTCTACTTTTGTTTCAAGTTATTATCTTTATTAATTTCGAAAATATGCTTTAAGGTCCTCGGAACTGAGTGGCTGGTCCACACCCACTACTCCAATTGGGCTCAAATTTCAAGGAGACTAAGTAAATCGAAATCGACACTCTGATACCAAATTTGGAGGTTCTATCTTCATTGGTTACGGAATTATGCTAGTTTGGCCTAAATTCGATCAAAAAGTACTAAGTTCCGAACCCATTGTCCAATCGTCACCGTGCGCAATTGCCGCCGTAGTTTCATTACCAATAACCTACAACACAAATTTCATGGAGATAGCGCCATTAGTTGTTGAGTTATCGTGATTTTTTACATATGTTCGTTAGCCCTGAAACGGATTAAAAGGTCCAGAATCCGAACCCTTGGGCTAATTTCGGTTTTATACAGTCCGCGCTGTACTTTAAGTACTAGTTAATTCTTGTACAAAATTTGAACGTTCTATCTTAATTTTAAGTTACTATTTTTAGTAATTTCGAGTATAAGCTTTTAAAACTTGGGAGGTCTAAGAGGGGTACTGAACCACCACTCCAATTGATCCCAAATTAGGGGGGCACGCAAGAGATAGTAAAGAACACCAAATTTGAAGCTTCTACATTTTTTCAACTAGTTATCTTTATTAATTTTAAGGATATGCTTTAAGGTTTTCGGAAATGTGTGGCTGGTCCCCGATCCCCAACTCCAATAGGGCCCAAATTTCAAAGACACTTAGGAAATAGGAAGGGACACCCTGATACCAAATTTGGAGGTTTTTTCTTCATTGGTTACGGAATTATGCTCGTTTGTCCTAAATTCGATCAAAAAGTTCTAGGTTCCGAACGCATGGTCCAATCCCAAACTTACGCAATACCCACAGAAGTTTCATTACTAGTAACCCACAGCACAAATTTGATGAAGATAGCGTCATTAGTTGTTGAGTTATCCTGATTTTTTACATATGTTCGTTAGCCCTTCGATCGATTAAAAGGTCCAGAATCCGAACCCATTGGCCGATTTCGCCCATATGCAATCCCTGCCGTACTTTCAGTCCTAGTAACCTACAGTTAAAATTTCATCAAGATTTCTCCGTTATTTTTTGAGTTATCGTGCCTACGGACGGACGGACGGACATGGCTATATCGACTCAGGAGGTCACGCTGATCACAAATATATATAATTTTCCATATCTAGCTCGCTTCCTTTAGGTGGTTACAAACACCATACCAAAGTTAATATACCCTTTTACCTATTCTATAGGTGTAGGGTATAATAAGTTTCGTATAATATTAGTCTAATATAAATTATACAAAACGGATTTTTTATGTAAATTTAAAAGCACAAAAAGCTCGAATTTCGAGCGCAGGGCGTTACTAGTTAATTTAAAAATATGTTAAATAAAAATGCAACCGTTTCAGCCGTTAATAGATACACAAAAAATAAATAAATGACGCATATAATTTCTTGTTGTATCTTAAAAACTTGAAGATGAAGAAGTTAGCTAGTCAACTTTTTATATGTTTCGAATTTTATAAAATGTTGGGGTCGTTAGATTAAATCCCTTCTTGGTATAATTTTTTTTTAATTTCAATTAATATTTTTTTTTATTTAAGTGCGTACTTGCTTAAATTAAATAAATTATTAAAAGATTTTAAATTTTTTTATAGGTTTATTTTGTTTTAATAATGATCTATTTCTCCATTTATTATTGTTTTGTATATATATTTTTCAAAAATGTTGCTATACATTCTATATTGTTTCCTTTGTTTAGATTCAGATCGAAAAACTTGTTTGTTGCTAACATTCTATAATGTACCTTCTCAACCTTGCTAAATAATTTATCTATTATTTATATGTACGTAAAATAAATATTGATTTTTGAATTGAAGTTTTGCATTATGAAATGCAAATTATAAATTTTATTTGGAATTATTTTAATATACCTAATTTAGTTTAAAAAAAAATTTTTTTATTTGTATTCTATCGTGCATTAAACTCAGATATTGTATACCCAATGCCACTTGCCCAAACTAAACACCACTTTCTTCCATTTTTAACTTTTTTTAAATAGAAAAATATTTAAAAAATTATGAGGGGAAGATGCAAGGATGGGGGATAGTTGAGGGAGAGTTAAGAGTGAGATACGGGAGAGATGAGGGCAACTTTGAAATTACTTTGATACATTGCTTGATTTATTTGCTTAAGCAAAGCAAGCAATGCATCAAAGCGAATAATTAAGACTTACTATACAAATGTGAAGCATAGTTTTCTTAATTTTTATTTACAAAATGTTTTACTATTTATTTAAAATTTCCAGAAAATCATCTGTGATTTCTAAAGTTGAAATGAATTAATTCATAAACTAATAAAAAATTTTTATGCTCGACGATGTCAAATTTAAAACATTTTTATTAAGATTGAAACCAATTTTACTGTTTTTTAGCAGTGTGGGTTGGCGCACCATTCTATTGGAAAATCTATTCGCCAAAAGAACTTAATTCATTCACGCAAGGAAACAGATTTTCTTCCAATATTTTTATGTATTTAGGAGCTTTCATTGTCCCATTAATAAAGTGCAATGGACCCCAACTGTACATACAGTCCCATACCATTACACTAGCTGGAAACTTTACCGTTCGTGTTAAGCAATCGCTATGATATACTTCATTCTTCCGCCGAATTACCCATGTTTTCTCATCCATCACACAGACATCAAATTTTCTTTCATCGCTGAATAATATTGAGTCCAATTGCCTTTTTACCCATAAATGTTTATCATTTACCCATGACAATCTATTTTTTTGGGTTTGAGCTTTGGTTAACAGTGATATTTTGGGCCTAAAATATAGGCAAAACATTAAATAAAAATTACTTGTATCATTCAACATAACTTTATCTTTACGCGAAACTTTAATCATAACACTGAAGGTATGAACAGTAAATAAAAACCGTAATCTAAGTTTAGTAAGTTTTTCCTTATCCATACTCTCGTCCCACAGATTTTCCTACTGATTCAGACCATTCGAATTCAAGAGAAGACAACTGGTGAAATATATTATATAGATTTGTAAACATTCAGACCCTTAAGAAGCAACAACTCGTGGGTGAAAATAATTTTTTTTAGGTTTAGAATTTGTTGGTGCATAGACCAGAGGAGAGGCTGTTGTTGCCGGCAGTGTTGAATTGGCTCCGAAGATTTGAGCCAGAAAATCTGCCTTTTGTTCTGGGTCACCAATGACAGCATAATTATAAATCAGTGGAGGAGTTGTAGAAGAGGTGAAGTTGTTTTTTACTGATTTGGCAAATGACCAAAAACTTTTGCTGCCTTTTGGGAAGCGAATAACTTTTTGCCTTAGTAAAAAACCATGTTTATATTTTTGCTGCCTTAAAATTCTTTTGCCTCGCTTACTAATTTCTATTTAATTTATCCAGAATTTGGTAGGCCGTATCGTTATAAATATAAAGACCAATACCTCTATGGGGCTAAAGACGTTTCGAGTTTGTAACCAGGAATACTGAACTTAACCGCATGCTGGTTTGAAATGAGTTTCGTTTAGTGCCAACGCGGCTGGATTTTTTGAAGTAAGGTGAACATATACTCCGAAATAATTGGACTCTAGCCCTCTAATATTTGACTCTGCATAAATCAAATTTAGTTTTCAAGAAGAATTTCAACTATACGAAAATTATGAGTGGAATTTTTTTTTATTCAGTCAAAACTAACAATCTAATTGGGAATGCTTAGAGTGACGCAGCCGCGGCCAGTTAAACTATACTGTAGTATATACACCTTCCAGCATGAGATAGTGGCCGCCAGCAGAATCACTGTAGCAAAAAACGAAGAAGAGTGTAGTAGAGTAGACTGTGTCAGCTCTGGGATACCCGTATGAGCGTAACGTATACATTATATCATCCGGTTAATTACTTTTGGCAAAATTTCAAACATACAGCTTTATTAAGTATAGTGAAATACTCATATAAAAGAAGGAGTTGTATGGCAGCTACTTGAACCCTCTGCAGTAGACCACGCAAATTTTTCTGTAACTTTGGCCATTACACTAAACTATTTTTGGCAAAATTTCAGACACCCAGCTTTAGTAAGTACAGAGTAATGTTCATATAAAAAAAGAAGATATATGGCAGTAATGGCTGGATTTAAATAGCGATGATGGCTATTGCATTAAAGCGAATTTGTGAAAATTTTAAAATCCCAGCTACTTTAATTTTTGTGTTATCGTGTTGACGAATGGACGGACGGACAGACAAACGGACAGACTGACGGAAATATATAGCTAAATCGATTAATTTTTCGATTCTGATCCGATCTATACACTTGAGTCTATATCTACCCACCCTCCTTCTCTGCGTTACAAACGTAATGGCAAATTTAGTATACCCTTTTGACTAATAGTCATACGGGTATAAAAATGATCAAATACTCGGGATGAAACACTATATTTTTGAAAACGGTATTTTTTAAAAATTCTTGGTTTTCTTCATTACTTGTTTAACTATATATAACATAATGGTAAGAATTAAATAATATATCTAATTTAATAAAAATTAAAAAACAAGAAATTTAGTCGTTTATTAAAAAATGTATTAGTTTTCAATTAATAAAACATAATACATATATTACATACATACATAATTATATATGTTCTATATTAAAATATAATTACGTTCTTAGCCTTTTAAAAATATAAAAGTGTTAAATAAACAAGTGATGAAAAAAACCAAGGGTTTTTAAAAAAGCATATTTTCAAAATAATATTGTGTTTCATACTGAGTATTTAATCGGAATATAATGTTGAAGCTTCAATGTTAACGTTTAATTTAGGAAATATATACGTTGGTGACTAAGTTACTACATACTTATAAAAGCAGTAAATTCCTAATAGAATAATTCCTAAATAAATTCCCTCTATGGGGAAGGTTGTCAATTTCTCAAGGATCTAATCCCCACTACTCCCCTTTCCCTAACTTTTTCAAGTTCTAGGAATTAAATTGTGAATTCCACCAAAATTTGAAATTTTATTCAGAATTTTACTATTTAAGCAAAACTGGTTAAAACTGAGAGCCACTTTCTTCAATTTAAAGAATCGCTTTTAAATTTAAGAAAATCTTTTAACATATGTTAAAGTATAATGTTATAATAAATAAATATAATAAAAAAAATTTGAACAGGTATTCAAGTTACAGGTATTTAAAAATAGCTAAATTTAAACTTTCGAGCCTTTATAGCTCCTAAATAGGGGGCTTGACAAAAAAAATTTATTAACCGACTCCTCCTACGATAGAGTGAAGCTATGTAGGCACATTTATACAAAATTTTTGAAAATGTGCTAAAAAGCAAATAGCAAAGAACACTCGTGTTTTAAATTTCAGGTTTCTATCGTTATTAATTTCGAAGAATTGCTTTTTGATACCTACGCAAGAGTGTGGGATGCACCTGAACCACGACTGCAATTAATCCCCTATTTTCACGTTAGTTAACGAACGTAAACTCGTGTATCAAATTTAAAGTTTCTATATAGAACCACTATTTCATTTGGACCGAAATTTCAAAGTTACAAAGAAAAAAAGAAGAAACACTTATGCCCCAAATTTTAAGGTTCTATCGTTTGGCCTCATTTTGCTCAAAAGCTACTAGAATCCGAAACTATCACTCGATCTCATCAACAAATTTCATTAGCGTCATTAGTTTTTAACATATCTTGTTTTTTGGATATCTGCTCGTTAGCTCTTGAACCTAATAAAAGTTGGTCCTATTTCGCCAATTTTTCGCCCGGCATTCCTTCATCACTAGTTAACCCTAGTACAAAATTGGAAAGTTCCATTTTTATTTTCAGTTACTATTTTTATTAATTTCGATGATCAGCTTTTAAACCTTGGGAGGTCTAAGAAAAATATCTGAATCACCACTCCAATTGGAATTAATAATTTTCAAATTAAAAGAATTAAAATAATAAAAATTTAATTTTGTATAACATTAAACGAGTAGGGAAACAGTAAGTCGGTGCAACCGACTTAGAAATACCCTACAACTATTTAGTTCAAATTTAATGAGAAGTCCATAAGTCATTTTAAAACCATAAAAGCTTTTATTATTTTTATCGTAAGACATGGCTAACCAAACTATTCAAAAATATTAAAAATTTTGCTAATTTAAAAATATTGAAAAACAAAAAAAATTGTAATAAATACATTTATAAAATGAAATTAGAAAATTACATTTTTTAAACTTTTTATCCAATTCGATAAAATTTTACACACATGCAGCAATTACTTCTCTTCAGGATTATTAATTTTTGTTGTACTGCATTTACTGTTGAATGATTTAGTGCCCTTGACTAATTATTTCAATTTTACATAGTTTTTAAATTTATTCTCTTAATTTACTTATTTTTTAATCTTATACATAATTCAATTTTTAATATTTTAATTTGTTTAAATTGAAAAATACTGGTAAAATTTAATTTATAGATTTGCAGGAATCCTATATATTTTTCCTTGGAATTTTGAATACTACTGTTATAAATAAGTATTACAATCATAATTATCATTATTTGTGTCACTAAATTTCATTAAACTTAAAGTTATTCGGAAGAAATATTAATATGTTATAATTATTATATTATTATTATTATTAATATATTTGTCAAAGATGAGGTGTAACAAACGCATTCAATTAAATGTGTTTTGTTGGATGTGTTCAATTATAAATTCTCCTAAAAATATGCAAAAAAATTTGTCAAGAATGAGGTGTAACAAACGCATTCAATTAACTGTGTTTTGTTGGATGTGTTCAATTATAAAGTCTCCTAAAAATATGCAAAAAAATTATCAAAATTATTTTGATGGAAAAATTTTTTGAACAAAAAAAAAATAAAAATTCTGTGGAACACGAATGAAAGAAATTTATGTAGATTGTATAATCCTACCCACATTGCATACTTTTAGGATGTGTTTTATTTTCTCATAATCAATATAAAAAATTAAATCAAAATCTGTAGGTAATAAATTTTAATTATTTTATTGACCTTTCTATTAATTTTATTTTTATTTTAAATTTTCTTAAATATCCATTTTTTTTTCTAAAAAATTTATAAAATTTTATTGATTTAAAGTTTCTTTTTGAAAATCCTTTTGGAAATTTTTAATTTTTTTTTTTTCCAACTTTCCTAGAAAAACTGTATTGGTACCACCTGGCTTTATTGTAAATATTTTGAAAGTTATGATCTAAACTTTATTTATATTTTCATTCATTTATTCATTCAGATAATTTTTTAAGCATCTAAATTTTCCACCACCATTTTTCCAATAAAACGTATATTTCTTTTGATTATTGGATATTATAAATTTGAACTTTCATTTATTATTTAGTTATTTTTAGAAAATTCAACATTTCCTTTAATTGTGTCTATTTAGTACAAGTGGAATTTGGGTTTTATACAATTCGACCACACCATAAAGTAGGGCGCTTCCCACCCCTTAAAGCTAAAGTTATTTTATTTAAAACATTAAACTTCTTAATTAAACAACTTCGACATTAGATATGAGTATTATTATTATTATTATTATTATTATTATTTATTATTATTATTATTATTATTATTATTATTATTTTATTATTATTAATATATTTGTCTAGAATGAGGTGTAACAAACGCATTCAATTAAATGTGTTTTGTTGGATGTGTTCAATTATAAAAAAATAAAATATTGACGTTTTGTTGGATGTGTTTTATTTTAGAAAATAAAATATCATAAATTATCATAAGCAGGCCAAAAAATATTTTATTTATTTTTAATAAAAAAAAAAAAATTTTTTTTTGAAATAAAATTTACTTATTAGTTTATGAAAAATTTCATTTCAGTTTTAAAAATCACAGAAGATTTTCTGGAAATTTTAAATATATAGTAAGACATTTTGTCAATAAAAATTAAGAAGACAATGCTTCACAAGAACATTTGTGTAGTTGGTCTTAATAATTTTCAGTAAATATCTGAAATAAGGGCGAAAGCCCAATGTATGCTTTGATGCATTGCTTGATTTGCTTAAGCAAATAAAGCAAGAAATGTATTAAAGTAATTTCAAAGTTTCCCCTCATCTCGCTCTCAACTCTACCTCATCTATCTCTCATCCCTTCCTTCATAACTTTTTAATTATTTATCTATTTAAAAGTTAAAATGGAAAAAAATTATGTAACAACTGACGGTTGGGAAAGTGGGTTCAGGTATACAATACCTCTGAGTTCAATGCACCATAAAAACCAGACAAAATAGATTTTAAACTTAGTTAGGGTTAGGTATATTAAAAAAATTTCAAATAAAATTTATAATTTGCATTTGATAATGCAAAACTCAATTCAAAAATCAACATTTATTTAATACAATTTCACGTACATATAAATAGATACATTATTTAGCATGTTGAATAAGTACATTATAGAACGGTTAGCCTTCAAACAAGTATTTTGATTTGAATCTAAACAAAGGAAACAATATAGAATGTATAACAACATTTTTTAAAAATGTATATACAAAACATTAATAGTTGGAGAAATAAATCATTATTGAAACAAAATAAATCTATTTCACATCTCTTATTAACACAAATTTATCGAACTTAATTTTAAAAAGTACGTAATTGAATAAAAAAAAAAATATTAATTGAAATTAAAAAAACATTTCACCAAGAAGGGATTTGAACTAACAGCCCCAAAATTTTATCAAATTCAAAGCATAAAAAAGGTAGACTAAATAAATTATTCATCTTCAAATTTTTAGATACAACAACATATAAGTTTTTGTTTTTTTTGTACATAACTAGAATTGAAGCATAGTCTGTATTACGTAGAATGCAACGGTTACCATTTTATTTAAGAAAATGGTATTGATATATAATATATGTTTATGTAATATATGTAATTAAATTAGAAATAGTTCTTAATTAGAAAAAGTTCTTCTTTCAACTGACCTTCCGTCATTCTGTGACGGGCCAACAGCTAGTATATATATAAAGGTTTATATAACTTGATGGGTTTAAATGTAAATAAAAAACATTAATGCTTTGATTAGCTTTTTATCCCAATATTTTAATTTTAAAAAATTTAAATTAATTTAACTTCTTAGATATGTTAAAAAAACCAAGGGTTTTTAAAAAAGCACATTTTCAAAATTATATTATATTACATACTGAGTTTAACTTTAGAAATATTTACTAGGAAACAGTTACTGCTAACTTAAAAAATTTACTGCTAACAGTAAAGTTTTTATTTTAAAGTTGTTATAGCCCTTCAATAGAGAAGGTTGCCAAGTTTCTCAAGGATCTAACTTCATCTTACTTCCTACCAACCCTCCCTTCCCCCTCCATTTTTTTAGGTTCTAGGAATTAAATTTTGAATAAAAATTTGGGATTTTACTTAGAATTATGCAATCTAAGCAAAAATGGTTAAAACTAAGAAATTCTTTCTTCAATTTAAGGAACCGCTTTTAAATTTAAGAAAAACCTTTAACATATGTTAAAGTATAATGTTCGACCTTTAAATTTTGTATATTAAAAAAAAAAAAATTGGACAGGTATTCAAGTTACAGGTGCTTAAAAATCGCAAAATTTCAATTTTCGAGCCCTTATAGCTCCTGAATAGGGGGCTTGACAAAAAAATTTTGTTAACAGACTCCTACTAATTTCTGAGTAACTAACTTCTCCCAAAATTTCAAGACCCTATCTTAAACCGTTTAGGAGATATATGGGACCAAAAATTTTGCAAAAATTGAGTTTTATGTAATGTTAAATTTTAGTACCGTATGGCAACCTTAAACATTACATCGATATATTTTTGTAAAGCCTATAAAAGCAGCTCTCTTCTACCGTTTTTCGATTGAAAATAAACCTAACAGAACTCTTGTTATATCAATTTAAATATAAGGCTTTTTTTTGAATTTGCAGGGGCTGTAGCTTCGCCACCCTTCAAAATTAAGAAAAACCTTTGACACATTTTGAAATATAATTATGGAGCTTTAAATTTTGTATATCACTAAAAATAAATTTGGACAGTCGTTCAAGTTACAGGTGTTTAAAAATCGCAAAATTTAAATTTTCGAGCCCTTATAGCTACTAAACAGGGGGCTTGACAAAAAAACTTTGTTAACCGACTCCTACTAATTTCTGAGTAACTAACTTCTCCCAAAATTTCAAGACCCTAGCTTGTACCGTTCAGAAGATATGTGTGGCCAAAAATTTTGCAAAAATTGAGTTTTGTGTAATGTTAAATTTTAGTACCGTATGACAACCCTAAACATTTGCCTTTTAAAAATTTATAAAGTTTATGAAACCACCTATCGTTTGCCGTTTTCAGATTGAAAATATATCTAACGTACTCTTGTTATAACAATTTAAATATAGGGCTTTTTCAAACTTTGGGGGGCTGTAGCCTCGTAGCAGGTGGGGCTACAAAAAAAAATTCTTCTACGAAATTATTTTTTTTTGCAAAAACTACCCATGGTTAAAATTTCTTTACTCTATTTCAAACGGTGTAAAAGTTTTTGTAAACATACGGACGGACGGACGGACAGAGTGAAGCTATATAGGCACATTTTTACAAAATTTTTTGAAAATGTGCTAAAAATTAGAACTTTTCATGTAATTCATTCCCATTCATTTTTGAGTTACTGTGCCTACGGACGGACTGACGGACTGACATGGCTACATCAACTCTGGGGGTCACCCTGATCACAAATATATATACTCTTTCATATCTAGCTTGCTTCCTTTAGGTTGTTAAAAACACCATACCAAAGTTAATATACCCTTTTCCTATTTCGTAGGTGTAGGGTATAAAAGGGCTAACGAACATATAAAAAAAGTCAGGATAGCTCAACACGCTATCTTCATTAAATTTGTGTAGATTACGCTTGATAAAAATACGGTTCGCATCCTAGAAATTTTTCATCGTATTTAGGCAAACGAGCATAATTGTGAAAAAAATGAAGATATAACCCTCAAATTTGGTAACAGGGTGCCCTTTCTATTTCCTTAGTGTTCTTGAAATTTAGGACCAATTGGAGGAGTGAGACTTGTTTAATTGATTGCTATTTTAATTTGATTTTTCTCTTGGAAGAAATGTATGATGATAGTTTTTGCAATGTGAAAAAGGATTAGTGTTGCAAAGCTTAAACTTAATTTTATATTTATTAGAAAAATTTAAAGTTTATTTGTCTCAAAACTTCTTAGTCAAATTCACAAATAAAGTTGTATGGCAGCTCTCCGAAAATGGGGCCCTAACATTTTGAAACTTCATATAAGTGCTCGATTCATTATATAACTAACCGTGTGTAATTTTCAGCCTCGTAGTATAATTAGTTTTGAAGAAATTCATATTGGTGCAAAGAAGTGGTATGGCAGCCCCCCGAAAATGGGGCCCTAACATTTTGAAACTTCATATAAGTGCCGGAGTCATTTTAAAACTAACCGTGTGTAATTTCCATTCTCGTAGTATAATTACTTTTGAAGAAATTCATATTGGTGCAAAAAAGTTGTATGGCAGCTCCCCGAAGACTTGGTCCGATTTTAACCAAAAACAATAGGGAACCTAGAAATTGTCTAAAAATCACTTTGTGTGAATTTCAAGACTCTAGCCCTTTTAGTTTTTGAGTTATCGTGCTGACACACGGACGGACGAACGGACAGACACACATAGCTAGATCGACTAATTTTTCGATTCTGAGCCGATACGTACCCTTGACACTATATCTAGCTCGTCTAGATCGATGCGTTACAAACGGAGGAGCAAATCTAATATACCCGATGTCATATATGTATGCACGGGTATAAAAAGTGATATTATTTACATTAAATTTCCTTTATTTCCAAGAATAAGATTTTACATTGCCACCTAATATATATCTTTTTTCATCTGAACTAGATATTTTATAAAGATTTTGCGTATAAATAGTGTATAATTTCGATCTTTAAACTTTGATATTTCTATAAATAATTAAATTAGGAAATAAATAACTTTTGTAATTCTCTATATTTAAGTCATTTACAACATATTTAACCTATTTTGATTTTTTAACACTTTCATTTTCTAAAGTCTGAAGAAAATACATTTTTGGCTTTAAACCTATAAATTTAGTAATTAATTTTCTTTTCATCTTTAAATGGACCGAATACTTTATTATTAGCTGAGGGAAGTAATATGAGTTATATTTTGCATAATCTGACGTATTAAAGTATTGAATCAGATCTGGTTTTATGTCTTGTAAAACTATCAGTATCTATATATTTAAGGGTTAAATTATTTTTAGACTGTGTCAACTCTGGGATACCCGTATGACCGTAACATATACATTATATCATCCGGTAAATTTCTTTTGGCAAAATTTCAAACATACAGCTTTATTAAGTGTACTGGAATACTCATATAAAAGAAGGAGTTGTATGGCAGCTACTTGAACCCTCTGCCGTAGACCAACCAAATTTTGCTGTAACTTTGGCCATTACACTAAACTATTTTTAGCAAAATTTCAGACACCCAGCTTCATTAGTTGTAGTGTAATGCTCATATAAAAGAAGGAGTTGTATGGCAGCTACTCGAACCCTCTGCAGCAGACCAACCAAATTTTGCAGAAACTTTGGCCATTACACTAAACAATTTTTGGCAAAATTTCAGACACCCAGCTTCATTAAGTGGACAGTAATGCTTATATAAAATAAGAAGTTGTATGGCAGCTACTCGAACCCACTCCACTAGACCAACCAAATTTTGCAGAAACTTTGGCTATAAAACTAAACTACTTTTGGCAAAATTTCAGACACGCAGCTGTAATTGGTACAGAGTAATGCTCATAGAAAAAAAGAAGTTGTATGGCAGCTACCCGAAACTATGGACCAAAATGGCTGGATTTAAATAGCGATGACGGCTATTGCAAAAAACGAATTTGCGAAAATTTCAAGATCCTAGCTCCTTAAGTTTTTGAGTTAACGTGCGGACGGACGGACGGACGGACGGACGGACATAGCTAAATCGATTTATTTTTCGATTCTGATCCGATCCATACACTTGAGTCTATATGTACCCCCTCCCCCCCCCCTGCTTCTCTGCGTCACAAACGTAATGGCAAATTTATTATACCCTTTGACTATATAGTCATACGGGTATAAAAAGATGATATTAAAATGTCTGAAATTAATTTATATGTATTTAGCTCAAGATGTCATCATTGTATAAAAGAAGAGAAGTTAAATTTTTATTCTACATGTGGTTTTAGAACAACAGTTTTTGACACATATTTAGTTGATTAACCCAATGGTTAAAATTTCTTTACTCTATTTCAAACGGTGTAAAAGTTTTTGTAAACATACGGACGGACGGACGGACAGAGTGAAGCTATATAGGCACATTTTTACAAAATTTTTTGAAAATGTGCTAAAAATTAGAACTTTTCATGTAATTCATTCCCATTCATTTTTGAGTTACCGTGCCTACGGACGGACTGACGGACTGACATGGCTACATCAACTCTGGGGGTCACCCTGATCACAAATATATGTACTCTTTCATATCTAGCTTGCTTCCTTTAGGTTGTTAAAAACACCATACCAAAGTTAATATACCCTTTTCCTATTTCGTAGGTGTAGGGTATAAAAGGGCTAACGAACATATAAAAAAAGTCAGGATAGCTCAACACGCTATCTTCATTAAATTTGTGTAGATTACGCTTGATAAAAATACGGTTCGCATCCTAGAACTTTTTCATCGTATTTAGGCAAACGAGCATAATTGTGAAAAAAATGAAGATATAACCCTCAAATTTGGTAACAGGTTGCCCTTTCTATTTCCTTAGTGTTCTTGAAATTTAGGACCAATTGGAGGAGTGAGACTTGTTTAATTGATTGCTATTTTAATTTGATTTTTCTCTTGGAAGAAATGTATGATGATAGTTTTTGCAATGTGAAAAAGGATTAGTGTTGCAAAGCTTAAACTTAATTTTATATTTATTAGAAAAATTTAAAGTTTGGTTTTGAATTCAAAGCTAATAAAGCTCGTCCGTTACATTAGAAAGTCAAGCTGAAAACCTTTAACTTAATTCAATATTTTTTGAAAAGTTATAAAAAAACATTTAGAGTTTGGGTTTAATAAAGCTCGTCCGTTACGTTTGAAAATTAAGCTGAAAGGCTTAAAAAAGCCATGGAAATTTTTTATTTATTTGTGAATTTGACTAAGAAATTTTGAGACAAATAATAACAAGCCTAATCTAGTTTGGTTTAAATACAAAATTACTAAAGCTCAAACTTAATTTAATATTTATTTGAAAAATTATAAAAAATTTTTAAAGTTAGTTTTGAATTCAAAGCTAATAAAGCTCGTACATTTTGTTTGAAAATTAAGGTGGCAATTGTCATTTTAAAATTGAAAAGTTTAAAAAACCGAAGGAAGTTTCTTGTTTGATTACAAAGTTAACTAAAAAGCTTTTAAAAAAGTGGGACAAATAAACGTTTCAAATTATATTAATAACATAAGCTTTGATCATGAAATACAAATAGACAACGTGATCAAGTTCAAGTTAAAAGTAAACTTTTTATTTAATTGTTAAATTAACTAAAAAAGTTTTAAAACAAATAATAACAAGCTTTAACTAGTTCGGTTTGTTTAAATACAAAATTACTATTTTTTGTGTTCATAGTTTATTTTCCTTGAAATTAATATATGTATACATAGGTAGTAAGAAATAATTACATATATAAATAATTAAACAATCTTAAGTAATAAAAACAATCATATTGCATATCAAATACATATTAAACGAGGAAGATTATAGTTGCCCTTGTCAACTTTTAGATACCCGTGCATACCCACTATGGTGTATAAAATAAACCGTAATTTACTTCCCTTATACATTTAACTCATTACCCCATAATTTTGACGTAAAAAAAAAAAAAAAAAAATCACAAAACAAAAAACCAAAATTTTCATTCATTGTCCCATAACTTTAGCTTTAAAAAAAAAAAAAAAAAAAATTAACAAAAAAAAAAATAATCACAAAAAAAATAAACAAAATTTTAATTCATTGTCCCATAACTTTAGGTTAAAAAAAAAAAAAAAAAAAATAAAAAAAAAAAAAAAAGAAAAAAAAAAAAAATTGGCCCACCCTAACCGTGCATAAATCAAGCACTTATATGAAGTTTCAAAATTTTACGGCTTCATTTGCGGGGGGCTGCCATACAACTTCTTTGCACCAATATGAATTTCTTGGAAACTGAGTATACTACGAGGATGAAAATTACACACTGTTAGTTATATAATGAATCGAGCACTAATATGGAGTTTCAAAATGTTACGACCCCATTTTCGGGGGCTGCCATACAAAATTGTCAATTCGATAACTGTGAATCTAATGAACCTACGAGGTTAAAATTAAAACTGGGCAGGTAAAGTAATAGGGCAAGTTAGTTGGCAAAGTTGGACATCGCTCGGACCAACTTTTGGGGTGGGCTATTTTTTTTATGGTTTTTTTTTTTTATGGTTTTTTTTTTTTTTTTTTTGTTTTTAAGCAAAAATTATGGTATAATGAATTAAAAATTTAATTTTTTTTTTTTTTATTTAATTTTTTTTAAGCAAAAATTATGGGATAATAAGCTAAATTTTTTTTAACTATTTTACTTTTTTATATTTCTTTTTATAAAAGCATTTATTATATTTATAATAGCATATGGAAAATAAATAACGGTTAGTGGGTAAGCACGGGTATCTAAAAGTTGACAAGGGCAACTATAATCTTCCTCGTTTCATCTGAACTAGATATTTTGTAAAGATTTTGCGTATAAATAGTGTATAATTTCGATCTTTAAACTTTGATATTTCTATAAATAATTAAATTAGGAAATAAATAACTTTTGTAATTCTCTATATTTAAGTCATTTACAACATATTTAACCTATTTTGATTTTTTAACACTTTCATTTTCTAAAGTCTGAAGAAAATACATTTTTGGCTTTAAACCTATAAATTTAGTAATTAATTTTCTTTTCATCTTTAAATGGACCGAATACTTTATTATTAGCTGAGGGAAGTAATATGAGTTATATTTTGCATAATCTGACGTATTAAAGTATTGAATCAGATCTGGTTTTATGTCTTGTAAAACTATCAGTATCTATATATTTAAGGGTTAAATTATTTTTAGACTGTGTCAACTCTGGGATACCCGTATGACCGTAACATATACATTATATCATCCGGTAAATTTCTTTTGGCAAAATTTCAAACATACAGCTTTATTAAGTGTACTGGAATACTCATATAAAAGAAGGAGTTGTATGGCAGCTACTTGAACCCTCTGCCGTAGACCAACCAAATTTTGCTGTAACTTTGGCCATTACACTAACTATTTTTAGCAAAATTTCAGACACCCAGCTTCATTAGTTGTAGTGTAATGCTCATATAAAAGAAGGAGTTGTATGGCAGCTACTCGAACCCTCTGCAGCAGACCAACCAAATTTTGCAGAAACTTTGGCCATTACACTAAACAATTTTTGGCAAAATTTCAGACACCCAGCTTCATTAAGTGGACAGTAATGCTTATATAAAATAAGAAGTTGTATGGCAGCTACTCGAACCCACTCCACTAGACCAACCAAATTTTGCAGAAACTTTGGCTATAAAACTAAACTACTTTTGGCAAAATTTCAGACACGCAGCTGTAATTGGTACAGAGTAATGCTCATAGAAAAAAAGAAGTTGTATGGCAGCTACCCGAAACTATGGACCAAAATGGCTGGATTTAAATAGCGATGACGGCTATTGCAAAAAACGAATTTGCGAAAATTTCAAGATCCTAGCTCCTTAAGTTTTTGAGTTAACGTGCGGACGGACGGACGGACGGACGGACGGACATAGCTAAATCGATTTATTTTTCGATTCTGATCCGATCCATACACTTGAGTCTATATGTACCCCCTCCCCCCCCCCCCCCTGCTTCTCTGCGTCACAAACGTAATGGCAAATTTATTATACCCTTTGACTATATAGTCATACGGGTATAAAAAGATGATATTAAAATGTCTGAAATTAATTTATATGTATTTAGCTCAAGATGTCATCATTGTATAAAAGAAGAGAAGTTAAATTTTTATTCTACATGTGGTTTTAGAACAACAGTTTTTGACACATATTTAGTTGATTACATTTTTAAAATGGCTAAAAAACTTAAACAAGTTGTTTTAATAGCTCATAACGGACTATTAAAATATTATATTTTCATTACCCTAAGAATTTTAGTCTAAAAATCTAATGAGGTTTTGATCAAAAATTATTCAGATGCAGATTAAAAATATAAGGTTTTTAGATTCTATGAACTATCTTCTAATGACATTAAGTCAACTTCCTCAAGCTTTCGATTTATCAACTAATTTAAAAAAACCGTCATTTTCCTCATTTGTTCAATACAACAGAAAATATAAATTGGGCAAATACAACTTATGCATTACTATTGTCCTGATATAATGACCGAAGAAAATCGAAAAATTTTTATTGATTGGTACGGACAAAGCAAAAATACCGAGTTCAATATGAAACGTGATGTGATAGATTATTGCAAAAATGATGTACATATTTTAACTGAAGCCTGCATTTAAATTAGAAAACTTCTATTGGAAGAAAACAATGTATGTCCTTTCACTGAGGCTACAATCATTGCTTCAGCATGCAACTTAAGCTCTTTCTTAAAAAAATCTTCTTCTTCTTCTATTGTCCTGTTATAATCACCGAAGAAAATCGAAAAATTTTTATTTATTGGTACGGACAAAGCAAAAATACCGAGTTCAATATGAAACGTGATGTGATAGATTATTGCAAAAATGATGTACATATTTTAACTGAAGCCTGCATTTAAATTAGAAAACTTCTATTGGAAGAAAACAATGTATGTCATTTCACTGAGGCTACAATCATTGCTTCAGCATGCAACTTAAGCTCTTTCTTAAAAAAATCTTCTTCTTCTTGTTAGGCACTACAAACCATGAAGGTTCTGGGCCTGATGTAATATCTCCTTCCACTCCTCTCGGTTTTGCGCAGATCTCTTCCAATTGGCGATGTGAAGTTTTTTTAAATCTGCCGATGTTTCATCTCCCCAACGAAAGTTCAGTCTCCCTCGGCGTCGCTTCGCTTTAGGGCTGGCTTCAAATATCCACTTTTTTTTTTTTTTGGTAGGGAATGGAACGCTCGAAAGCCACCCTTTGAAACTGTACGGTATTTCTTTGGGTAGTGTGCGACTTTAACGCACCAAAACACACCTTTTTTGAACCAAACTTTAGGAAGGAACCTGTGATACAAATGTACAGTTTGGTTACAGGGATGGGATATGAAATGATTTTAGGATTGTCGAAGGTTATTTGGGAATTTTGGATTATTGTGGATGGGGAAAATTTGGAGGGATATATAGGAGAAAGATGTTAATATTCTTTTTAAATTTATTTAAGTCGTACACATACGAATTACCAACTTTAAGAAACACATAGAACGGACAAACGAATTTCCATAAGCCGTGTTTCGTCATCTTAACAATTCGACGCAGTAGGGATGAGCATCTGTTGCACTCCTTCTTTCACGTTGGAAAACTTTGAGTGGAGACATTAATTGTTTTATTTCGTTAGAAATGGTGTTCGTCCCCACTAAGTATCTATAAAACAGGGTAAGTGATCAGACTGTGCGCCGATGGCTAAGTGGAGTAAGCGTTGATGTAACACTGGGATCATTTATAAGACGAATAGCTCTGTTGTGCACTTTATCGAGATATCCCAGCGCTGATTGGGGTTCACCAGCCCAGATATGTGCATTATACTCCATTTTTGGTCCAATATATGTTTTACAGATATTGAGGAGATCTAATGGAGACAAATAAGTTTTACAGCGATACAAAAAACCCATACATCTAGCTGCATCTTTAGCTATACCAAGAATGTGATTGGACCAAGTCAATTTATGGTTTAACTCGATGCCCAAAATATTTGAATCAGTTGAGTGCTGCAAAGCTTCTCTCTGAAAAATCAAGTTGGGAATGGAAGTTGCTATTTTTCACGAGATGAGACAGCATTGGGTTTTCTTCGTGTTGAATTGAAAACGATTATTTTCACCCCATTTGTGAATTTTTGGTAAATCGTTATTTAGCTCACAGACAGTGAAATTTTTTGCTGTTGTATTAACCTGATGACTAATGTAACAGGGCTATGAAATTCATAGGAAGCTACAAGGGTGCTGTCATCTGTGAAACTATGAATTGGATTGGAAGTTAAAGATAAAGGATCATTAATGAATGTTAAGAAGAGGGTGGGAGAAAGAACAGAACCTTGAGGGACACCAGCATTTAGTTTAAATTTGTCAGATGATAAACCATCAACCAGAACTTGAATCGTACGATTCGAAAGGAAATCTCCAATCTATTTGAGAAGGACTCTATCTAACCCTATAGCTCTGCATTTTGCTAACAAAGCAGCATGCCATACACGGTGGAAAGCTTTAGAAATATCCAGATTCACCAGAATGGTGAAAACTAATATTGGGCTTTTCACAAAGGTAAGTCATGAGATCACCAGTTGAACATCGGGCTCTGAACCCGTATTGACGATCCTGAATTAAACCTTTATAATCCAGATATTTCAATAGCTTTTGGTTTATAATTTTTTCCATCACTTTGGAAAGGACCGAAGTTATAACTTTAGGGCAGTAGTTAGAGGGATCCCTTTTATTACCTTTTTTTTGGAATTGGAAAAACGTGCGCAATCTTCCTTTGGGCAGGATGAATACCCGAAGTAAAGGATAAATAGAAGAGGTTGCGTAGAGGTTTTGAAATGGTAGAGTAGGTTGTTTTAAGAACCATCGTTGTGATTCCATCGGGACCGGCTGATTTGTTTGTATCTAGATTCTTCAAGATTTTCATTACTGCTAGCGTCCTTATTGCCTATGCTTAAAATTAATTTTAAAAAATATACCTACTTTACTTAGAATGTGCAAAAAAAATTACTTCCACAATGTCTCCCTATAATTTCTATTAAAAAGCTACAACGAAAAAATTAAAAAATTACAATATATATAAATTATATTGTAATTTTTGCCTATTTCTTAAAATTCATATTGAAAAATATATCTAATTTACTTAGAATGTGCAAAAATTCTAACTGCACAATGTCGCCCTAAAGTTTCTATTAAGCTACCACAAAAAAATTACAATACATATAAATTCTAATAAGCGAACTATATAGAATATTATTGGACTTTTCTGCAAGTTTTTTTTCTGCACGTTCGTGGCTGACCTATATTATACTTTATTTGTATTGTATTTCACATACCTATGATTTTCGTGTTTAATATGTATCGTAGTATGCAGTAGAGGCTATGTAGAGTATTCGCAGTTGTGTTATGTGTAGACTGTTGAATAGAATGTATAGTTACTCAAAATGTAAATATGGATTTGCATTTACAATTGAAGAGTGCAGGCAAATAACAATCAATGTCAATTTTTTTCGAAAATGCAATATGGGTATCATTGGAAAGGGAAAAATGAGATCTTTCGTTCTATCAACAATAAATAATGTAAAACCAAACGAGATCAAAGTTTTAGCCTGTTCAAAATTTCCTGTACAGGGAAAGAACAATCAATGTCACAGTTTTAATGGAAAAAACAATCAATGTCAGTTTCTTTTTAATATGGCAAATTTTGAATTGTTTTTATTGACTTGACTTGACTATTACAAATAAAAATGTTCTAACGGGAATTTAAAATAACATTTCCCGTTCGAGGCCATAGTTACATGGAATGTGACAAAAATATGGGATTAATAAAACAAAATCTTAAAATAGAATTGCCTGATGAATCGAACGATCATGTTAAATCTTCACGGGTCAAACCCTCGCCCTTTGTCATTATTAAAAGTAAACAAGATATTTTCAAAAACTGGGGCAGTTATTTGGAAAATAATCATTATAAAAAAAAATCTCCATTTGCAACGAGGCCAATTTCTGAAATCTACATAACAAAGGAACACAGTCGGACACTCCAATTAAGAAACACATATAACGGCCCATGGAATTCTTACATAATCAGATATAAAATACTGGTAACAGTTCACAAAATTTAAAGCCTTCTTACACTAGCCTAATTCCACTTTCATCTGGAAAATATAATGATTTAATGGTACTTAAAGAATTTTGCAGAGACGAAGCGCAGCGGTTTTTTGAAGCACTGCCGCATTCGTATCAAGTTTCGGACACAGACGATAATAATTAAGCAAATCCATACGTTTTAACGTTATAAAAATTTAAACTTAATGAATTACTTAATTTGAACTATTTATGTTTTTATTTTTTGTTAAATTATTTTTTGTTATTTTATTTAATTACTTAATTTGAACTATTTATGTTTTTATTTTTTATTAAATTATTTTTTGTTTGATTATTTTTTCCTAAATTTTTAATATTTGATTGTTTTTTCGTACAAAACTGAATTTTTTTGAAACTAAGTTTTTTTTTTTGTAAATAAAATAAGAAAATATTAAATTATTTTAATTTTTTTGTATTGTATTTCTTTAAGAATAGGATAAACATTAATTATGAAGCTTGTTTACAGACACTTTCAGAACATTTTTATACGCAAGAAGTCTTTGAAAATATTAATTGAATTTTCTCAATTTCTAAAAAAAGTGACGTTGATTGTTATTTGCCTGCACTCTTCAATTATATATTAAAGAGAAAATTAATATTTAAAATGCAAAAGTTATATCATGTTATATATTATTGTTTTTTAATAAAATATTTAAAAAGTAAAACAGGTAAAACAGTTTCTCTTTGACTTTTTTTTATAATTAAATTATATTCAGTAATTTTTAAGAATTTTTTTTGGAATTTTTTTACCGCCCTATTTATCTGGCGCCCAGTGCAACTGCACAAGTTGAATTACATAAAAAAATGTCACAAGCCATACAAATATTTAATGTGCAAAATAAATTAATAAATACAAATACTTTATTCATACTCAACATGGAAATACACAGCCATAATACTCGTTCAGCAAGCTTAATACGTAACACGAATCACAAAAATAAATTCAATGGCTTAGACGGAATCTATTATACGTCAATTAAAACAACTTGCCAAATGAACTAAAATTATTTTATATACCATCCATAAAGTCAAAAATAAAATCATTCTATTAAGAATTAATAAAATAAAAAACAAGATTTCTTCGAAAAAAAAACAATAAAAATAAGAAAAAAAATAAAAAAGTGAATAAACAAATAAAACAATGAATTTTTTAAATATAATGTAAATTTAATTTTGCTATGATTTTTCTGTTTTAATATATTTTGTTCTATTTAAATATTTTTATGAGGTCATTACTCTCCAGATATCTTTTTAAATGGAAATTAATTATTTACTCCATAACCTTTGATAGTACTGATGTTAGAGCAATTTGTCTATAATTTTCAGGATTGCTCTGGGCACCTTTTTTTGGGATTGGCTGGACATAAGCAACTTTCCATATAGAAGGGTAAGTTCCAGAAACAAAGGATATGTGAAAAAGTTTGCTTAGTGGACCAGCTAGGGTGTTAGCGCATTTTTGGAGGACAATTGGTGGAATATCGTCAGGACCAGCAGATTTGTGAACATTCAGACCCTTAAGAACTTTAACAACAACTCGTGGGCGAAAATAAATTTTTTTAAGTTTTGAATTTGTTGGTACATAGACCGGAGGAGAGGCTGTTGTTGCCGGCAGTGTTGAATTGCCTGCGAAGATTTGAGCCAACAAATCTGCCTTTTGCTTGGGTCAGCAATGACAGCATTATTATAAATCGGTGGAGGAGTTGTAGAAGAAGTAAAGTTGTTTTTTACTGATTTGGCAAATGACCAAAAAATTTTGCTGCCTTTTGGGAAGCGAATAACTTTTTGCCTTAGTAAAAAATCATGTTTAAATTTTTGCTGCCTTAAAATTCTTTTTCCATCGCTTACTAACTTCTGTAAATGAGATCCGGTTGCTTTCGGTTGGTTGCCTCTTGAACTCAAAGAAAGCTTTATTTTTTTTCTTAATAGCTTGCCTGCATTTTTTGTTTAACCAATTCTGGTTACGGTGTTTAGCACTTTTAATCTTACTTGGTATGAAAAGATTCATGCCAAGGAGAATAGCGCTAGTTAATGCGTTGGCAGCTACATCAACCTTTCTATTGTTGAAAAAAAAAGACTCTTTTACAAGAGTAAACTTTATGTTTAAGTTTATACTCTTTTACAAGAGCTGGAATAGCTGGCAATAGTTGAGAGTAGAAAAAAGTTTACCTACTCCTCATAAAGCAATGAAAGCAATAATATTAACACTTAACATGTTGGTCAGTTTATTGGTACACACTTGGCGTAGGAGTAATCAGCTGTTAACCACATTTTCATTTTTATAATTTTTAACTTCCTTTTTCTCTTCTCGAAGAAACCGTGGCCGTGGACGAAGTAAAGTAAAAAATATTAAAGTAAAATTTGTTAAAAGAATTTTTTATAACTAAAGAATTACTTAAAGTTAATATTAAAAAACATTATTTTAAATTAAACTAAAACTAATTAAAGTTAATATTAAAAAACATTATTTTAAATTAAACTAAAAGAACTATTTCTAAAAGAAACATTTACTTAAATATATAATTTTTATAATAATTTAATAATCTTTAGTCATTAATTTTATGTTTATATAAACTATAAAACTTATAAAAATTATCATTAAATATTCATTAATTTAATAAGAACAATTGTGTTATCAATTCAAATACAAAGGCTATTTTAGAATCAAAGGGTAAAAACATACAAAATCACTTATAATTACAAACATCTTTACATACATTTGTAGTAAAAATTTACCTTTGTAGCTATTAAATTTAAAAATGGAAAAAGGGTAGGAAAAATTTAATCCTTGTATTATTGAAAAACTTTTTTTTTGCTATAAATCTTAAGATTGAGATTTAAAAAAAGACTTCGGTCAACTTGACTATTATTTGTACTTCTGGCAGCTTCAATATAATATAATACTAAATACTAAACTTATGAATTATGATATGTTAAATTTTGTTGTACATATTATGTATTCATAGAGTTTTTTTTATTAGGATACAGAATACGTACAACATAGTTCAAATCGTACTAAAATGTTTAGAAAAAAGTACAGTTTACTATATGAAGGACAGCATTAAAGTTATATATTCTATAAAAGAAATATCCAAAACTACCTCTTTACCATCGACAATTACTTTCGAATAATGTAGTTGATCTTTTATATTTTTGCTTTTCTTTTACTTTTTATTTTTAACTACCTTTAGTAAACATATAGTACATATGGTTTACACATTTTCTTAACCCTAATAAATTTCAATAAACACTTAACAAATTTTGCTGATAGGCATTATTCTTTCTTTAAACTAAAATATTATTAAAATTTTAAATCAGATTACAAAACAATTTCGAACGATTTTGTTTTTTAGTATAATCTAAAAAGAAATTCTTATTTTAAAATTATGACCTACTCCAATATTAATTGATTTGCTTTGCACCATGTGTTCATATAAAATATTATTATTAATATATTTGTCTAGAATGAGGTGTAACAAGCGCATTTAATTAGACTAGTATCGCCCTGTGCTCGAAATTCGAGCTATTTTTGCTTTTAAGTTAACATATAAAATTCGTTTTGTGTAAATTATATTAGACTATACATAATAAAAATTATGCCAACAGTGTTGTCAACAATTCTTGCGCTTGAAATTTGCTTAAAAAAAATTTATAATTTTTCTTAATTATTAAAACGTTGTTAAGTACCGATTTTTTGAGTTTTATTTCTATAGCTTAAGCCGCTTTAAAGAGAGGATAAATTGGTACAGTTAAATTAAATTAAAATTCTAAATACATATAAATATTATTCTAATAAATACATATTTCTAAACATATACATATATTTATTGAAGTCAAGAACCCAAAATTCGAGTTAATGCTGTCCTTCATATAGTAAACTGTACTTTTTTCTAAACATTTTAGTACGATATGTACTATGTTGTACGTATTCTGTATCCTAATTAAAAAACTCTATGAATACATAATATGTACAACAAAATATAACATATCATAATTCATAAGTTTAGTAATTAGTATTATATTATATTGAAGCTGCCAGAAGTACAAATAATAGTCAAGTTGACCGAAGTCTTTGTTTAAATTTCAATCTTAAGATTTATAGCAAAAAAAAAGTTTTTCAATAAATCAAAGAATAAATTTTTCCTACCCTTTTTTCATTTTTAAATTTAATAGCTACATAGGTAAATTTTTACTACAAATTTATGCCTATTTAAAAATCTAAAAACATGCGAAAAATGATTCTGAATTGCTTAGTTTACTTTATACCTTTTGTCTAGTTTATTTATTTTATATTTCCTAAGTTTTTTATTGACAAAAATATATTTCTATACATGGTCATGAGCCATGACTCATAAGTTTCTTAAAACAAATAAATATTATTGCTTTTATTCCTTTAAGAGGAGTAAACTCTTTTCTACTCTCAACTATTGCCAGCTACTTCAGCCCTTGTAAAAGAGTATATGACAGAGTAGATAAATAATTTCCGGCAGATGGCTTTAATTAAAATTCTCTTGAATAGGTTATGTTAAATCATATTTTTTATTTGATAACCAATAAGCACTTACCCCCTTCCATATTAAAAAATATTCTTTATATTTATATCAGCAATAAACCTTAATTTTTTCACTTTATTAATATTTAAATATTATTAAATATAATTAACTTCTCAAATGACAGGTAGTTTTAAAATGTCAAATATATATATGACGATTAATCTGACAATTATGTACTCCTGAAACAAAAATTAGCGTTCCGTTTACAAACTACGCCTATCTAATCTTCATGTACACTTTTTGATATATAAAATTCGTTTGTTTTGTCAAAGTAAAACTAAAAATAGTTTTTTTAATTACAAAAAAACATTATTCGATGTTGAAAGTGTGAAATAAACTTTTCAATTATTAGAATGAAATCTAAAACATACGACGTACAATTTTTATACGGCAGTACGTCAATACGTCTGTCTACATATCCATTATCGGTAAATCGATACGCGCGTACAATATTTAATTTATCAAAAATATTTATTTTTATGTTTTAATTTAGTACCTACAAAAAATATTTTTAATTTCATATTATAGGTATTTTGAATATAAGATATTTTTTAATAAAAATTATTGTAAAAAAATATTATTTTTTAAAACATAATATTAGAAATATAAGAAAAACCAATAATAATATTTTTATACATTTTGACAATATTTGTAAATTTTAAAAGTCCGAGATACAGTACATTGCGTTACCCGTATTTTTGCTGCTCTAATGTAAATTTATGAACCTATTTACTTCTCAATTTTTTGACAGAAATTATAAGCTGCGCGCTTTTATTTAGTTTAGGACCTAAGGAACAAATAACTTTTTTTGAGAAAGATAATTTTTTTAGTTTTGCAAACATATTGTACTGTAGGTATTTTTAATTTATTTGAATATTTGTATGTTTTAAACTAAATTATTTAAAAAAAATGTTATTTTAAAATATTTTATTTTTAAAATTTAATCGCAGCAGCATAAGAAAAAACAATTACAATATGTATTTTTATACACTTTGTCAATTTTTAAATTTTAAAATTTAAAATTTAAAACGTCGCGTATGCTTTCATGTAAATTTTTTTACGTAACTAATTATTTCAAAATTTTTTGACAGAAACTGAATGGCGTACATGCTGATTTTGGCTAATCCATAAGAAACAAATCATTTTTCTTAAGAAATATTATTTTTTTTTTTTAAGTTTCTGCATATTTCAGAATTCGGTTTTTAATTTTACAAAAAACTTAACAAAAAGCAACCACAATTTACGATTTACAAAAAAATTTTTTTTTAGTACCTACTGTATTATAATAAATTGCAAACAAAAACAAAATACAGTACTTTTCGGTTATAACGACCATTATGGGACTGAAAATATTCGTCGTAATAAACGAATGTCGTTTTAAAAGAATGCTGTGAATTTTGAAAAATTAGTATAAGTCTTGAACATTGTAGAATGTGCTGATTCTAGAATGGACACTTCGAACTCATTTGCTAACATTTTATTTGATGTGTCAGCCTCAAGCCTATGTATGTATAGTGCTTTTTCTTCTATTGATATTTCTTTTGTATTTGTGATGCGTTATTATGATTGTTTTTATATTCAAAACTAAATAAAAAACACTTAATTAATCGCCAAGCAACATTATTAGATATAATAAGTTTAAATAAAAGAAATATCAATGTAATAAAAAACTTACATTTTTAGGTAAAATTTAATTTTTATCAAAAAGTGTAAAGTTTATTATAATTAAAATTGAACCGAGTTTGTTATAAATGAAAACTACTGTATAAACCAAATGTATTGCTTTCATTTCGAACAGCTCTCATGTAAATTCATGTACCTATTTATTTGTAAATTTTTTGACAGAAATTATACGTCAACTTTTATTTCAGTTGAAGATTATTTTTTAGTTTTTTTTTTGCGAACATATTATAGGTATTTTCAATTATTTGGAATGTATGTTTTTTAAAAAAAAAATATTATTTTAAAATATTTTATTTTGAAAACTTAATCGCAGCAACATCAGAAAAAACAATTACAATATTTTTATACGCTTTGTCAAATTTTAAAATTTTAAATTCCGAAGTACAGTACATAACATACCTACTTATTTCAAAATTTTTTGACAGAAACTGCACGCCGTATGCATTTATTCTGTTTGATTCTTAAAGAACACATAACTTTTCCTAAGAAATGTAATTTTTTTGTTTCTGCAAACATATAGCAAAAAAAAAAAATACAGTAAAGCTAGCTTATAACGACAATGAAGAGACAGAAAATATTCTTCGTAATAAAAAAATGTCGTTTTAAAAAAATGCTGTGAATTTTGAAAAATTAGTATAAGAATTGAACATTGTAGATTGTGGTAATTCTAGAATGGGCACTTTGAACTCATTTGCTAGATTTTTATTTGATGTGTCAGCCTCACCTCTATGTTTATAGATGTATATTTGCTTTTTCTTGTAATGAAATTTTTTTTGTATTTTTGATGCGTTATTATGATTTTTTATTATATTCAAAAATACATATAAAAATACTAAAATAATCACCAAGCAACATTATTAGATATAATAAGTTTAAATAAAAGAAATATAAATGTAATAAACAACTTACATTTTTAGGTAAAATTTAATTCATTGGCAAAATGTGTTACGTTTATTATAATAAAAATTGAACCGAGTTCGTTATAAATGAAAACTACTGTATAAACCAAATGTATTGCTTTCATTTCGAACTCATTTTTTTCGTTCACTTTTTAAGATAAAGAAAAAACAAAAAAAAATTTTAAAAAAATTTAAATCTCCTTGTTCATTGAACATTTGAAGTTTGAACTAAACAAAAAAAAGAAAGACATAAGTCGGCGCATATAATAGTTTGATTGAGTTGCGAGTTATAACCGAAAATGAATTACTTTTACCCAGAAAGTCGGCGCATAATATTAGAGTCATAAGCCTCAACTTTTAAAAGCGTGACCGTTAAATTCAAATTTACGTTAAATTAAAGACGGATTTTCACCTGAAAAAACGCAATATTCTAAAAAAAAAATATCATTGTCCTATGAAAACGAAAAAAACCTTAATTTTGGTTTTTGTTTCATTAAAATTGGTCAAATAGTTTGCTCTAAAAAAGGATGTTTATATTTGTATGGGAAAAAATAAGCCGATTAAATATTATGATGTGTTTTGTTGGATGTGTTGAATTATAAAAAAATAACATATTAATGTTTTGTTGAATGTGTTTTATTTTAGAAAATAAAATATCATAAATTATCATAAGCAGGCCAAAAAATATTTTATTTATTTTTAGTAAAAAAAAAAAACAAAAAGAAAAACAAAAATAAATAAAATTTTTTTATGAATTTAAATTATTTTAAGTGTATGAATTAGTTCATTTACGTTTTTAAAACTCACAGAACATTTTCTGGAAATTTTACATAAATAGTAAAACATTTTGTAAATAAAAATTAAGAAGACTATGCTTCACAAGAAAATTGTGTAGTAAGTCTCAATTATATTCAGTGAAAATCTGAAAAAACCAATGAACGCTTTGTTGCATTGCTTGTTTGGAAAATAAAATAAACCAAGCAATGCAATCAAAGTATTTTCAAAGTTCCCTCGATTTTCCCTCATCTCTCTCTCAACCCTGCATCTTTTTTCCTGATAATTCCTTTTAATTATTTTTTCTATTTAAAAAAAGCTAAAAATGGAAAAAAAATGGTGTAGAGGTTGGCAAAATTGCTTCAGGTGTGCAATACTTGAGTTCGATGCACCCAGGAGTCAGCACCATAGAAGTATGTATTTAAAACAAATATATATTTTTTAACTTAATTTGGTATTTCAAAAAAATTCCAAATAAAGTTTATAATTCAAAATTTATAAATAAAGCAAAACTCAATCCAAAACTCAACATTTAATACAATTTTTCGTACATATAAATAGGTGCATTTTAGCATGTTGAGTAGGTACATTGTAAAATGTTAGCAACAAACAAATATTTCGATTTGAATCTAAGCAATGATTGTGAAAACTATGTATAGCAATATTTTTTTAAAATATGTATACAAAACATTAATATATGGAGAAATAGATCATTATTGAAACAAAATAAACCTATAAAAAAATTTAAAATCTTTTATTAATTTATTTAATTTAAGCGAGTACGCATTTAAATAAAAAAGAAATATTATTTGAAATTTAACAAAAATTAAAAAAAATTTTAACAAGAAGGTACTTGAAAACGTAACATATTCATCAAAAATTATTTGAGCCATTTGTTTTTTTTTTGTGTATCTATTACTAGAATCGAAGCCTAATGTGCGTTATACAAAAAGTAACGGTTGATTTCATTTAAGAATATGGTATTGATATACAATATATGTGTATGTATATAATAAAATTAGAAATAGTTCTTAATTAGAAAAAGTTCTTCTTTCAATTGACCTTAATTATTGACCTTAATTAAAAACAATATAAAAGTTTAAAAGAACAATATAATAAATAGTTTAAAAGATCAATATAATAAATAAAAACAGTTTATGCTCTCTTTTTTAAACGATTTGAATTTCTGCTTTTGTCACACATACAAGACAAAACGTCAACAGATATAAAATTCTATGTGCTCCTGTTGTTCCCTGTGTTCCTGTAAGTTCAAATGCTCCCGTAGTTCAAAAGCTCCTGTGGTCAGGTAAAAGTTCCGCTATTCAAGATTTAACAATTCAATCACCAAGTCATCCAATCACCACTTATAAGCAAAGTAAATCAACCAATTTAAGGTACTGTAAAACTATTTTTTTTTATCCTACAAATTTTTAGACGAACATAAGTCCTTAAATTTTTTTTTCTTATTTTTGTAAAATAAATTTTTCTTAAACACGGTATTGTTTAAAATTATTACAAAAATTCGATAACGAAAAATATAGAATTAAATTTGTACTTGTCAGAGATAAATTAAATTAATAATATATAACATAATAATTGCTTGCTCAATATATTTAAATAGTATAATTTAATAAATTTATAAAAGTAGTTACAAAATTAGATAAATAAATTAATAACCAAAACTAATTAAGAAAAGAAAAAATTACATTTTAATTTGAATCTATTGAATTTATATATTTTAATTTGAATCTAAAAAATTTAATTGTGCTTTTAAGTATCTAATAATTTTTTGCTCGCTTAATAAATTTTTATTAATACAATCATTGGATTATATTATTTATACATTTAATAAATTTTTAAAATAATAATATATTTTAATAATATCATTTCAAATAGACATTTTTTTTAAATTATATAACCATTAAATCTCACAATACATAACATAATATTTACAAAGTATTCATACATACTACTTTAACATAATACAAACATAGTTACACCACAAGGCTACAAATTTATTTTTTTTTCTCCTTATTTTTTGGGTTCAATTAAATTTTAAATTTTCTTATTATGGCAACACCCCCTCCAGCACCCTCAACAGCTAAACGCTCTATTACTATAGAACCCTTAAAATACTTAGATAGATTACATTGTTGTCCGAATATAATGAAATATCCAAATTAGTTACCCTTACTATTAAGGGTACATTAAAATCAAAAGCGAGGGAAGCAATATTAATAAATAGTCATGCTGTAGATTGGCGTGACATTAAAACAGTACTAATAAATAATTTTGGAGATAGGTTAAGTATTGAAGAAATTTTTGACGAGTCACTAGCCGTCACCTGTAGAACGACTATTTTAGAATTTTACGAAGAAATAAAAAGAAAATTACGCAGACTCAATGCTATAACGCTTCATGTCTTGGGTAATAATAATGAAAATTTTGAATGGACTAAAAATAATTCAAGAGCCGCACATAATATTTTCAAGAGTAAAGTTCCTGAACCTATGAAAACATTATTATTTTGTAAAGACCGTGCAAGTTTAGAAGACGTTATGAATATGGTCTACGAAGCAGATCACGCATATTTAACTCAAGGTTCTCAAGATAGAAATAACAACCAAAGATTTTCCAATACAAGACATACTAATGCATTACCCAATCGCAATAACGGTAATGTTAGTAATAATAACAGAAGACATAATCATTATAACAATAATAATAACAGTTATCGACAAAATAACAATAACAAACAAAATAATAATAATAATTATCAACAAAATAATGGTAATAACAATAACTATAGACAAAATAACAATAGTTGTCAACAATATAATGGTAACAATAATTTTAACCGACAGAATAATAGTCAGCAATTTAATAGATCAATGCCAATTAACTATGGAACCAGTAGTTATAATAATGGTACATATTCAAGGTCTAATAATTTCAATCAAAATACTTATAATAATAATAATAACAGTATCAGAGACAAACCTAACCCTTACAGAGGCAATAATATTAATGACAATCATCGAGGTCGAAATAACTCACCAGAACCTATTGATGTATGTCACAACGAAGTACAGAATTTTCAATCGACAGCCTCGAAAACCAACTACCCTATATAATAGTTAAATCTAAACTACTTCCCCTCAAATTTATAATTGATACTGGAGCAACAAGTTCAATCATTAGCCCTGGTATCTGCCATCGAAAATGGATCATACCAAGTAATAATATTACCCTAAAAACTCTACAACAGAAAATAATTATGTCGCAAAAAGTGCGCATACATCATTTTCCCGAGCTAGGAGAAACAAAAGAAAAGATAGACTTTTTAGTTATGACAAATAACGATAAATATGATGGAATTATAGGAAATGATATTTTAAAACGATTTAACGCAAAAATCGACTATAGTAAAAATACATTAGAAATCAACCAAAACTTAATTCCTCTATTGTTTCATTTCGACGAACAAAAAAATATCAAACTATCAGTCCAACAGAAAGACGGACTCTGTTTTGTGAACGAAACTAAGACTTTGGACGGAAAAACAATAATAAAAGAAGGTATTTATGACGTAGAGAATAATAAAGTTCAATTAAAAATCGACAATCCTTCAGAGTTCCAACATGACCAAATATTAACGAAAGTAGTCAATCCCGAAAATTTTAACATAATTGAAAATAAACCTTATAAACCACTCCTTGAACAAATTCGTACTACCCACCTTAATTCAGAAGAAAATGAAAGACTTATTAGAGTCATAAAAAAATTTTCAAACATATTTTATCAAGAAAACTCTAAATTATCTTTTACAAACGCTATTAAACTTGAAATTAGAACTACTGAACTTATAGATACCCATATATTCACAAGTGTGAAGTACAAAACCAGATTAAAGAAATGTTAGACAATAAAATCATTAGACCAAGTCGATCTCCGTACTCTGCACCAGTATGGGTTGAGCCGAAAAAGACGGACGCAAGTGGTAAAAGCAAATGGAGACTTGTTATCGATTACCGAAAGTTGAATGAGGTAACGATAGATGATAAGTACCCCGTACCAAATATGGATGAAATATTGGAAAAACTAGGGAGATGTCAATATTTCACAACACTGGACTTAGCGAAAGGGTTTCATCAAATAGAAATTTCTGAAAAAGACGTACATAAAACCGCTTTTAGTGTCGAAGGAGGACATTACGAATTTCTTCGTATGCCTTTTGGACTGAAGACAGCTCCGACAACCTTCCAACGATTGATGAAAGATGTCTTGTACGAGTACATAAACAAAATTTGTTTAGTGTGGGTCGACGACATTATAATATTTTCGACTTCTTTGCAAGAACATATGGAGCCTATAACAAAAATATTTCAGAGATTAAAAGATGCAAATCTGAAAATACAACTAGACAAATCAATTTTTTTAAAATACGAAGCTGAATTTCTTGGACATATTGTTACCAATGAAGGAATTAAACCAAATCCGAAAAAAATAATTTGCGTACAAAAATTTCCTTTACCTAAAACACCGAAAGAAATTAAACAATTTCTTGGACTTGCCGGATACTATAGAAAATTTATCAAAGATTACTCAAAAATAGCTAAACCTATGATTTTTTTTATTTTTTTTATTTTTTTTTTTATTTTTACGTAGGTTGGTATGGAATCTTCAAAAGATACAATGCGCCCCGTAGCTTGCCATTGCGTGTGGGATTCTTACCCACTAAATCGCACCTTTCCTCTATTGCGATCTAGTCCTATAGGGCTAATTAGCAATTTTTTTTCTGGCTTTATTTTAGTTTTAAATTTAGATTCTATCCAGCGATGTCTATCTAACTGTTTCTTTCTCTTATTATAGCTACACTAACTCAAAAGGTGGCTATATTTGTATTATCCAGAAGCTGGACTACCTCGACATTTACATGGTTTTGGAGTCTTTTTTCGTGACTTCTTACAAAATTTTGGATTTCTTTGTCTACAAATTCTATTTCCATATCACTAGGTAGGTCATAGTTTCTGATGAACCAGGGCGCGTTCACAATATTTCTTAGAACTTTATTCTGGAACCTCTGAATAACATCTCTATTACTCGTTTTGCTGCATCCCCATAGCTGGATGCCATATGACCATACTGGTTTCAATATTTGTTTATAGAGCAGAAGTTTGTTTTGTATTGTCAAGGTAGAATGCTTACCTATGAGCCAGTACATTTTTGTATAACGGATTTGTAGCTCTTCTTTCATGTTTTTGATGTGGGCTTTCCAGCGAAGCTTCGCATCTAATGTCATACCAAGATATTTCGCAGTATTTGAATAAGGTATTTCTTGACCATTTATATATACTGGTTTATGGTCAATTTTTTTATTTGTGAAATCCACATGAATTGACTTAGCTTCATTTAATTTTAGCCTCCATGTTTTTGTATAATTTTGGATTTTTGCCATAGCTCTCTGCAGTTTTTCTGTAGATTCTTTATTTTTTTCTCCGACAGCCAAAACCGCTGTATCATCAGCAAACGTCGCAATTATATTATTTTCTAGTGCAGGAAAATCACAAGTATACAACAGATACAGTAATGTTGCGTGTTTTTCTCTAAAGCCGAATTGGTGGTCCGGAATTAGATTCTTCCTTTCAATAACCAGTTTTAGTCTTCTCAGATAAATTATTTCAAATAGTTTTGACATTATAGGCAGCAGTGAGATTGGTCTATAAGACGATATCTCATTTGGTGGTTTACCTGCTTTGGGTATCATAATAACCTCGGCCACTTGCCACAATTTCGGCACATATTTAAGCCTGAATGCAGCATTTATAAGATTTGTTATTTTAACTATTGCCTTTTCTGGTAGCTGTTTCAGAATTTATCCGGTTATTAAATCATACCCCATAGATTTTTTAAATTTAATGTTGTTTTTAATATCTTTTTCACTTCAGCTGGATTTGTTAATGCGATTTCCTCTTGCTCCTGAATTTGTTCTACATCTAGATCTTCATCTTTTTCTCCAGTGTTTACTTGAAATATCTTTTCTAGGTGTTCCGCAAATAATTTGGCTTTTTCTTTATTATCTCTCGCACACTTTCCTTCCAATTTTCTAATTGGAGGAATTGCTGCAATAGGTTTTTTCAAATTTTTAGCTGCCTTTCAAAGAGAGGAATCAGTACTTTTATCATTTGTTAGCTTTTCCAAATATAAATTTGTCGATTTGTTTTTCACTTCCTTAATTCTTCTTCTTAGTTGTTGGGTGAGATTATTCAGGCTAGTTTTATCTTGTGGAGCTCTAGTTTTGGGCCACTTTTTCCTTGCTCTGCGTTTTATTGCAATTAGTTTTAAGATTTCGGCTGGATATTTATTTTCTTTAACTCTTTGTTTAACACTGTAAGTTGTATATCTTTAATGTAGTTTTCCACCGCCGCATCCAATTGTTCTTTGTATTGCAACGGTACAGCTAGTTGTATTTTTTCTTCCAGACATACTTTAAAGCTTTCCCAGTCAGTGTATTTATTGGCGAGAATCGGAATGCTCTGCTTTTCAATAGCGTTTTACAGTGAGCAGAATTGGTGAGTGGTCAGAGTCCATTTCCTGCCTATCTGCTATCTGTATGAAATTATTCGAAATGTTTTTGATTATGAAAAAATCTATTAAATCAGGTATTTTATTTGGATCTGTAGGCCAATATGTAGGTTTTCCTGTTGATATGATTTCACACCCAAATTCGCTTGTTGCTTGGAATAATTCCCTGCCTTTGGTTGTTGTTAGCTGTGATCCCCAGTGTGTATTTTTGGCATTAAAATCATCTCCTATAACAAACTTTTTTCCTAGTTTATTAAAAAGATCTAAATAATGATGTTTCTTCAGAGAGTACTTAGGTGGACAATATATACTTGCTACTACAATAAAGTAGTTTTTACATTTTACGCTTATGGCCATAGCTTGTATTTCTTCTGAGCAAGTTTTGAGTACGTTTAGAGTACCGAGCAAGTTTTGAAACTTTAAAAATCCTACGATTTTAAAGAAGAATTTATATTACAATGCGGTATTTATATTACCGATGCAAGTAATATTGCACTTGGCGCTGTCCTTTCTCAAAAAGATCATCCAATTTGCTATGCTAATAGAACGCTCAATGATCACGAGCAGCATTATAACACAACCGAGAAGGAATTGCTAGTCATCGTATGGGCAACGCAATATTTCCGCCCATATCTCTTTGGCAGGAAATTCATAATCGAAACTGATCATAAACCTTTGAAGTGGCTATTTTCTATTAAAGGCCATAGCTTGTATTTCTTCTGTTTCAAATTTGGCTTCTTGAAAATGTTGTATACTTTGTCTTATAATCACTGCACTTCTCTAGCAGAGTTACCTGGATGTATGTTATGATAAACTTTATAATCATGAAAATTAATATGCGTTTGTTTGTTAAAGTGTGTTTCTGCTATAAGACAAACATCTATATTATTTATGTCAAGGACTGCTTGTAGCTCTTGTTGGTGTTGTAGCAGTCGATTGGCATTCCATGAAAGAATGTTTAGTTCATTCATCTTTTCGATTTCGAAGCAGGTTTTTGGTACTGCCCTCTAGTGCTCCTATTCTACAATCCGTATCGACCATAGAACTTTCTATTTTGGTTACTCTTTTTAGTATAAGCAGAATGGATTGTTTTAAATCATTTTCTTGTTCGCTATTATTATTAAGCTTTTTACCCGCAACAACTTGGGCATAAGTTTTATTGCTTCTATTTGTCTGGAAATCTTGCTTCACTTGCGACGTTTGCAGATGATTTCTGATTTGCTTTTTAGCGTATTGTAGAATATTCCGTTGTTGTGAATTTGGGCTCATATTCTTAAATTTGGTTTTTTGCATTTTTTTTGCGATTATGCAGCCTCTATAATTAGCTGGATGTTGATTTCCGCAATGAACACATTTTGGTGGTTCAGTTTTAAGTTTTAAACATTCCCTGGTATGGTGCCTACCTGCACATTTTACGCATCTTGGGGTTTTTCCACAATATTTTTTAGTTGACCATATGCCTGGCATGATTTACATTGTACTACAAGCTTATTTTTTCTTAGGGGCTCGATATTCACAACACATTTTAGAATACTTTTAATCTCGTATATTCTGCTAGTATCTTCTTCCGCTTTGATTAACATAAACATGTTTAATGGTTCTTTATTCTTCCAGCTACGTTTATTTGCACCTCCTATTATTTTATATTCTCTATTTTCAAGATCTTTAATTATTTCTTCTGTTTTACACGAGTGAAGCAGGTTCTTCACCATAACTCGTATTGGCCTTTGCTGTTTGCTTTCGTATGAGTGCCAACTATATTTATACTCTGATAGCGCTTTCGTTAAAGTTCTGTAAGCATCTTCATCTAACAAATTGATTTTTATACAATTCTTTCAAAGTAGTTTCATCTCAAACTGTTTCTCTGTTATTACTTTTTTACTCTATCGCAGAATTCATTATAGTTATTAATAGCATCCACAATTATTGGCGGCGGAGATTGTTTTTTCTTAACTTTTTCCGGATCGCTTATTATTTTTGGCGAAATAACCTTTTTTGAAGAAGTTTCTTTACTTGGAATAGTTTTATATTCCAACTTTTTTGCGTTTGGAGGGGTAAGTGAGTCATTTAACTTCCTTTTTTGTTTCTGTTTTACCCTTGTCCCCTCAGTCTCTTTCGCTAATTCTTCCTCATCTGTAGAGTATACTATTTTTTTACTGTTTTCTGACTTTGATAAATGTTGAACTTGTGAAACTTGTAGATCTTGTGGTTTCTGTATCTTTAAATTAGTAATTTCATTTTTAACATCCTGTATTTGTTTTTCCATATTGCTTATCAACTGCTTTAGTTGTGTTGTTTCATCGACAGCCTTCTGCCATTTGTTATACAGTGCATGTTCATTTTGGAGTTCTCTAATTGGTAGTGATCTGTTAATTTTTCCGGTTTTCTTAAATGGGTCCGTTATATTGTTTTTTGATTTTGGGCCACTGGCGACTCCTCTGACCTTCTTATAAAATCAGCAAAACCATCATATTGGTTGCATTTTACCTACTGCCAGGAGTTTAACCAGAGAAGACCAGAGAACCGCTCGTTCCGAGTCGTCACTTCGGGATTTTTGTTTGAACTTTTAGTCGCCTTTTACCACAAGCAGTTCATACTGCGGAAGTATTCTATTCCCCTACCGCAGGGGAAACCTATGCCTAAATATTTAAAAAAGGATATTAAAATAAACATAGATGACCAAGAGTACCGAGCAAGTTTTGAAACTTTAAAAACCCCACTAATTAACGAACCAAACTTAAATTATCCCGATTTTAAAGAATAATTTATATTACAATGCGGTATTTATATTACCGATGCAAGTAATTTTGCCCTTGGCGCTGTTCTTTCTCAAAAAGATCATCCAATTTGCTATGCTAGTAGAACGCTCAATGATCACGAGCAGCATTATAACACAACCGAGAAGGAATTGCTAGTATCGTATGGGCAACGCAATATTCCGCCCATATCTCTTTGGCAGGAAATTCATAATCGAAACTGATCATAAACCTTTGAAGTGGCTATTTTCTATTAAAGAGCCAAATTCCAAATTAGTTCGATGGAGGCTAAAATGATCAGAGTTCGACTATACGGTCAGATATAAAAAAGGTGTCGAAAATGGTAACGGACGCTCTTTCAAGAGTCACAGCAAACCTTTTTAATGAAAATTTAAATGAAACTGCATCTTTAATTTTTGAATCTAATTCTCCAATTAACATTTATAAAAGACAAATAATAATAGAAAAAATTGCGTCTGGATCTCTTAAAATAAAAACCTCTAAAATATTTAAATCAGAAAGAAAAATTATTTACGCAAAAACTTTGGACAAAGATAATGTAATTACCATTGAAAAATAATTTCGATCAAAACAAGGCAAACGCAATAATAATAGACGACGAGTCATTTTATAATGATTTCCGTACTGTACTGAATAATACCTTTAATAGAAATAATAATAATATTAATTTCAAAATAATAAAATGCAAAAATTTACTCAGAGATATAACAGACGAGAACGAACTCGCTGAAATTATAGAAAGACAAAATCTGAAAAATAATCATAGGGGCATAAATGAAAATTTTGCACAATTAAGAGATGAGATATATAATCCTCAATTAAGAAATAGAATTACAAAATTTATAAATAATTGCAAAATATGCAACTTAGAAAAATATGACAGAAAACCTGTGGAAAAAAGTTATAAAATAACCGAAACTCCCAATAGTCCTTTAGAAATAGTACATGCAGACGTTTTTTATAGTTTCGACAAATCTTTATTTTTGACAATATTAGACAAATTTTCTAAATACGCGCAAGCTATCAGGATTTCAGGTCGAACATGGACAGAATTTAAGAGAGCGATCACGCAATATATCTCTGTTGTTGGACATTTTAAAAAACTTATAGTGGACAATGAACTAGGTCTAAAAGCAATCCCCTTCCAAGAATTCCTTAAAAATGAAAATATTGAAATACATTTTACTTCCAACAATAATCACACATCTAACGCAGATATTGAACGTCTACATAATACAATAAATGAGCATCTAAGAATCCTAAGACACGATGCAAACTTTAATATAGACAGCGTTGATGAGAAAATACACAAAATCATTAAGTTTTACAATAACACGTGGAATCATTCCACGACAAATAAAAAACCGATTGAACTTCTAAACGGACATATAAACCAAAACGAGTATCCCTAAATAAAAGAACCCATAGTCAAAATTAAAGAAAACGTTATTAATAAATTAAACAAAAATCGCGAAGACGTCAAAATAAAAATAGGACCTCAATACTTCAAAGAAGAAAGAGGAGAGAAAAATCATGCTAAGTTTAGGATAATAAATGCACAAAATCTAGATAGCGATCACATTATTACAGACACCGGATACAAATACTACAAATCCCACATAAAAAGACACAAAAAACACCAAAACAACAGTAATCTTAAGACAAATTCACGCTCCAATAGAAAAAAATATAAAACAACGTTTTATCATCCGAGAACTATGGAAACAACAAAATTCCTTTTACCTGTTCTTGTAACATTAGCGTTTTCTCAGTTCATCGAGATACAAAATATAAACGAGAACAACGGCTATATAACAATCAAAACCGGAGCAGTTGAATTATAAGCAATACTAAAAAATCATTACATGTTATTAATATTACTAAATTTCAAGATAACGAAAAACAATTAGAGACTAGTATTTTAAATATCAAAAAGTATGTTAAGGCAAATAACACTTCCTATCTTACTTTAGTTCATAATTTCAATCTTTTACAAACAAAAATACACGGACTAAAACCACATATAAGAGACAAAAGAGGACTAGTAAACTTTTTAGGTTCGGGTATTAAAATTTTGACAGGAAATATGGATAGCGAAGATGAAAAATTTATAAAAACAAAATTAGACGAATTATCCAAAACAAATTCTGAACTAATTACAGAATCAAATAAACAAATATCTATTAAGAACCAGATCTCTGACCAAATTAATAAGATCACCAACCATAGTAATTACCAACAAAAAATTATTTCAGACACACTCGATAATTATTCCAATAATATGCAGAAAACTATAAATCTGGAAAACGAATTAGAAATATTCCGCCAAATATTTCAATTAAATTTCGATATAATCCTTCTTCGAAATCATATAGATGATATAGAACAAATCATATTAGCTAGTAGACTTAATATACTTTCACGAAATATACTTACTGAAGAAGAACTTGACCTTGTGTCCGATTAGAAGTACTTAAAGATATAAGAATTGCCATAGCATACTATGATAATCACTTTATTATAATCATTTCAATACCATTCTATTCAAAAAGGCATTATTTTAACTTATTAATTGAACCAATTCCTATATTAGAAAATAAATGTTTGTTATTACCACAATATGAATTTTTGATAGATGAAGAAAAACTTTGTATAATGTAACAATAAAAGATAATTTGAAGAAAAATTTAAAAGAAATTGAAGGTAATTGTTTAAATAAATGAATAAAGGCAGAACAAGCCAATTGTTGTATGAAATATTGTAAAGAAAAAGTTATTAAAGAAATCTTACCTGGTTTAATTATTGTAAAAAATCTTCAAGGGAATATAACCCAGAATTATAATGAAGATAATTTAAAACTTTTTAAAAACAGTTTAATTAAATTTGAAAATTGTAATATTATAATATAAAATTTTACTTTTAATAATAATTTTATTAAAATTGAAGATCATGTTATACATCCATATACAAATATTAAAATTATAGAAAATGTAGAAAATAAAGCAAATAATTTGAAAAAACTTAATTTAACTGAAGTTGAAAATAAGGGTTGGGTACGAAATCTCGTTCCTCAAAATCTCGTTTTATCAAAATCTCGTTTTTTAAAATCTCGTTTTATCAAAATCTCGTTTCTTAAAATCTCGTTTTTTTTTTTTTTTATCATAGGTAATCTTTATTTTTAACAATTTTATCTTACATTTTCATTTTTTTATTTCAAATGTTTATCGATTTATTGAAAAAATATTGATTGTAAAAATTGTAGAAAAAAAATTTAACAAAAAAGATTCAACATTTCATTCAAAATAGTACATACAAATAATATGGTAATATATATGTATATATATATGATATTAGATATACACATATATTTATATATGCATACTTATTTATAAATATTCTGGAAAAGGGAACAGTCCTGATTTTAAATCAAACTCTAAAATCCCTTTAAATTATTTTTTTTATATATATATTTTAACAACAATTAACTTAAAATAGTGGGGGCTGCCGCCCCCAAACCCCCGCTAAACAAATTATTGAAACCCTGATTTTGTAACCAACTCTAAAATCTCTCCTACTTCAAAATATCGCATATACATAATTAGTTTAATTTGGATGAAAAAAATAAAATATTCTTCGAAAAAAATTAAAAATTACAATTTTTTATGTTTTCTGTATTTTCTGAAAAAAAAAGAGATTTACCGAGATTTTTGAAAAAAACGAGATTTTAAAAAACGAGATTTTGATAAAACAAGATTTTGATAAAACGAGATTTTAAGAAACGAGATTTTGAAAAACGAGATTTTGATAAAACGAGATTTTGAGAAACGAGCATTCGTACCTCTCCCTGAAAATAATCGTAAGAAAATTGAAGAAATAACAGACAACCGTAACATTTTAAATACATACTTTTAATTATATTTTTTTTCTGTGTCATATCATTTTCAATTATCGTAATATTCGCAATACTAATAAAAATTAAATTTTTTCATAAAAGAATTAAAGTTGCGAAAATAATAGCTTCGTCGGAGCCTCAGTGTAAGAGGGATGGGATTTATATTCTATAAATGAAATACCCAAAACTACCTCTTTACCATCGACAATTACTTTCGAATAATGTAGTTGATCTTTTATATTTTTGCTTTTCTTTTACTTTTTATTTTTAACTACCTTTAGTAAACATATAGTACATATGGTTTACACATTTTCTTAACCCTAATAAATTTCAATAAACACTTAACAAATTTTGCTGATAAGCATATTCTTTCCTTAAACTAAAATATTATTAAAATTTTAAATCAGATTACAAAACAATTTCCAACGATTTTGTTTTGTAATATGATCTAAAAAGAAATTCTTATTTTAAAATTATGGCCTACTCCAATATTAATTGATTTGCTTTGCAACATGTGTTCATATAAATTATTTCTGTGTTCATAAAAATATATTGCGATAACAGCAAATGACATAAACTTAATTTAGAATAAGAAATTTTGTAATTGTAAGTAAAAATGCTAAAAAGCATATTTACAAAGAAAAAGAAATTGTCTGTTGTAAAAAATCTAAAAATTAAAAATTTAGTTCTTAAGAAGAATTCAAACCAAAAAGGTTTCTCTTTTTTTAATAAAAATTAATTAAATAAAACAAGAGTTTTATTACTTTTTTGTGAAACTAAAACTCATTAACTCGAATTTTGGGTTCTTGACTTCAATAAATATATGTATATGTTTAGAAATATGTATTTATTAGAATAATATTTATATGTATTTAGTATTTATATTTATAACTATACCAATTTATCCTCTCTTTAACCCTAGAAAGATAACCTGAGTAAAATTTACTCACTCTCAGAGAAAAAATGATTATATCTCAGATAATAATAATTTCTGTATACTCTCTTCCCGTAAGTGCATTCTTTGTTTAATTCTCTTTCAGTTTGCTTTTCATTTTTGGTTGGAAGACATGTTTAAATAGCGGAAGTTTATAAAACAAAAAACAAGTAGGTGAGTAAAATTTGCGCATGGTTATCTTTAACGTATAAAATTTTTTTTTCTATATAAAACGACATGAGCTTGTTTTGGTTTTTATTTGTATACTTCTAGCTTTTTGAGTTGTTTTACTTATAGTTATGGCTGGAATTAATCAAAAAGATATTAAAAATATATTAATAGAAAGTAGCGACGATGAGGATTCCGATAATCTTGAGTTTGAACTATCAGAAGATGAAGTTGATTATGTAAATGGGGAAGAAGATTTTGAAACTATATTACAAAATGTTTTTTATGAAGTTGATACAAATCGCGAAGAACATTTCGAAACTATTTCACAAAATGTTTTTGATAGAATTAATAAAAACCGGGAAGAAGATTTCGAAACTGTTTCACAAAATGCTATCGATGAAACAGTTGAAAACAATGGAGCATATGCACCCAAGAAAAAAAGGTACAGAGCCACCAATAATAATTCACTTTCTTTAGAAGATGTACTAGTACCACTCTCTGACGTACCACAAATTTCATTTTCGTCAGTTCAACAATCTGATATTTCTGATAACCAATTCCTTCTTCAACCGGATGTTGAAGAGATGAAAGGTAAAGGAAAGGATAACCAGTTTATTTGGAAAACTCAGCCTGTACATTCATCTGGAACTAAACTACCGGAAAGAAATATTGTACATGTAAGACCAAGACCAACAACTTATGCTCGAACTGCTACTTCACCTGTAGAATGTTTTAATTTATACTTTAAAAATATTACTAAAACTATCGTTGAATATACTAATAAAGAAATATTGACTCAAAAAGAGAACTATAAAGACAAATATAAAAATACATGTAGGATGTCAATAAATAGCAATGCCCTCCAATACTGTAGTTATTAATTATTATACGATAATATAAAGTACAGTATGAAGATGAAAAGAAAAAACAAAAAGAAAGAAAACAGCATTCTGCGTCGGGCAGTCGAAGAAGAATATTGAAGAAGTGTAGACGTTGTTATTAAAGAGTAGTTATTAAAAGAATTAAATGAAAGTAAATTAAAGTTAAGATTTAAATAAAAGTAAATTAAAAGAATTAAAGTTGCAATTGAATTTAAATATGAAGCTATAAATAGTGAAGTTAAAGTTAAATTAAATCATTTAAGTAAAACCATTAAATTTTATGTACTAAAAATCCGATTAACGTTTTTTTATTTCACATAAAACCTAAATCCCACAAAATTGGGGGCTCAACCGGGATCGCGGTGAAATAATAAATTTTAAACTGATTAACAAAATAATTAAATAAAAAAAAAAAAATTTCAAAAAAAAAATAAATTTCGTAAATTAATTTTCAAAAGTTTAAATAAAGAAATCTAAGCCTTTCAACACGTGGTTAATTTTAAACAGTTGTAGCTGTCGGCTTTATGTATAAAAAAAAACGGGTTTATGAACGGGTCGGTGTGTGTGTAAACTATAAAGCATTTGTACATAATTATAATTTACAAAATATGTTCAGTCTGCACATATAATAAAATTTAAAACTAATTTGTGTTATGTAAATATTAATTGTTTTTACAAAAAAAAAATTTAAATTCATTTTCAAATATAATTAATAATAATATTAATTAATGATATAATTTTTAATAATAAATATATAAATAAAAATTCTATATGTGGACATTAACCAAATAAATTGAAAATATTAACTTTAATTGATTGACATTAATTAAAAAATTTCTTAAATCACATGTTATATAAACCGAATAAATTTTTACAACAACATACTGACATAACGAAAAAAAAAAGAAGCTTTCATTTTTCTTCAATACATTTTGTGTCAATGGTACGCACATGGTATGTACAAGGGTACGTATAACAGGTATAGTACACACAGTGAAAAAATATACAGTATACATACAACATAACCTGCATATCTAAAAAAGAGAAGAATAGAAGATTTCATCTTGCCAACAATAATAATTTAAATATGCTATAATACGTAAATTACAGCTAAAATTAAAAGTTTTGATTACACCGTCATTATATTTAAAACAAAAGTTCAGTGTGTTTTAATGAAATAATAATTTTCAAAATTTGGTTAGAACAATTAATTAACTTATAATTAATAAACAATAAAATTAAAATTAATAAATATTAAAAACAAAAAAAAAATTTTTTTTAATAATTTTGTTTTTACTTTCACGAGAAGAAAAGAAATGAGTATGAGCAGATATCACTATCGGAAGTAAGTACCCTCTCGTTCTAGTAACGACGCATATCAAGTATTAATCATTATCATCAAAACGATCACCATGAAGTATATTTTATCGACAAAGTTAATATCATAAAACATATTGGAAAGAAGTACCAGGCCAGGGGTGGTTAGGTAATTAAAGAAAAATTTTTTTTTAAATTTGGTATCAGAAGCAGCAAACCTTTTAATAAAATTAAAGGAAATAATATATCTAATAAAAAAATAAATACAAAAAAAAAAAAAAATTTTTTTAAATAAAAAATTTCTTTTTACTTTTAAATATAGTTAATTAAATAAATTATAAATATTTAAATTTGTTCCCTTTTTTTTGGCGACTTTTTCTTCCGAAATTTGAATATAAAATACCTAATTAAATTTTTAGTAAGATCAAGAGAAAAGCTTTATACAGAAAATAATTTTTAAAATGGGCCGTAAAAACAAGCAAGTATTGAGTAGTACTAGTAACGTGGAAAGCGTAGCCGCTGACGTCTCAAGGATTTTTGAAGAATTGGAGGGATTTAGGGAAGAATTAAGGAGGCAGTCTTTTGTTGGAGTTAGTCTGCCAGATGCGAGAATTCCAGACAACCGATATCGGAATAGGCCGAGTACAAGTCGACAGTCTGTAAACTTCCTTCATGAGAACGTATCATCCAACCAACACTCCTTTTATAACAACAATTTTTTGCAGCCAACAAATAGTTTCGATAACAATAGGTCCCGATTTCCTGTCTCCATAAAGGATATAGTGGAAATTCTGCCAAAATTTTCAGGTGAAAATGAATACGATGTCAATAACTGGATTGCAGACATAGAAGCTACGACATCAGATTTAAGCTGTTCTGAGCTAGAAACATTTCTATTAGGCAAAAGGTTGCTGACGGGTCTAGCCGAAAAGACATTAAGAGCGAAACCAAATATTACCACTTGGTACCAGTTAAAAAGATTTTTGAAGGACGAATTCTCTGAAATAATTAGTTCGGCAGACGTTCACAAGAAACTGGCAAGTACGAAACAGAGAAAAGGTGAAACCGTTTATGAATATCTAATTAATATGAGGGCAATAGGCGCCAAAAGTAACGTAGAAGACGACGCAATCTTGAGATATGTAGCTGACGGAATTTATGATTCTCCAGAAAATAAACAACGACTATATGGTTGCAAAACGATTACGTTTAAAGAGGAATTACGAGGATATTCACAATGCAGAGAAGCGAGAGAACGTTCTAAAACCAATGTGAAGTTCAAAAGAAATTCAGGCGGTATGAACAAGGAAACTCAATTAGGCTGTTATAACTGCGGCGGAAAGGGACACAAGAGTGCCAACTGTAGTGAAAAAAAACCGAAGTGCTTCAGATGCAACCAGTTTGGTCACATATCGAGAAACTGTAGAAACTCAGAATGCGTCAGTTTCAGCAAGGGCGAGTTGTAACAGTGCCATTTTAGAGGAAAACCTAAAAACTCCAGATAAAAAACCTATTAAGATCAACGGCAATAAAATAGCAGCCCTGATAGATACAGGAAGCGACTTAACGCTGATCAGGTGCGACGAGTATATAAGGATAGGCGCGCCCGAGGTAAATTTACAAAGAATAAGTTTACGAGGTTTAGCGAACGAGCCTGTGTCAACAATAGGATCATTTAGTGCAATACTGGAAATAGATAACAACAGTTACAGAACAAATGTGCACATCATTTCAAAGAACCTTCTGCAATATCCCATGATAATAGGAAAAGATGTATTACGTAACACAAAACTTGAGTTTAGTGACGCCGGAATCCATATAAGTAAATTGGAAGTATCACTAATGAATTGCTTCAATATTTTGGAAAAAGAAACAACATTGAAAGTAGGAAATAAGAACTATGAAGAGAAAATCAAAACCATGGTTAGAAACTATAATCCCAAAAATGAAGAAGACACAAAAGTAACCTTAAAAATAGTGCTAAAAGACAGTACTCCCATTGCACAGGGACCACGAAGGCTGGCCCATTGGAAAAACAAATTGTGGATGACCAAGTTCAAGAATGGTTGGAGAAAGGTATTGTCAAACCCAGCAAGTCAGAGTTTGCAAGTCCCATTGTACTGGTGAACAAAAAAGATGGGAAAAAGAGACTATGTGTTGACTTCAGGAAGTTAAATAAACAGATCGTTAGGAGTCGTTTTCCATTGCCGCTAATTGAAGATCACATTAATGCACTAAGCGACGCGAAAGTTTTTTGTGCCCTCGACTTGGAAAACGGGTTCTTTCATGTCCCCATCGAAGAAGGCAGTCAGCAGTATACATCTTTTGTAACTCCTTCAGGTCAGTGGGAATTTACTAGGGCACGGACTTTGTACATCCCCACTAGTTTTTCAGAGATTTATAAATAATATATTCAATAACTTACTAATTCGGAAATTTGTTTTGATTTATATCGACGACATCATCGTTCTGGCATCAAGTGACCAAGAGTGCGTAGACCGATTACAGCAAGTCCTGGCAATAGCAGAAAAGAACGGTTTAAAAATTAAGTGGAATAAATGTCAATTCCTTTGTAGAGAGATCGACTACCTTGGGTATAAAATTTCGAACGGTGCGTATTCACCTTCACCAGAAAAAATAAAAGCTGTCAAAGAATTTCCAGCTCCGAACAACGTGAAAAAAGTTCAGTCCTTTTTGGGACTTACCGGATATTTCCGTAAATTCATTCCTGGTTATGCCACAGTAGCTAAACCACTGAGTGACTTGACCAGAAAAGAAAGAGTATTTAAATTTGGACTACAAGAGGATGCTGCATTTTCAAAGCTAAAAGAAATATTATGTCTAAAACTTATTTTAAAGCTTTACCAGCAGGATCGAGAAACTGAGCTGCATACTGATGCTTCCAAACTAGGCTATGGTGCAGTACTTCTTCAAAAGTGTGACGACACGAAATTCCATCCAGTTTATTACTTCAGTAAGAAAACTAAACCGTCGGAAGAATTGTATCACAGCTACCAATTAGAAGTTCTGGCTATAATAGAAGCTTTGAAAAAGTTACGAGTATTCCTGCTTGGAATAAAATTCAAAATTATTACGGACTGCGCGGCATTCAAGATGACAATGGAAAAAAAGAGCTTATCAAATATGGTAGCAGGCTGGGCTTTGGCTTTACAGGAATACGATTACCAAATGGAACACCGTAGCAGCAAACGAATGGGACACGTAGATGCATTAAGTAGAAACCCCATTGCAATGATGATTACTACTTCAAATGAATTTCTACAACAAATAAAATCAGCCCAAGAAAAAGACGAACATCTGAAACTAATTATGAAAATAGTGGAACAAGCAGAATATGAAGATTTTTCAATAAAGAGAGGCATCTTATATAAAAATTTGCCCGATGGTGGGGAATTGTTGTGTGTGCCTAGCAAAATGCAGGATGAAATCATAAGAAAAGTGCACGAGGATGGACATTTTGGAGCGAAAAAGATGGAAGAGATCATTTCAAACGACTATTATATTCCAAAACTTAAGGAAAAAATTGAATATTGCAGAAAAAATTGCATTCCGTGTATTTTAGGTAACAGAAAAGAGGGTAAAAAGGAAGGTTATCTGAATGCAATAGCAAAAGAGGATACACCCCTGCAAACATACCATATGGATCATCTAGGACCATTAGCTACAACCAATAAAAACTACTGTTATATATTGTGTATAATTGATGCATTCTCGAAGTTCTCATGGATTTATCCCGTTAAAGCAACAGCAGCCACCGAAGTATTACAGAAATTAGTGCAACAAAAAGCCACTTTCGGAAGTCCAGTACGTATTATAACTGACAGAGGAGCAGCGTTCACCTCCAATGCATTTGAAGAATACTGTAAAACAGAAAATATTCAACATGTACTTATAACCACGGGCGTGCCCCGGGCAAATGGACAAGTGGAGAGGTTAAATAGAATTATAATCTCGGTATTAACGAAATTGGCAATTGAAGATCCATCTAAATGGTATAAGTTCACCAATCAATTGCAACAATGCATAAACTCGACGTACCAAAGGAGCATCGGAAGGTCGCCGTTCGAATTATTGACGGGCGTGAAAATGAAACAGTGTACTGATATCACTCTGGCGCGAATCGTAAACGAAGAAATAATAAACGCATTCGTAGAAGATCGCGAAGCATCGCGCGTTGAAGCTCGGAAAGCAATTCTTAAAATTCAAAAGGAAAACCGCGAATCGTTCAATAAACAAGTGATGAAAAAAAACCAAGGGTTTTTAAAAAAGCACATTTTCAAAATTATATTGTATTACATACTGAGTTTAACTTTTGAAATATTTACTTGGAAATAGTTACTACTGACTTATAAAATTTACTGCTAACAGTAAATTTTTTATTTAAAAGTTGTTATAGCCCTTCAATGGGGAAGGTTGCTAAATTTCTCAAGTCTCTAACCCCGCCCCCCCCCCCTCATCCTCTAGTTTTTTAAGTTCAAGGAATTAAATTGTGAATTACACAAAAATTTGGAATTTTACTTAGAATTTTATTATCTAAGCAAAAATGGGTAAAACTAAGAGACACTTTCTTCAATTTAAGGAACCCCTTTTAAATTTAAGAAAAACCTTTAACATATGTTAAAATATAATGTTGGACCTTTAAATTTTGTATATTAATAAAAAAAAATTGGACAGGTATTCAAGTTACAGGTGCTTAAAAATAGCATAATTTCAATTTTCGGGCCCTTATAGCTCCTAAACAGGGGGCTTGACAAAAAAATTTTGTTAACCGACTCCTACTATTTTTTTAGGATCTAACTTCTCCCAAAATTTCAACATCCTAGCTTGAACCGTTTAGAAGATATGTAGGGCCAAAAATTTTGCAAAAATTGATTTTTATATAATGGTAAATTTTAGTACCGTATGGCAACCCTATACATTTAAGCGACATATTTTTGTAAAGCCTATAAAAGCAGCTCTTCAATACCGTTTTTCGATTGAAAATAAACCTAACAGAACTTTTGTTATGTCAATTTAAATATAGGGCTTTTTTTGGAATTTTCAGGGGCTGTAACTTCGTCACCCTTCAAAATTAAGAAAAACCTTTGACACATGTTGAAATATAATTATAGAGCTTTACATTTTGTCTATCACTAAAAAAAAATTTGGACAGGTATTCAAGTTACAGGTGTTTAAAAATAACAAAATTTCAATTTTCGAGCCCTTATAGCTCCTAAATAGGGGGCTTGACAAAAAAATTTTGTTAACCGACTCCTACTAATTTCTGAGTATCTAACTCCTCCCAAAATTTCAAGACCCTAGCTTGAACCGTTCAGAAGATATGTGTGACCAAAAATTTTGCGAAAATCGAGTTTTGGGTAATGTTAAATTTTAGTACCGTATGGCAACCCTAAATATTTGCCTTGTAAAAATTTATAAAGTTTATGAAACCAGCTATCATTTGCCGTTTTATATGTAACAGAACTCTTGTTATAACAATTTAAATATAGGGCTTTTTCCAACTTTGGGGGGCTGTAACTCCGTAACAGGTGGGGCTACAGAAAAAAATTCTTCTACGAAATAATTTTTTTTGCAAAAACTACCCATGGTTAAAATTTCTTTTCTCTATTTCAAACGGTGTAAAAGTTTTTGTAAACATACAGACGGACGGACGGACAGAGTGAAGCTATATAGGCACATTTTTACAAAATTTTTTGAAAATGTGCTAAAAACGAAAAGCGGCTGACAAATACGACGTCGGAGATCTCGTCGCGATTAAACGCGTACAATTTGGCACTAAACTTAAAATTTTTCCCAAATTTCTTGGACCATACAAAGTGGTAAAAAGCTCAGGGAAAGACAGATATACAGTTCATAAGGTTGGCAACCAAGAAGGCCCCAAAATTACAACAACTTGCGCTGAATTTATGAAAGCCTGGCAAAGTTATGATAACCAAAAAGATGAAATTGGCGAAGAAGACGATGATGAAGTAAAAACAATGAGCGACAGCCAAAATTAAAGCCAACGACGAAGCGAAACTACCAACTAAATTAAAAAATTAAACTAACGATGTAATATTTTTATATTTTTTAGAACCAGCCATGACAAAAGAAAACCCAACGACGAAGACGAAAATTATCAACTATAATATAAAATCAAGCTAACAATAAAGATGTTAAGTACCAGCTAGGATAAAAAGAAAACGAACGACTAAGACGAAAATTACCAACTAAAATGAAGATTAAACTAACGATGTATATGTTAAAAACCATGATAAAAGAAACCCAACGACGAAAACGAAAATTATCAACTATAATATAAAATCAAGCTGACCATAAAGACGTTAAGTACCAGCTAGAATAAAAGAAAACGAACGAGTAAGACGAAAATTACCAACTAAAATGAAGATTAAACTAAAGATGTAGATGTTAAAAACCAGCCGTAATAAAAGAAAACCAATGACGAAGACAAGAATTGCTAGCTACATAAACAATAAAACTTACGAAGAAAAATGTAAATACCAGCCGTGGCCAAATTTAATCCATAACGAAGATGAAAAAGAAATTAATAACAAAAATCATCATCACTAACAAAAACATAATATTCCAAGTTGCGGTTTCCGAGGTCGTTGAAACCTGTCAGGATGACCGAGTTTGTAGGATGTCAATAAATAGCAATGCCCTCCAATACTGTAATTATTAATTATCATACGATAATATAAAGTACAGTATGAAGATGCAAAGAAAAAACAAAAAGAAAGAAAACAGCATTCTGCGTCGGACAGTCGAAGAAGAATATTGAAGAAGTGTAGACGTTGTTATTAAAGAGTAGTTATTAAAAGAATTAAATGAAAGTAAATTAAAGTTAAGATTTAAATAAAAGTAAATTAAAAGAATTAAAGTTGCAATTGAATTTAAATATGAAGCTATAAATAGTGAAGTTAAAGTTAAATTAAATCATTTAAGTAAAACCATTAAATTTTATGTACTAAAAATCAGATTAACGTTTTTTTATTTCACATAAAACCTAAATCCCACATACATATAGTATTATAGATGATTGTGAGCTGGAAGCGTATTTTGGATTGCTTATATTGTCGGCAGCTTTGAAAAGCAAACATCTGTCAGTTGAAGTTTTATTTGACCCAAAAAAAAGTGGAGAAACTTTTCATGCAACAATGTCCAAACAGAGATTTAAATTCATCACCAACTGTTTGAGATTCGATAACCGCCAAACTAGAACCCTTCGTAAAGAACATAATAAATTTGCGGCCATATCCCAAATATGGGATATGTTGATCAGTTGATCTAAAACTCTATACAAACCTGGAACTTATTGTACAATTGATGAGCAGATTGTGGGCTTTAGGGGTAGATGCCCATTTCGGATGTACATGCAAAACAAGCCTAATAAATATGGTATTAAGATCGTTATGATGTGTGACACTGCCACCAAGTATATGATCAATGCTGAGCCATATATGGGTAAAAATATGAAGACTATTCGTAAGCCCCTCTCTGAATATTATATTTTAAATCTTGTGGAGCCAATTAAAAGGAGTTATAGAAATATAACTTGCAATAATTGATTTACTAGCGTACCAGTCGCAAAAAAATTATTAACTGCAGACTATAAAATTACTATTCTTGGTACAATAAAAAAAAACAAGCGAGAACTACCTTATGATTCTGCAAAGTGGACTACCTTAATCGTAAAGTTAACTCATCCCTCTTTTTGTACAGTTCAGAGTCAACAATAGTTTCCTACAAATCCAAAAAAAATATGATTGTAACATTATTGTCAACAATGCATATGCAGCCCGACATACATAACGATACGCATAAACCAGAAATTATTCATGCTTATAATTCAACTAAAGGTGCAGTTGACACATTTGACCAAATGTGTCAAAATATGAACTGTTGTCGAAAAACTAAAAGATGGCCAATGTGCATATTTTTCGACATGCTGAATATTGCATCAATAAATTCGTACGTTATATATGTATCTAATTTTATAAGACTTAATGAAAACAACCATCCAAAACAAAAACGTAAAACAAGACTTGATTTTATGTTTGAACTAAGCGAACAACTAACTTCTACACATCAAAAGCGGAGACTTGAAAAGCAAACACTATTGAAAACCGTAAAAAATTCAATACAAAATATTTTATCAGTGCCTGAAAATTTACCATTGAATGACGGAAACCAAACCGGATCAAGAAAATATTGTAGTTTTTGTCATTAGTCAAAAAGAAGGTATACTACCACGTATTGTATGGATTGTAGAAAACCAATTTGTAATGAACATCAAGTAAAATTTTGTAAATCCTGCTCCAAATAAATTTCAATCTTTATTTTAAGTATTTCTTGTAAATTGTGAAATGTGATTTTATTTTAAGTTGTTAACAAAATGTGATTTTATTTTAAGTTGTTCTTTTTTTTTGTTAATTTTGAATATTGTACTTTAATTTAGTTTTATTTTTTGAATTTGTTTTAGTTTAATTTAAGTGAAGAATTGTTTTATTTTGTTTTTATTAAAAAATTTTTTAAATTCTAATAACTTTTTTTAATTATAGAAACGATAAACACTTTTTTTCGATATGTGAGTACATTTTACTCATGGTTATCTTTAACGTAGGATGAATTAAGGTTATCTTTCTAGGGTTAAAGCGGCTTAAGCTATAGAAATAAAACTCAAAAATCGGTACTTAACAACGTTTTAATAATTAAGAAAAATTATAAATTTTTTTTGAAGCAAATTTCAAGCGCAAGAATTGTTGGCAACACTGTTATAATTTTTATTATGTATAGTCTAAAATAATTTACACAAAACGAATTTTATATGTTAACTTAAAAGCAAAAATAGCTCGAATTTCGAGAACAGGGCGATACTAGTATTTATTATTTTACATAGATTTATTAATTTTTCTCTTATCATTCTAAAAGTTTAGAAAATATACATTTGCATATACTTATTAATTTTTATTAGGTAGGTAATAAAATAATTTACTTATGTATGTTTGTTTATTTTTTCTGTATATTAACTTTTATAATTTTACATAGATTTATTAATTTATCTTTTATCATACTAAAAACTTAGAAAATGTTCAATTACATCTTTTGTTAATTTAATAAAATAATTTACTCATGTATATTTATTTATTCTTTCCTTTTGAACATGCTTATATAGACAATTTCCTTCTTACCTATATTAAAAATATACTAATCAAATTTCAGATACGGTTTCATATTATCGACCGATGAAACCCCTTCATAAGGAATCCTAACTATTTGTAAATTTTCTAAGTCTTTTATAACATATCTGTCATTTGGGAGGACTTTAATCACTTTATATGGCCCCTTATATTTAGGTGCCAGTTTTCTATTAATTCCCGATGTATTTATTAAAACTTGGTCATCTACGGCATATTTATGAAGAGTTTTATGATGCTTATCAAATTAAATCTTATTGATTTTCTGACTATGAACAATGTTATCAATTGCACCTTTTCGAATTTTTTCTAAATTTTTTAGATTACCTGTATCGTTTTGACAAATGGATCTGTCAAAATGCGCGGCGCGGTTTTATTGCAAATAATAAAATACTTGGTGTATGCCCTGTACTTTTATTTCTAGTATTATTTATTGCAACTTCAATTTTCCCTAGGTGTTTTGACCATTCTCCTAGGTCAATCTCACTTTCTTTTGACAGCATTGGTGTGAGCTTCTATTTATTCTTTCCACTTGCCTATTTGATTGCGGAGATGCGGTTGCTATTTTTACGTGTATCACTTCATCGTCAGTGCAAAACAACAAAAATTCGTCGGAAGTAAAGGATGTTCCTCTATCCGAAACTATTCTATTGGGCTTACTGTAGTTTGAAAAGTACAAATTAAGACATTGTATTACTCTTTTGAGCTAGTCGTTTTTACTGAATATAGTTTTGTAAACTTAGTAAACCCATCGATTACGACAAAAATATATTTTTTTAAATTCTATTTCCAGTCGGTAAAGGACCATAATGATCTATCTGGATTGTATCGAAAAGTTGGTCGCCTTTCGGAATGCTATGCAATTCTCCCTCCTTTTTATCAGACGGGACAGTAAAATACAAGCATTTTAGACATTCATTTACATAATTTTTAGCACATTTTCAAAAAATTTTGTAGAAATGTGCCTATATAGTTTCACTCTGTCCGTCCGTCTGTCCGTATGTTTACAAAAACTTTTACATTGTTTGAAATAGGAAAAAGAAATTTTAACCAAGAGTAGGTATTACAAAAAAAATAATTTCGTAGAACAATTTTTTTCTGTAGCCCCACCCGTTACGGAGCTGCAGCCCCCCAAAGTTGGGAAAAGCCCTATATTCAAATTGTTATAGCAAGAGTTCTGTTAGGTGAATGTTCAATCTAAAAACGACAAAAGAAAGCTGCTTTCTTAGGTTTTACAAAAATACATCACTAAAATGTACAAAAATGTCAGACGGTACTAAAATTTACCATTATGCAAAACTCACATATCTTCTAAACGGTTTAAGCTAGGGTCTTGACTACCTGTAACTTGAATACCTGTTCAAATTTTTTTTTGTTAATATACAAAATTTGAAGGTCCAACATTATACTTTAACATATGTTAAAAGATTTTCTTAAATTTAAAAGCGGTTCTTTAAATTGAAGAAAGTGTCTCTCAGTTTTAACCATTTTTGCTTAAATAGTAAAATTCTAAGTAAAATTCCAAATTTTGGTAGAATTCATAATTTAATTCCTTGAACCTAAAAAAGTTGGAGGAAGGGGAGTAGTGAGGATTAGATCTTTGAGAAATTGAGCAACCTTCCCCTATTGAGGGGCTATTAGGACTTAAAAATTAAAAAATTTACTGTTTCTATAAGTAAGTAGTAACTTAGTCACCAACGTATATATTTCGTAAATTAAACGTTAACATTGAAGCTTCAACATTATATTCCGATAAAATACTCACTATGAAACACTTACTATTTTGAAAATGTGCTTTTTTAAAAACCCTTGGTTTTTTTCATTACTTGTTTATATTCTCTTTTATGAGAGGAAACAAGTATGTTTTTTTCAAATGTTCGTACAATTTGTCAGTTCCATAACCCTTCATGGTGGGTTTGAATAACACTTCTCTCGATCTGATTTGGAACGTAGAACAAAACCGAATTCTTACACTTACGGTAACCAAGAACATTTTCAAGAAGTGGATGTTGTTTGTTTTCTAGTAAGTCCGCAATATTTTTAATAATTTTGTCTTTATGCTCTGCAGACGGTAGAGCGTTTTCAAATGATTCGGGCTCAATCATTAAAATGTTATGACATAGGCTGAGTGCATTCACATGGTGCATCCTGCTAGACTCTCTATGTTCGATAGCATAATCATATTCAACAGTTTTTTATTCAAAGTAAGTATAAGTGATTTACAATATGTTACTATTCTGAATTTTATTTCAGTAAGGTATGATTCCGAGTATGCATAATAGTATGATGCCTCAGTGCATAAATTATATAAATAATTATCCTTTTGAGTTATTTTATTCAATTGTCGGTAATTGAGACTCTATTCTCCGCTTTTCTTTTTCGTAAGTACAATGGGTGACGCGTAGGTTGAATCACTTTCGCGTATTATTTTTCATTGCAATAAGTTATCAAGTATGTTTTGTAATTCTAATTTGTGCGCAAAGGGCAATCTTCTTGGCGTGCAATTGAAAACATCGTTCGTTGACAAATTATTTGTCATTTCATAAGAATTCTCTTCGTTAAAATTTGCATTTCTAAGTCTGGAATTTCTTAGAGAATTTATTTGAATTTCTAAGTCGGTTGCACCGACTGACTGTTTTGTTACTTGCTTTAGAAGCAATTTAGCTACAAAAGACGAGTTGTTGAAATTTTGTTCTGAAAATGCTATTAATTTGGGTAAATATACTACAGGTCTGTTTGTAGATATAAAAGAGCTTATGCTAATTAAGTTTAGTAACATCTATAAAAGTTTAAGTTGGAGATAAACTGTCACAAAAAAAATATATCAGACATAGAGTTCCACAGGGCTCTGTTTTGACACCTATTCTATAGTTGATTTGCAAAGATTCCCTACTTAACTTAAAATTTAGTTGCAAACTAACTGCATTAGCAGACGATTTAGGATAAGCGTATGAATGAAATACATTGGTTAACTTAATTTGTGATATCAACAATGATTTAAACATACTGCGAAATTGGTTTGCGCTTCACAAATTGATAATTAATGAAAAACTTAAAAATTATATTCTATAATCTGTCATCTCAAAAACATACTGAAGCTCAAGTTAGGTTTCATGGCCCAGAATGTACAAGATTTAAATTAAACCAAACGTATTGTATGTGTAATGATAGTCGTCCGCTAGTCCGCGAAGCTTTTATTATCTGAAAAATGTATGTTCTTCGAATATTTTAAATATTTTCTATTTTGGTATTTTCCAATCAAAATTGCAATATGGGATCACCAGCTGAAGCCAATTGGATTCAAATTTAATGGGAAGTCTATAAATCATTTTAACCATAAAAGCTTTTATTAATTCGATCGTAAGATATCGCTAACCAAATTTACTTTATAATAATAAAAACATTTTCTAATTATTTTATCAATTCAAAAATATTAACAATTCTTACTAATTTATCTATTTAAAAATATTAAACAACAAATTACAAAATTACATATTTAAAACTTTTATCCAATTCAATAAAATTTTACACAAATGCAGCAATTACTTCTCTTCAGGTTTTTTAGCTGTAGTACAAATACTGTTGAATGATTTAGTACCCTTGATTAATTATTTCAATTTTAAATAATTTTTAAATTTATTCTCTTAATTTACTTATTTTTTAATGTTTTATATAACTAAACTCAAAGTTATTCAGAAGAAATATTAATTTAAAATAATATAAATATAAAAGTTTATATAGTTTAATAGTTTTTAATGCTATTTACATTAAATAGATTTTAATGTTAATTATATAAAAAGCTAATTTATTACAAAATTTAATAATCAAAATATGCAATAAGTTTATTTCTAAAATACAATGACAAATTTAGAACTATTCATGTCAATCAATGTCTATCAATGACAAATTTAGAACTATTTACAACTTAAGTATCGTACACAATTTCTTAATTATATATTACCTATGGTAATTATTCAATAAAATATATATAAAGGTCTTCGGAACTGTGTGGAAGTTACATACCCATCCACCTCAATAAACTTTTGTACTTCCGTTCCAATAAACATTCCATAAATATTCAATTTCATTATGAAAAAAAAAATTATTCTTAATCAAAAACCAATTTTTTTTTATTTTAATAATTTACGTGTTTTATATAATCAGCATTTTCTTTGTCGCGTTTAAATTAATCAGGTAAATACTAACAATTTACCTTAATATCATATTACAATTAAATAATCATAATTAAAATTTATGCTATGTTACTCTTTATTCATGGCAGTTCATTTTGTACCGTTAAAGATATAACTAGATACTAAAGATTTCATATAATAATAAAGATATAATTAAATAAGTGAATTTTAAATAATAATTTTATTCAATCGAATTAAATAGAAATAATAATTTTTCTAAATAATAAAAATAAATCATTTTAATCAAATTTAATAAAAAAAACATTAAATCAACAACTTTTCTTAAAACTATTAATAATGCTATAAATTTTAATGAGACCTTATAAAAAACTTCATAAAAAGAAAAGTGTGAAAAAAGTGAAATAAAAAAGTATCTAAATCAATTAAGCAAAATTAAATTTGAAAATATGTCAACAGACAACGTAAATTGTAACAACATGATTACGGTAAAAGACCTCATAAGCGAAGCCAGAACCGTACCAACACTTAATGGTGACGGCTCATACGAACTGTCAAACTTCATCAAGGAAATGGAAGCAATCCAAAACATGGCACCAAATGAGAATGTGAAAACATATATAAACAACATATTATACAAAAAAATACAGGGACCAGCAGCAGTGGCGATACGTAGAACATTAACAGCAACGTGGCCTGAAATTAAGGAATGTCTTAAAAGATCATTTGGAATTCAAGAAAGTTATCTCAGGTTGAAGGAGAAGCTGACGCAATACCTTATCAAAATGTAAGTCAATTTTTTTTCTTTATTAGAAATGTTAGACAATTTAAATTTAAAATTCAAATTAGATGATAGTAAACCTCAGGAATTTTCAATCAAACAAATAATGAAATGTCAATTTTAGAAAAATTCCTTAATGAAATTCCGCGTAGTGATAGGATGTTTTTAAGAATTAAAAGTGTTACCACATTAGAAGATGCTTACTATGAGCTTCTTAAAACTGGTATAAATAATCACGAAAATAAAACTAGTAAAAATATTTATAAAAATAAAAATTTTAATGGTCGTTTTAATAACAATAATAGTAATTTTTCGCATTAATTATAATAATTTCCCGCGTAATTTTGATAACAACAATAGAAATTCCCGCATAATAATAATTGTATTTTCTCGCGTAATTCAAATCAAAATAGATTCCGTTATCAACCTAATAATAATCGACCTCATATTAACTCGCCTAATTATAATAATATTAATAACAATGGCGGTAATTTCAATAACAGTTCCGGTAATTTTAGAAATAATCCAAACAATAATAATAATCATAATAGCAATAGGAACAGTAGCTCTAATAATAGTTATAATAATCATTTGAATGGTTATAATCGATTTCAACAAAATTCTAATAATAATTTAGAACCCATGGAAGTTGAAGTTGTAACTGAAGAGCAAAATTTTCTATCAGGTCCTCAGAAACTGCTCTACCGGTAGTTGAATTGGAAATAAATAAAAAGAAATTTGAATGTCTGATAGATACCGGTGCCACAAGGTCAATAATCGATAGTAACTTATTTCCCTATATAAAAAGAAAACAAGTGATGAAAAAAACCAAGGGTTTTTAAAAAAGCATATTTTCAAAATAATATTGTGTTTCATACTGAGTATTTAATCGGAATATAATGTTGAAGCTTCAATGTTAACGTTTAATTTAGGAAATATATACGTTGGTGACTAAGTTACTACATACTTATAAAAGCAGTAAATTCCTAATAGAATAATTCCTAAATAAATTCCCTCTATGGGGAAGGTTGTCAATTTCTCAAGGATCTAATCCCCACTACTCCCCTTTCCCTAACTTTTTCAAGTTCTAGGAATTAAATTGTGAATTCCACCAAAATTTGAAATTTTATTCAGAATTTTACTATTTAAGCAAAACTGGTTAAAACTGAGAGCCACTTTCTTCAATTTAAAGAATCGCTTTTAAATTTAAGAAAATCTTTTAACATATGTTAAAGTATAATGTTATAATAAATAAATATAATAAAAAAAATTTGAACAGGTATTCAAGTTACAGGTATTTAAAAATAGCTAAATTTAAACTTTCGAGCCTTTATAGCTCCTAAATAGGGGGCTTGACAAAAAAAATTTATTAACCGACTCCTCCTACGATAGAGTGAAGCTATGTAGGCACATTTATACAAAATTTTTGAAAATGTGCTAAAAAGCAAATAGCAAAGAACACTCGTGTTTTAAATTTCAGGTTTCTATCGTTATTAATTTCGAAGAATTGCTTTTTGATACCTACGCAAGAGTGTGGGATGCACCTGAACCACGACTGCAATTAATCCCCTATTTTCACGTTAGTTAACGAACGTAAACTCGTGTATCAAATTTAAAGTTTCTATATAGAACCACTATTTCATTTGGACCGAAATTTCAAAGTTACAAAGAAAAAAAGAAGAAACACTTATGCCCCAAATTTTAAGGTTCTATCGTTTGGCCTCATTTTGCTCAAAAGCTACTAGAATCCGAAACTATCACTCGATCTCATCAACAAATTTCATTAGCGTCATTAGTTTTTAACATATCTTGTTTTTTGGATATCTGCTCGTTAGCTCTTGAACCTAATAAAAGTTGGTCCGATTTCGCCAATTTTTCGCCCGGCATTCCTTCATCACTAGTTAACCCTAGTACAAAATTGGAAAGTTCCATTTTTATTTTCAGTTACTATTTTTATTAATTTCGATGATCAGCTTTTAAACCTTGGGAGGTCTAAGAAAGATATCTGAATCACCACTCCAATTGGAATTAATAATTTTCAAATTAAAAGAATTAAAATAATAAAAATTTAATTTTGTATAACATTAAACGAGTAGGGAAACAGTAAGTCGGTGCAACCGACTTAGAAATACCCTACAACTATTTGGTTCAAATTTAATGAGAAGTCCATAAGTCATTTTAAAACCATAAAAGCTTTTATTATTTTTATCGTAAGACATGGCTAACCAAACTATTCAAAAATATTAAAAATTTTGCTAATTTATATATTTAAAAATATTGAAAAACAAAAAAAATTGTAATAAATACATTTATAAAATGAAATTAAAAAATTACATTTTTTAAACTTTTTATCCAATTCGATAAAATTTTACACACATGCAGCAATTACTTCTCTTCAGGATTATTAATTTTTGTTGTACTGCATTTACTGTTGAATGATTTAGTGCCCTTGACTAATTATTTCAATTTTACATAGTTTTTAAATTTATTCTCTTAATTTACTTATTTTTTAATCTTATACATAATTCAATTTTTAATATTTTAATTTGTTTAATTTGAAAAATACTGGTAAAATTTAATTTATAGAATTTATAGATTTATAGCAGGAATCCTATATATTTTTCCTTGGAATTTTGAATACTACTGTTATAAATAAGTATTACAATCATAATTATCATTATTTGTGTCACTAAATTTCATTAAACTTAAAGTTATTCGGAAGAAATATTAATATGTTATAATATATATATAAAGGTTTATATAACTTGATGGGTTTAAATGTAAATTAAAAACATTAATGCTTTGATTAGCTTTTTATCACAATATTTTAATTTTAAAAAATTTAAATTAATTTAACTTCTTAGATATGTTAAAAAAACCAAGATATGTTAAAAAAACCAAAACCATTTACTGCTAACAGTAAAGTTTTTATTTTAAAGTTGTTATAGCCCTTCAATAGAGAAGGTTGCCAAGTTTCTCAAGGATCTAACTTCATCTTACTTCCTACCAACCCTCCCTTCCCCCTCCATTTTTTTAGGTTCTAGGAATTAAATTTTGAAGAAAAATTTGGGATTTTACTTAGAATTATGCAATCTAAGCAAAAATGGTTAAAACTAAGAAATTCTTTCTTCAATTTAAGGAACCGCTTTTAAATTTAAGAAAAACCTTTAACATATGTTAAAGTATAATGTTCGACCTTTAAATTTTGTATATTAAAAAAAAAAAAATTGGACAGGTATTCAAGTTACAGGTGCTTAAAAATCGCAAAATTTCAATTTTCGAGCCCTTATAGCTCCTGAATAGGGGGCTTGACAAAAAAATTTTGTTAACAGACTCCTACTAATTTCTGAGTAACTAACTTCTCCCAAAATTTCAAGACCCTATCTTAAACCGTTTAGGAGATATATGGGACCAAAAATTTTGCAAAAATTGAGTTTTATGTAATGTTAAATTTTAGTACCGTATGGCAACCTTAAACATTACATCGATATATTTTTGTAAAGCCTATAAAAGCAGCTCTCTTCTACCGTTTTTCGATTGAAAATAAACCTAACAGAACTCTTGTTATATCAATTTAAATATAAGGCTTTTTTTTGAATTTGCAGGGGCTGTAGCTTCGCCACCCTTCAAAATTAAGAAAAACCTTTGACACATTTTGAAATATAATTATGGAGCTTTAAATTTTGTATATCACTAAAAATAAATTTGGACAGTCGTTCAAGTTACAGGTGTTTAAAAATCGCAAAATTTAAATTTTCGAGCCCTTATAGCTACTAAACAGGGGGCTTGACAAAAAAACTTTGTTAACCGACTCCTACTAATTTCTGAGTAACTAACTTCTCCCAAAATTTCAAGACCCTAGCTTGTACCGTTCAGAAGATATGTGTGGCCAAAAATTTTGCAAAAATTGAGTTTTGTGTAATGTTAAATTTTAGTACCGTATGACAACCCTAAACATTTGCCTTTTAAAAATTTATAAAGTTTATGAAACCACCTATCGTTTGCCGTTTTCAGATTGAAAATATATCTAACAGTACTCTTGTTATAACAATTTAAATATAGGGCTTTTTCCAACTTTGGGGGGCTGTAGCCTCGTAGCAGGTGGGGCTACAAAAAAAAATTCTTCTACGAAATTATTTTTTTTTGCAAAAACTACCCATGGTTAAAATTTCTTTACTCTATTTCAAACGGTGTAAAAGTTTTTGTAAACATACGGACGGACGGACGGACAGAGTGAAGCTATATAGGCACATTTTTACAAAATTTTTTGAAAATGTGCTAAAAATTAAATCCACCAATAGAAGTATCAACATTAGCAGGACGAACAAAAATATATGAAGAAATTTTTACCCCGGTTCGAAATGAATTTAATCACCAAGCTGAAATGGTTTGGAAACTATTAAATTTAAAAGGAAACATTTTAAAGCTATTTTAGGTCAAAACATATTAAAAGCAATAGGCGCGAATATTAATTTTAAAAATAATTCAATAGAAATCATGGGTAGAATAACCAAATTTATAAATTCATATCCTTTTGATTATTTTGAAATTCATCACATATATTCATTAGATTCACATTCAAAAACCTTGTTCGATTAGATAAAAATGAACAAAATTAATAATGAAGAAAAAATTATTTTAAAGAAAATTGCTAATTAAAACAAAGATTTATTTTATCAAGAAGGGCAACAATTAACCAATATCGATGGCATAAAACATCAAATTATAACTAATCATATTCAAAATATATAGGTTTTTTCTACTCCGCAAGGTCATTACGAATATGTCAGGATGCCATTCGGATTAAAGAATGCTCCTGCCACATTTCAAATAATGATCAATCATGTGTTAAGAGAATTTATCAACGTTTTCTGCGTAGTATATCTAGATGATATACTAGTCTTCAACACAATCTTTACAAGAACACGAAATTGCTATGAATAATATTTTTCAAAAACTAAGAGAATATCGTCTTAGAATTCAAGTCGATAAATGCTCATGCTGGCGAAAGAATCGGAATATTTTTGTCATCTCTTAACAAATAATGGTATTAGTAGATATAATAGGTACGTTCTGGGACAGTCAAATGACGTCACAGCATTTTGACAGCCGTTAATTTGAATAAATTGGTCGTTATTTTTTGAATAATGTGTGGTATGTTATAGAATTGAAATGATTGAGGTGTGTTATGAAATTGAAGATTCGTTGAGTTGCAGATTGTAGGTGTGTTGCTTCCATCATTTTATTATGACGTTGACTTTCTTTTAACTCTTTGTGGGCATTTTTAGCATCGTTAACAGCTTTAGTTATTCCTGCAGCGCCACCTGAAAGTGCTCCAATAGCTGATAGACCCGCAAATATAGATATTAAAGGTAAAACTCCTCCAATTTTTGGTACAGGAATTATTCGAGGAATCTTAATGTTTTCTTTCTGGCCTTTAGAAAAATTTCTAGCAGTATGCAAAGCAGTTTTTATAATATTCTTATCCTTCGTCGGTTTTTTTATACTTTTAACAGCTATTTTAGCTTCCTTTATAACATTTTTCAAGAGCTTTTTTCTCGAAGTTTTCTTTTTTCTTAAAAGTTTCTTTTTTTTCTTTTTTAAACCCATACCAAGCCTAACTTTAGCTTTCATTGAGTTTGTAACTAGGTATGAATTTAACCGTTCACCAAAACTTGAGTCTTTAACTTTTATCCTTTGCCAAGCTTTCTCTGCCAATATTTTATCAGCTATATGTCGTTGATTTTGATCAGTATTTTGAGAATATGCTATATCATGCTCTCGACAAGCCTCATCTAAACCATTAATTCCTTTATCACCTCGTGCTAATCGTTTTGCTAGTTTTGTCCCAGGACCACAATAATTATAACCAGGTAAATGTGCTTCAAATGGTAGTTTATTAATTAGAGAATTAACTACACTTTTTCCATTAACAGTTTTTTGGTTACTGATTGAATATTTATTATGAAGTGGCATAATATTAAGTTGTTTAGTTTAAGAAAGTCACTCAAATACTAATCATCTTTTATAAAATGAAATTTATAAAACTAGATAATGCAGTTAAAATTAAAAATTTCGATCAAAATTCAAAAAAGAAAATTAAAAGACATGTTGAATGTTTTCCAGATAGTGTAAGAGGATTAATAGTCGGACCTTCAAATTGTGGTAAAACTAATGCTATGATAAGTATGCTTTTAGATCCTAAAGGGCTTAAATTTGAAAACATATATATCTACTCGAAATCATTACATCAACCTAAATATGAATATTTAAAAAACTTAATAAAACCAATCAAAGGAATGGGATATAACGAATTTTCAAATAATGCTGATGTAATTGAACCATCAGCCTCACAGCCAAACTCAATATTTATTTTTGATGATGTAGCTTGTGATAAGCAAGATAATATAAGAGCCTATTTTTGTATGGGACGTCATCAAGAAGTAGATAGCTTTTATTTATGTCAGTCATATACAAGAATTCCAAAGCACTTAATTAGGGATAATACTAACTTTTTAATTATTTTTAAGCAAGATGATTTAAATTTAAAACATATATATGACGATCATGTAAATTCTGATATGACTTATAATGAATTTAAAAAATTGAGTTCATGCTGCTGGAATGATAATTATGGGTTTCTAACAATTGACAAAGATAGCGGTTTAAATAATGGACGTTATAGAAAAAATTTTGATGCATTTGCTAAATTTTAGTTAACTCAAAATTTATTACCAGTTCGCACTTACTAACTGAACAGGTCATTTAATAGATATTGGGTAGTAGTTAGCAGATAACAGGTAGCAGTTACCAGTCAGCAGTTAGCGATTATCAGTTAACAGTTAGCAGATAACTGGTAGCAGTTACCAGTCAGCAGTTATCAATTATCAGTTAACAGTTAGCAAGAGAACAGTTCAGTTGATAATTCACAGTTAATAATTGAACTAATCCATAAAAAAAATGGATGAACAACTTATGGAAGATTTAATTAAAACTCGTAAAAATTTAAAAAGGAAATTTCAATCTTTAAAAGTTCAGAAGTTATTGGAAGACCATAATCGGGAAGAAGCTTTCACTCCAATTATAAAACCATTGAAAGAATTAACAAATGTTGTTAAACAACAACAGCAACAACAATTTTCAAATAATGTTATCAAACCGGAAATTAAATTGTCTGCTGGTGATGATAACACCTTAAAATTAATGAGATCATTTAAGTCGGAAGTTAAAACCCCTAGCAACAAAAGTAATACTTACAGTAAATTTATAACTTCAACACCAAATACTATAAAATTTGAAACACCATCTATTACTGATAATATTATTGATGAATCAACAATTTCACAATTTCCTGTTCTAAATGAGTCACAACTTGACAAGTCATATGGACCCTACTTTGATGAGTTATTAAATGTTCGAAAACTTGGGAATGCTAATTTTGAAATAAATGAAACTACTAAAGATATTTTGATTGATAATGAAGTTTTTCAAGGAACTAATGGTCTATATGAATTGATATTAAAAAAAAAACCAATAAACTATACTGAAAGTGATTTAAAAACATATCATCAGATACTTAACAAAACGAATGCATATAGAAGAAATTATGATCCTTTAGAGCAAATAAAAGGAAATAAAGGTTTTAAATACAAAAATATATTAAGAAAATTATATATACATGATTATAACACTAGACACAAAAAAACTGGTTCAGGTTGTTCGAAAAAAATTTTTACTAATTATATTAATAAATCTTCTTCACCAGAAACCCATTTAAAATATACAAATCAATCATCTCAGTATGTTTATTGGAATGATCCTAATGAATTAGTTGACAGATTAAGACTTTTAATTGCATCAGAAACAGCTGGTAACAACAATCATCATAATGAAATTGTTTCTATAATTGAAGAGTTGAGAGAAGCAAATATAATATAATAACTATTTACATTAACAATCAGTTAAAACAATAATGTCACTTGATAAATTTGGACGTAGTATAGCTTCTTCTAGAAAACTACATACTCAAGCTCCTCCAGGTATTGGTTTCAAATTGCCTTCTGAAGGAAATTATGATTTAGATAACAAAATTTTATCAAATGTCCATGAACCTATTGATGGCAGTGATGCAGCAACACAAAATTCTGTAAATAAACATATTTTCTTTCAGAAAGAACTATTGCAAAACGAAATGCGAAAAATGTCTAATCATTTAGAGACAACAGTATCTAGAGAACTTAAATTGGCAGAAGAAAAATTAAAAATATTAGAAGAAAAAATGCAAGTTAGTTTAGAGGAAATCCATATCAAATTCTCGGGATTGTTAAATGAAAAGTTTTCAAATATGAGTGATGTCATTGAATTTCAAATTAAAAAACCACTTAAATTTATTCATGAGAGATTGCAAAAAGCTGAAGCCCAAGCTCGCTCAGCATTGGATTTACTTAGTAGTTTAGAACTTATAAAAACATAATTGGGGATCAGTTTTCATTTACTTTTCGAAATGGATGTACATCAAATCGGATATTCTTTAAATAATTTTTTAGCTAAATATGATGATATTTTATTGGAGGAACATTATGAACAATTAAAAATTCACTTCAATTTTTTAAAATTATTTCAAAATTCTATCCTAATTGAAAAGAAAGAGAATGAATATCATTGGGATATATGTCCCTATACATCAGACAACATGACAACTGTTCCAGATACTTGTCCTTGTCATTCAGCAGATCATCATATGTTAAAATGTTCCAAACTAATGGATTTATATAAAAGAATAAAAAATAAATAATTATAATATAATGTTATATAAATAAGGAATATAAATTTTAAACACATTTTATTGCTTTGCTTTTTATTATATATATATATATATATAACAATTTTATATAAGTGCATTTTATTTACAAATGAGTAAAAGAGAGGTGGTTGAAGAGCTGCATAAGCCTGCACGAAGAAATTTTAAACGACGCAGAGTTATAATTAAAGGATTTGATGATCTTTGGCAAGCTGATTTAGTAGAAATGGGTTCATATGCTAAAGAGAACAAAGGTTTTAAGTTTTTATTAACTGTAATTGATACCTTTTCCAAGTTTGCATGGGCAATCCCTATAAAAGCAAAACCTTCAGAGAACGTCACAAAAGCAATGCAAAATATTTTTCTAACTTCTAAAAGACATCCTCAAAATTTGCAAACTGATGACGGAAAAGAATTCTCCAATAAAATATTCAAAAATTTAATGAATAAATATCAAATAAATCATTACTCAAAATTTAGCATATTAAAAGCCTCTATTGTAGAGCGTTTTAATAGAACTTTAAAAGAAAAGATGTGGAAAGAATTTTGTGTTAACGGAAATTATAAATAAATTAACCTAATTCTAGAATTAACCAAACAATATAACAACACTAAACATCGAACAATTCAAAAACGACCGTCAGATGTCAATAAAGATAATGCTGAAAATTTGCTTGAAACTGTATATAATCATATAAAAATTGCTTCACCTGCAAAATATAAAGTTAATGATTCAGTTCGAATAAGCAAATTCAAACATATTTTTGAAAAGGGGTATACACCTAACTGGACAACTGAAATATTTAAAATCAGAAAAGTTCAAATTACCAACCCGGTAACATACTTATTAGAAGATTATCAAGGACAACCAATACAAGGCAGTTTCTATGAATATGAATTGTTAAAAACTAATAAAAAACAAGTTTTTTTGATTGAAATAATTCTTAAAACTAGTGATAATAAAATTTTTGTTAAATGGTTAGGGTTTACTTCTGATCATAACTCATGGATAAATAAAAAAGATTTATTATAAAAACAATTGTTTATTTTATTATTATTTTACAATTATTACAATCTTTCTTTTTAAAAAAAAAATATTCATGGTTTGTGGTTTTGATTTTGCTTAGTCATTAGAAATAGTATCATAGACCTCTTTAGTTTTAAATTCAATTTTTTGTAATCTTTGATTTATAAAATACATTGGGTTTTTTATTTCAAATTGTAATGATTCATTTAAATCATTAATAGTTTTATCTAACAATGTTGCAAATTTACTATCCATTCTATCTATATCATCTTTAAATTTTTCTTTTAATTCCTTCACAATTCTTTCAAAAGTATTTATTTTTTGTCTTTCTATTTGAATAAGATTTTTCATATTGATTTCTAGTATTTCATTATAAAATAAAATTTGCTCATCGACGTATTGTTTTGTTGCCGCATCATTATTTGCATCTGGATTTTTTACATTTTTCAATTGTTTATTGTCTACCTACATCAAAATCACCAGTAGAATATAACTTGAATCCAATCCCAGGCTCACCTTTAAAAGCAATATTAGGTTTTCTTCCTAAACCGTTACGTCCGAATTTGTCAACAGGCATTTTGATACTCATTGATAATTACAAGGTATTAATTAATTTAAATAAACCATAATAAATATTGAATAATTTTATTTTTCTTATTTCTTTTTTATTTCCTATAATATCATCTAAAGTTAATCATAATATAAGAATTTTTTTTGCTCTTTATACTTAAAAACTTTATTATCAAAAAAAAAAAAAAACAAAAAAATTATGAGTTTTGTTAGCATTTTCATATTCAACTCTCGTTACGTTTCTTTCACCACAATTGAAACATATTGCAACTTGAGGATAAGGTCCAAATGATGTTTTAAATGCTTGTCGTACAAATACAGTGGAACCAATACATCCTTGGTTTGTGTTGTATGACGATGATGAATCCATGAATGTCTTTGATTAACTAAATTTTTTAGAAAAAATTAAAAAAATCTTCTCTGGGTAAGAGCATATCATTGGAATCGAACCGTATACTAATAAACTTACCTAATAGATTTTACTATTATATAACACCCTCCCACTCCTACCCACAAAAGATTTTGTTAGTTCTCGTTATTTTTGTATTTTATTTGTAAATTAATTACTTAATTAGTGTTTTAATATTAATCACAAAATGGAGTTCGTAAGAACATTTCTTATGTTCAAAAATTTTATTTGGCAAATAAAATATTTTTCAGAAAGAAATTAAGTATCATATCAGGTTTCTTAACAATTATGCTGACTCAACATTAAGAAAATTCAATTCACTTAGAGAAAATGAAGATGATAAATGGATGGAATTATTTGCCCTGAATAAAATCGAATTTTTCAAGAGATATTTATTGAGATTAGCTAAAATTGTAAAAAAATTTAAAGAAAATAATTATAAATATCGAAAAACTTTAAAAAATAAATAAAAAAACTTTGTAATACCAATATATTTTGTTTTTTCTTTTTAAAATTAACAATAGGAATCCCCTGACGTCATTTCAGATTTTTATTTTACAATTTAAATAATTTTAATTAAGAACCTTCAAGTTAATTTCTTGTATTTTCTGTTTTCGAAATATTTGAATATTATATATTATTAATACAGATAAGAAATTCTTTTTCTAATGTTCTGTTTTTTTTAACTGATAAGAAACTTTTAAATTAAAACCACAAGTTTTTTATTTTTCAATTTTAAAATCGTACAATTTTATAGGGTACAATGTTAATAGTTTTTAATGGTGATGGAAATATACACACAAACACTCATTATTCATCCATTTAATTAAACTATAAAATAATCAAAACAGCAAAACAAAATTATAAATTTTAAAATTTTATTCTCTTATCAGTGAAATAAATTCATCTAAAAATTTTCAGGTTTCAACTTTGTCATGGTTTCAAAAAATTTGCTTTCTAAAAAACTTCAACATAATTCCAAAGGTACAAAGAACTTCGATATGGTTCTAAAGAACAGATTACTACCTAAATTATCTATATATATATACGAATTACATTTCCATTTTCCTAATTCCTTCCTCAATTTCAACTAACAATTCAACTTCATCCCCTCCACTAACTTACAACTCCATTTACTACCCCCCCCCCCTCTCTTCCCCCCTCCCAACGCTACTCATTCCACACCTACAATCTGCAACTCAACGAATCTTCAATTTCATAACACACCTCAATCATTTCAATTCTATAACATACCACACATTATTCAAAAATAACGATCAATTTATTCAAATTAACGGCTTTCAAAATGCTGTGACGTCATTTGACTGTCCCAGAACGTACCTATTATATCTACTGGTATTAAACCAAATCTACCAAAATACCCGAAAAGCTATTAAAAGTTTCCTAGGAATCACTGGCTATTAACGCAAGTTCATTAAGGACTATGCGAAAATAGCACTACCACTAACTCATTGTTTAAAAAAAAAGAATAATAACAAAATTGATATTGAACGAGTAAGAGATTAATTATAGTACGGTTGAAAAAGAGTTGTTGGCAATAATTTGGTCAACAAAATATTTCCGTCCGTCTGGTCTGGCTACATTCTTTAAACGAGCCAAATTCCAAACTTCAAAGATGGAAGATAAATAACGATAAACATGAAATGGATTTTTTAATATAATATTATGGATTTTCAAAAAGAAAACAATTTTGATAGAGAAAGTGAAATGGCTACGATTCATATAGTGGAAAACTTAAATTACCATGTTCCAATCTTAGACAACATTGTAAACAAATACCTAAATCAAATACATTTAGTTAAAAGTAAAATTACAGAAACAGAAATTAAATTTAAAAAATATAGAAAAATATTTATTTGTGAAAAAGATCTTTCAAATGAAATTTATATAAATAATTTCTTAAGACTCTTATTAAATTATTAATAACAGCCATATACTCAGAATTAGAAGACAGTAAATACGCGATCCTTCAAAACAAATTAATTCAACTATTTAGTAATAGTAGAAAAATTAAATTTGTCAAATGTACAAAAATAGCTAAGGAAATCAATAATGAAGAAGAAATGATAGAAATAATAAAACAAACCCACGAAAACACCATCGAGGAATTCTTGAAAATTTTAATGAATTAAAAGTCAGATATTACATTCCAAAATTAAAAGATTTTATTTAAAAGTATATTAATAATTGTGATATCTGCAATCTAGCCAAACATGAAAGGAATCCCATTCAATACAAGTTCCAAATTTCTGAAACTCCATCCGAACCGAATGAAATTGTCCATGGCGACACCTTCTATCTGAAAAAAGAAATATTTTTAACTACTATCGACAAATTTACTAAACATGTTTCAGTAATAAAACTTTCGGACCGACAATTGTTAAAGCTTTAAAACTACGAAATTCATGGTTCTGTAAACCAAAAAAATTCGTGTTTGATAATGAATTTAATAGTCTCAATCTAAAAGAATTTTGTAGAAGTGAAAACATAGCAATTCATTTCACTTCTCCAAAAGTCATACCGGAAAATCGGACATAGAAAGAGCTCATGGAACTATAACCGAACACATCAGAATTTTTAATATAACTGAATCTGACCTCGACACAGAAAGTAAAATTCTTAAAGCAATAGAAGGTTATAATAAAACTACCCATTCTACGATTCAGGTAAAACATATTGATTTTATTAATGGTGAAATAGTTATCTTAGTTAATATAAAAATAAGAATTCAAGAAAAAAACAAAAAATTATTAATAAATTAAATAAAAACAAAAAACCTTTTCAACTACCAAATAGTTAAGAAATATTAATAAATAAACCTGAAATAGTAATATACATAGAATTGCCAAAATACAAAAAAATTAAAATTAAAATAAATAACAATAAAATTAAAGATGATCAAATTTAGAATAATAAAAATTCTATAAAATATTAAAAAATAAACTAAACAAAATTAAACATTCTTTTAAAACACTTTATCCGTTGAGAATAAAAAGGTCATTAATCGACGCCGGTGGCTCACTTTTAAAATTTATTTTTGGTACAATGGACCAAGAAGATCAAATTGAAATCGAAATCTTTAAATTTAATCGAACAAAGCGGTAAAGACTTAATAAACAATTCTAATAATCAAATCAAAATTAATTCAATAATTCAAGAATTTAACAATTTAATTTAAAAAATAATATAATCGAAAATCACCTAACAATTGAAAAAATTTCTAATTACATCTCAAACGACCATAGAAATATAGTAAATCAAATATAATATTTTAATATCATATCAAATATAAATCTCTTAAATAAAGAAATCGAAAAATTGCAAGAAAACGTAATGCTTGCAAAGCATCAGACAATGTTAAGATCAATTTTAACACCTGAACAGATTGACGATTACAACATATATAATTTAAAAATTCAAGAACTTAAAAGCTCATTAGCTGTTAAAAATAATTCCTTAATTTTCATTCTACAAATTCCTAAGCTAAGGTAAATAAAGCAAGTAAAATAAAAGTAATGCCTACTCCAAATTCAAAATTTGAACAAATTTCATTCAACATAACTAATGTAATTTCTTTTAAAAATAAAACATTCTATCACGACGAGGAAAAATATGAAAATAAATTAAAACCTGTTTCAAAATGCTTATCAAATTTAATAAATTATTTATATATAAATTGTTTTAAAAAAATTCAATATCATTGTAAGATTATAGAAATTGATACTGGGGTAGTTTTTGTAAAAAACGCAAATAATTTAAAATTAAGAAGTGATTGTAATACAGTAGAATTCATCTTAAATAAAAATCATATTTTTTTTTTTTGATAATTGTACAATAGAAATTAATAATTCTAAATTTTCTAACAAACAAGCAGAGTATAAGCAAACATTTTTAATACCAAATTATATAACCTTAGATAACATAAAAATTACAGTTAACTTAGAGATTCTCCAAATAAAACAAATAGAAAATAATAAAGAAATAAAAAATATGAATAATGAAAACTATAAAAATCAAATAGTTACTTATCTAAATTCATCCTTTGTTGTAATCTTTGTTATGATAATTATGGCCACATTTATGTACAAAAAGAAAGATAGCATAAAACGAGGAAGAGTGTGATAGAGTAGACTGTGTCAACTCTGGGCTACCCGTATGACCGTTATATAAACATTATATCAATTATAAACAGTAATTACTTTTGGCAAAATTTGGCAAAGGTATTACACTACACCTTATATAAAAAAAGAAGTTGTATGGCAGCTACTCGAACCCACTGCAGTAGATCAACCAAATTTTGCAGAAACTTTGGCCATAAAACAAAACTACTTTTGGCAAAATTTCAGATACGCAGCTGTAGTAGGTACAGAGTAATACTCATATAAAAGAAGAAATTGTATGGCAGCTACCAGAACCTATGGACCAAACTGGCTGGATTTACATAGCCATGACGGCTATTGCAAAACAACTAATTTTCGAAAATTTCAAAATTATAGCTCCTTTATTTTTTGAGTTATCGTGCAACCGGATGGACATACATAGCTAAATCGATTTATTTTTCGATTCTGATCCGATCCATACATTTTAGTCTTCTTCATTAAAATAATTTTTTTTTCTATGTTACTTTTTATTCGTGGCAGTTCGTTTTGTACCGTTATATAACGGTCATACGGGTATCCCAGAGTTGACACAGTCTACTCTCCTACATTCTTCCTCGTTTTTTATCTACTTTGCAGGTGTTCTTTAAAAATAAATTTCAGTGTAAAATTGCAGTTTTTAGCTTACTTTCAAAAAATTTTGTAAAAATGTGCCTATATAGTTTCACTCTGTCCGACCATCCGTCTGTCCGTATGTTTACAAAAACTTTTACATCGTTTGAAATAGAGAAAAGAAGTTTCAACCACGGGTTGGTATTGCAAAAAAAATAATTTCATAGAAGAACTTTTTTCTATAGCCCCACCCGTTCCTGAGCTGCAGCCCCACAAAGTTGGAAAAGCCCTATTTTTAAATTGTTATAATAAGATTTCTGTTAAGTGCATTTTCAATCTGCAAACGTAACAAAATAGTTGGTTTTATAAACTTTGTAAATTGTTAAAAGGAAAATGTTTAGGGTTGCCATACGGTACTAAAATTTACCATTATATAAAACTCAAATTCTGCAAAATTTTCGGCCCCACAAATCTTCTAAAAGGTTCAAGCTAAAGTTTTGAAATTTTGGGAGAAGTTAGATCTTCATAATTAGTGGTAGTCGATCAATAAAATTTTTTTGTCAAGCCCCCAGTTTAGGAGCTATAAGAGCTTGAAAATTGAAATTTTTCTATTTTTAAACACCTGTAACTTGAATACCTGTGCAAATTTTTTTTTACAAATATACAAAATTTGAAGCTTCAGCATTATATTTCAGCATATGTAAAAGGCTTTTCTTAAATTTAAAAGAGTTTCTTTAAATTGAAGAAACTGTCTCGTAGTTTTAACTATTTTTGCTTAGATAATAAAATTCTAATTTAAAACTCCAAATTTTGGTGGAGTTCACAATTAATTTCCTGGAACCTAAAAAAATGCATCATAAGTTTGCTAGGCAAAACTTTGGGAACCTTCCCCTTTGAAGGACAACTAGGTCTTCAAAATTAAAACTTTTATGCTTTCAAAATTAAAACAGTAAATTATTCACCAGTGTATGTTTTTCCAAAATTAAATGTTAACATTGAAACTTCAACATTTTATTTCGAACTTGTTAACAGGGATTGTGTTCGAAGTATTGATTTCACAATTAACAGTGAAATAACAGTGATTGGTAATAAAACGATTATAATTGCTATTGTTCCTATTGCGAAATCCAATTCGATAGTTTTTATTTGTAGTAATTGAATTGCTTCAGTGTTGTTGTTTTAGTATAACTTTAATTTATGTAGTTGTAGATTTTCTGTAATTATAGTAGAGTTTATATTAGTAAATTCCATTGGATATATATGAATGGTGTCCCAAAACCGAGTGACGTTTTTTCGGTATATTATATTTTTAATTTCGACTGTACAATTTTGAAAATGTATAAGTTGAGTGTCTTTTGTTTTGAAATCGTTTAGACCATAGTTGGATTTAATTAGGTTCAGGTTGTAAATTTGCTGGTTTATTTTGTAGCAGATTATTTATGCAGGAACAGTTGTTTTCTTTCGATGATTCTTCACAAATGTATATGCCTTCGATCTTAGTGCATGGTTTGTCGAAGTATTTGATGTTATAAAAATTATGATTATAACCCAGGGTTTCGAAACTGTTAGTTTATTATTTTTTGTGGGTAATGGGATTTTATGAAAAAAGTTATAGTTATGTTTAGAAAATATAGGAATGTGGGTGTTACACATTATATTGAATCATTGAAATATGCTTGTAATTAAGTTCTTCCTGAAAATTATTTTTTTTGCAATACCTACCGGTAGTTAAAAGTTCTTCTTTCTACTTCAAACGGTGTAAAAGTTTGTGTAAACATACGGACAGACGGACAAAGTCAAAATTAGGAAAAACCTTTGACACTTGTTAAAACTATCGTTTTGGAACTTTCAGTTTTGTATACAAATAAAAAAAATTTTTACAGGTATTGAAGTTATGGGTGTTTAAAAGCATATTTTATAGCAAAATTTCAATTTTCGACCCCATACAGCCCCTAAACAGGGGGCGTGACAAAAAAATTTTCTCAACTGACTCTTACTTATTTCTGAGGATCTAACTTTTTCCAAAATTTCAAGTTTCTAGATTGAGCCGTTAAGAAGTTATGAAGAGCCAAAATTTTTACAAATCTTAGTTTTAGATAACGGTTAATTTTAGTACCGTATGGTAATCCTATACATTTGGCTTTTAAAAGTTTATAAATTTTATAAAAACAGCTGTCTTCTACCGTTTTCAGATTGAAAATGGACCTTATAGAACTCTTGTTATAACTATTTAAATATAGGGCTTTTTTCGACTTTGAGGGGCTGTAGCTCCGTAACGAGGAACCTACAGAAAAACGCTTTGACATTAAATTATTTTTATTGCAATACCTAACCGTTTCTTCTATAAACTTGACTATTATAACAACGCAATAGACCTTAATTTCTTCATTTAATTTTCAATATTTAAATATATAATTAATATAATTAACTTCTCAAATGAAAGGTAGTTTTAAAATGTTAAATATATGTATGACAATTAATCTGACAGTTATATCCTAAAACAAAAATTAGCGTTCCAATTACAAACTACTTCTATCTATCTACTCTTCATCTACACTTTTAACTAAAAGGAACACATGTATTATATAAAAGTCGTTCGTTTTGTCAAAGTAAAACTAAAAATACTTTTTTATTATAAAACGAGGAAGAGTGTGGTAGAGTAGACTGGGTCAACTCTGGGAAACCCATATGACCGTTATATAAACATTGTATCATTATTATTTTAAATATTAATTACTTTTTACTTTAAATATTAATTACTTTAAAAAAAAGAAGCTGTATGGCAGCTACCCGAACCCATGGACAAAAATAGCTGGATTTAAATTGCAAAGACGGCTATTTGTAGTATGTATATGCCGTTTCAGCGGAGGAGGAGTTTTTTTGGAGCTTTTTTAATGCCGTTTCACCGGCAGGAGGAGCTTTTTTTCGGCAGTTCTGCTAAAGTTATGCAATAAAATTGTGATAAGTAAAAAGTTTTGTGCTTTTGAGTATTTTAAATTAAGCTTAGCGGTTAGAATATCAGTTATGTTTAAATTTCAAATTAAAACAATAATAAGCTTACACTAGTTTGAGTCTTTGAATATTTTAAATTAAGCTTGGTTGTTAGGATATCAGTTATGTTTAAATTTCAAATTAAGATATTGTGCTTATTGTTCTTAATGAAATATGAAAAGTTTTAAAGCTTGGTTTAAATACAAAGCTAATATTATCAAAGTTTAAGCTTGATTTAATATTTCCGTGAAAATTAAAAAAAAGTTTTATAAATTAAAAAAAGCTTAAGCTATTGAGTTGAATATTCTTAATTATATATGAAAAGTGTTTTAAATATCAGTTAGGTTTAAATTTCAAATTAAAACAGTAATAAGCTTAAGATATTGTGCTTTTTGTTCTTAATTAGATATGAAAAGTTTTTTAAATTTAGTTTATACTTAATATTATCAAAGTTTAAGCTTGATTTAATATTTATATGAAAAAATTAAAAAATTCAAAGCTGATAAAGCTCGTCCGTTATGTTTGAAAATTAAGCTTCCAACTGTCATTTTAAAGTTGAAAAGTTTAAAAAACCGATGGAAATTTTTTGTTTGATTATTAACTTAACTCCAAAAGTTTAGAAAAAAATGAAACAAATAAACGTTTGAAATTATATTGTTTAGATATAGAATTGTTTAGATTGTATTGATCAGATATGAAAAGTTTTTATAGTTTTGGTTTAAATACTAAGTTAATTTACAAAATTAATATCAATGTTAAAATTAAAATTGAAAAACACTTTTAATGTGTGTATAATATTTTTTATTATATTTAAACATTCTTAAATTGTGATTTTTAATTAAGCTAACAAAAATTTGATTTTCTTTTTGTTTTGTTTTTTTTACTTATTAAATTTACAAATTACAAATAATGCCCCAGAGCATATGTTTTTATATTATCTTCAGTTACATATGTTTCATTATCTAATGAACTTAAAGCTACTTTATTTAAATTTTGTGTATAAATTGTATGTAAATATGATCTAAATATTTTCATTTCTTTTAAACAAGTTTCATTTTTTAACAAACAATTTTTATAATTATCTAATGTTAAAGAATTGACAACATATTTCTTTATTCCTTTAGTTTTTTTAATAGTTTTATTTTCATATGTTTGAAGGAAATACATTTTAGATTTTAATCTAAAATTCAGAAACAATTGTTCCATTAAATTCATCTTTAAAAAGACCTAGAACTTTTTTATTCATTAGAGGAAAATTAAATAAATTGTCAGATGGATAATCTGATGTATCAAAACGTTTTGGTATTTCATTAAATATGTCAGCGTAAAAATCATCTGTCTGTATAGTATAAATGATACTGTCAGTGTCTGTATAATTTAAAAAAAACCTTAATACCATTTTTAGGTTTAATATAATCATAATGAAAATCATACATAAGAATTTTAGATTGTTCGAGTACAGTAAATCCCAAATATATAGGTTTGTCATAACATATATTTGTATGATTAAGCTGAATGGCTATCAAGTTTTCAGTAAATTTAGAGTGAATATGATAATTTGGTTTTGCTATTAACGCCCGAGCACCTGTCTTCCTTGACTTCCCCAAGAGGTAGCTATTTTGACATTTTATCTTTTATCTACATTTTCCATTGTTTTACCAAAAACAGCATTATTCATTAATTTAAAATAATCTTTTTCAAAATCATTTTTAGCCATTGACCTGTATGCGTTATTTTAATCAATATATTTTTTTAACCAATTGCTTTGTGTGAATTTTAGTACTCTATAAATTTTTTTGAGAATCAAGCCGTTTCGAAGACACTGTTTTATGTTTCGATAATGGATAATATATTTGTGTTTGTTTGTTAAGTCAACTAACAGTTTAGGAATTTTTCCTTTCGGTGGAACTTTGTTTTCAGCACAAAAAGGAAAATCATTATGCAAATCATGTAAATGTTGAGGGTAATCTAAATCCACTTCTAAAACGTAACCAGTTTGCGAATCATCGGCAATTGAAAGCACATCAATATTTTCAGTAGTATCAACCCACTGAAAATCTTTATGAGGTAAATATTGGATCATTGCCCATCCATACAAATTGTTGTCTTCATATACCATATATTTGGAAGGTTCGTTTTTTTTATAAGACTCCCCCATAAATTTATTATTTGCCACTGAATTTCTAAGTGAGCACTGACTAATTCCACCACGTATCCCTTTTTTAAAAAAATTATACATATCAACATCAGTTAACAACTCTAATTTGATATCAGTGTATTTTAACATGACAAAACTGGTGTAGCGTAAAAATTTGCAGGATTTAAAAAATAGAATTTCTTGCATATTTTTCGAAAGTTTTCAAAAACATCAGTCAAAATAAGTAAATCTGTTTTAAGGTAAAGTTTAAGATAGTCCCATAAATTTTGACATTTAAACGTATTTCATACATTAACTGCATGAATGTAGTCTCATCGGAACATGGTGTGATGGTCATTTGATCGGTAAAATTGTCTTGTGTCGGTAAACATGTTTCGTCAAGTCGTTCAATGGAATTTAAATACTCATAGGGGAAAACTCCCTTTCGAGTCATAAGTTTAAATTTTTCATTATTATTGAATTCTTTTTTTATATGAATCAAATCGTTTTCATTTAAATTTTTACACAATGAATCAAGGCTAGAAGCCATAAATCTGAAGCTATCGAGAAAACGTAAATAAAATGAATGATTATTTTCTATTGTAATTCTTTTAGATAATGAAATATAACGTTCTTTATTCAAAGGAATGACACCAATATGTCCATTCACTTCGTTTAGTTCTTTAAATAAAAGATGACAATCATAGCCGGAAAAATTGTGAAAAAATATTGGGATAAAATTTGATCGTCTATACAATAAGTTGCAATAAGAATGAGCAGGACCTCTATAATTGACGGTAAAGTGACAATGGTCTCTAATTCTATTTTTAAAATCTAAATGCTTACCACATATGTGACACGTTTCTTGAACCAATTGTTGTAGCTGCTCATCCAGTGTTAGCGGATTCATCGGTTTTGAACTCATAAAGAAGGTTGAATATAATTCACTGCATGTTTCTGCCAATGATTGGATAAATTCCTTAGCACATTTAGCTCCAACAAATTCTTTGAAACAGCTTAGACAATCATCAAAAGAACATTTAATGTAGTAAGAGAAAGCTACTGGAACTTGTTGATGAATGTTTGTTGTTGAAGACTTCGTGGAATCAGAATTGCATGTTTCAATAGGTTGTAAAATACTCTCAGTATCGGCATAAATAACAAAAGCTGTTTTCAATTGTTGTTGATAATTCTTAAACTCCAGTGTATTTTTTTCAACAGACGGAAGCTTTGTAACTGCTTTATTGCATTCGGGTTTGTGTAAGTCACGTTGTTGTAATGTATGAAAATGTTGCAAGCACATATTACAAATATAAATTTGATGAGTATTCCTTGTTACAGACCGATTTATCAATCTTGATAAATGTTTTATGTAAACAAAATGAAATTTTTCATCCCTTTCTAAAAGCAAAAAATTGACATGAAATTTTTTTTCACATTTTGTCAAATAAAATGGCCCTACAACCTCAAATTTCTTATTAATGACTTCCAATACAAACAAGTTTATGCTTATGTCATTATTTAGTTCAAGTTTGTAAGGCTGATACTAAACTCCACTTAAAACAGAAGTTATCATTATTGTGGATATTAATGCAGGCTTTTTTATCTTCTATGTTTTTTGGTAACTTAATATAACTAGAAACGTGGATTGGTTCATATTTATTAATATTTATTTCCACGTGTAAAATTCTAATCAACGCCCAGCCACTATCCTTTTCTTGGAAGTCTTCTGCTTCTTGTTGAATAACGTCTTTAGCGAACCGGAATTAGTGGAATTGAATAGAGCGCAGTTTTATTTCAAATTTTTGGGACGGGATAAAGACAACGAAATATGGCATTATTTTAATTAATAATAAATTTAATCCACCACTCTAATTGATCCAAAATTAGGGGAACGCGCAGGAAATAATAAAGAGCACCCATGTACCAAATTTGTTTGAAGTTACTATCTTTATTAATTTCGGAAATATGCTTTAAGGTCTTTGGAACTGTGTGGCTGGTCCTCAACCCACTACTCCAATTGGTCCCAAATTTCAAGGACACTATGGAAATAGAAAGAGACACCCTGATACCAAGTTTATAGGTTCTATCTTCATTGGTTTCGGAATTATGCTCGTCTGGCCTAAATTCGATCAAAAAGTTCTAAGTTCCGAACCCATTGTACATTACCTACTGTACGCAATCACCGCCGTAGTTTCATTACCAGTATCCTAAAACACAAATTTTATGAAGATAGCGTCATTAGTTGTTGAGTTATCGTGATTTTTTATATATGTTCGTTAGTCCTTAGACCGATTAAAAGGTCCAGAATCCGAACCAATGAGCCGATTTCGCCCATTTGTAATCCCCGCCGTACTTTCAGTCCTAGTAACCTACAGTTAAAATTTCATCAAGATAGCTCCATTATTTTTTGAGTTATCGTGCCTACGGGCGGACGGACAGACATGGCTATAGCGACTAAGGAGGTCACGCTGATCACAAATATATATATTTTTCTATATCTAGCTCACTTCCTTTGGGTGGTTACAAACACCATACCAAAGTTAATATACCCCCTTACCTAATCTATAGGTGTTGGGTATAAGAAAATAAAGACCAACTAACTAACTCATTATGCAATTATGCAATTTTTTTTTTTCTCTTGTTTTTTAAAGTTAAAATTCTAATACGATACAACATTGTTGCAGTATTTTGAAAAATATCATCTAAATTAAAAAGTTGTGAAGGCTGCTACAGCTGCGTGGTGCCAAAAACATCTTTTTATAGATTTATTTGATTTTATGATTAGAATAGTAATGCGGGCGCGCCTTTCTAAAAAAGTTAATATGCTAATAAGATGCAACATTGTTGCAGTATTTGAAAAAAATATAATATAAATTAAAAAGTTGTCACGGGTAAAAATTGGATTTATGCAATTTTTTTTTCTTTTGTTTTTTAAAGTTAAAATTCTAATACGATACAACATTGTTGCAGTATTTTGAAAAATATCATATAAATTAAAAAGTTGTGAAACTGTTGCAGCTGTACGGTGCCAAAAAATAAGTAAATACGCGGTGGTTTTTAAAAATATATGTATATGATCTTATGTTATAATCCATTTTAGTTACCAATAATTTTTACTTAAATTAAAACAAACAAAAAAAAAAACTAAAAATAAGTTCAGCAAATAAAAAAATGAAATCGGAATGCAATGAGTGCAAAAAAGATTTCACAAGGCCGAATAATCTAAAAAGCCATAAATGTACAACACAATTGAAACATAAATGTGATTTATGTCAAAAAGCATTTGTAGAAAAAAAAATTTATTAGAACATATAAAAAACCACAGAAAAAGTTATGAAAATACAAAATTTTGTAAGAAGTGCAAAACAGCCATCTCAAATATTTTGTGGAATTACCACATTCGGACAAATGAACATAAGAAAAATGCAGGAGAAGTCATTAAAACTAATGTTAGGTGTATTAATGAATGTTTTCAAAATAGACTAGAAACATTTATTAGAGATAATGATGATGAAGGCATATTAAACCCATCACACTTTTTAGAAAAGGCTTAAAACGATATCATTAAATTGTTGAGACAATCATCTTCATAAAATTTGTGTTGTAGGATACTGGTAATGAAACTACGGCGGTGATTGCGTACAGTAGGTAATGTACAATGGGTTCGGAACTTAGAACTTTTTGATCGAATTTAGGTCAGACGAGCATAATTCCGAAACCAATGAAGATAGAACCTCTAAACTTGGTATCAGGGTGTCTCTTTCTATTTCCATAGTGTCCTTGAAATTTGGGACCAATTGGAGTAGTGGGTTGAGGACCAGCCACACAGTTCCAAAGACCTTAAAGCATATTTCCGAAATTAATAAAGATAGTAACTTCAAACAAATTTGGTACATGGGTGCTCTTTATTATTTCCTGCGCGTTCCCCTAATTTTGGATCAATCAGAGTGGTGGATTAAATTTATTATTAATTAAAATAATGCCATATTTCGTTGTCTTTATCCCGTCCCAAAAATTTGAAATAAAACTGCGCTCTATTCAATTCCACTAATTCCGGTTCTCTAAAGACGTTATTAAACAACAAGCAGAAGACTTCCAAGAAAAGGATAGTGGCTGGGCGTTGATTAGAATTTTACACGTGGAAATAAATATTAATAAATATGAACCAATCCACGTTTCTAGTTATATTAAGTTACCAAAAAACATAGAAGATAAAAAAGCCTGCATTAATATCCACAATAATGATAACTTCTGTTTTAAGTGGAGTTTAGTATCAGCCTTACAAACTTGAACTAAATAATGACATAAGCATAAACTTGTTTGTATTGGAAGTCATTAATAAGAAATTTGAGGTTGTAGGGCCATTTTATTTGACAAAATGTGAAAAAAAATTTCATGTCAATTTATTGCTTTTGGAAAGGGATAAAAAATTTCATTTTGTTTACATAAAACATTTATCAAGATTGATAAGTCGGTCTGTAACAAGGAATACACATCAAATTTATATTTGTAATATGTGCTTGCAACATTTTCATACATTACAACAACGTGACTTACACAAACGCGAATGCAATAAAGTAGTTACAAAGCTTCCGTCTGTTGAAAAAAATACACTGGAGTTTAAGAATTATCAACAACAATTGAAAACACCTTTTGTTATTTATGCCGATGATGAGAGTATTTTACAACCTATTGAAACATGAAATTCTGATTCCACGATGTCTTCAACAACAAACATTCATCAACAAGTTCCAGTAGCTTTCTCTTACTACATTAAATGTTCTTTTGATGATGGTCTAATTTGTTTAAAAGAATTAGTTGGAGCTAAATGTGCTAAGGAATTTATCCAACCATTGGCAGAAACATGCAGTGAATTGTATTCAACCTTCTTTATGAGTTCAAAATCGATGAATCCGCTAACACTGGATGAGCAGCTACAACAATTGGTTCAAGAAACGTGTCACATATGTGGTAAGCATTTAGATTTTAATAATAGAATTTGAGACCATTGCCACTTTACTGTCAATTATAGAGGTCCTGCTCATTCTTATTGCAACTTCTTGTGTAGACGATCAAATTTTTTCCCAATATTTTTTCACAATTTTTCCGGCTATGATTGTCATCTTTTATTTAAAGAACTAAACGAAGTGAATGGACATATTGGTGTCATTCCTTTGAATAAAGAACGTTATATTTCATTATCTAAAAGAATTACAATAGAAAATAATCATTCATTTTATTTACGTTTTCTCGATAGCTTCAGATTTATGGCTTCTAGCCTTGATTCATTGTGTAAAAATTTAAATGAAAACGATTTGATTCATATAAAAAACAAGGAAGATTATAGTTGCCCTTGTCAACTTTTAGATACCCGTGCGTACACTATTATGTATTAAATAAATAGGAATTTCATATATTGCAATTGAACTGTTTGACAGAAAATTCAAAATATTTGTTTTTTTTATATTTAACTAGCAGATTTACCCGGCGTTGCCCGGGAGCGTGAAATTTGCAAAAAATCAAGTTGCAGCCATTTTTCGAAGTACTGCTTTGGTTATAAAGAAAACCTCAAAAAAATATTTGTGGAGTTCCGTTAATTTTTATAGGTTTTTTCGTTATTTTGCTATATATGTGTTCGTCTTTGACAATGGAGTTCACTATATTAACAGACTTAGAATTTGTTACCCCTTGCCGCCCGACAAATTTTTCAAAAAAAATTTGGAAATGATATTACGTCCAATTTTGCGAAATATTGCTAGGTCGAAGTTTTAAAAACAGGTTTAATGAGTTGCGTTAACCCATTGTGGCACAGCAACTTTTTACAAATTTTTTTCATTTCTATACTCTTAAGCAGAAACGGTTTGACCACTTGAATGTAAATTTTGTATGCATATACTTATCATTCCTACGATTATTCAAAAAAAAACTTTTTGTAAGTAAATCACGTCCAATTTTCGAAAGTAAGGAAAACTTCTTTGAATTAAGGAAATGTTTAAAAAAATGTTTTATCGAGTTCTTTTAACCGATTGCGAAACAAAAACTTTAAAAAACATTTTGCAAAACAGTTTTAACGATTATCTCCAATTTTTCTATACGTTTTTTTTCTGCTTCTTGACAATTTGGTGCTGCTTGAATTTTTATTGCTAGCACATTTTCAAAAAATTTTGTAAAAATGTGCCTATATAGCTTCACTCTGTCTGTCCGTCCGTCCGTCCGTCCGTCCCTTTTTACCTACGATTGACTAAAAAATATCAGAAATGGGTAGGTATTGCAATAAAAATAATTTAATGTTAAAACTTTTTTTTGTAGCCCCCCCCGTTACGGAGCTACAGCCCCACAAAGTCGAAAAATGCACCATATTTAAACAGTTATAATTGGAGTTATATAAGGTATATTTCCAACCTGAACGGTAGCAGACAGCTGTTCTTATAAGCTTTACAAAGTTTTAAAAACCAATTGTATAGGGTTTCCATACGGTACTAAAATTTACCGTTATTCAAAACTAAGTTTTACAAAATTTTTGGTCCCTCATAACTTCGAAACGGCTAAATCTAGAAACTTGAAATTTTGGGAGAAGTTAGATCCTTAGAAATAAGTAAGAAACAGTTAACAAAATTTTTTTGTCACGCCCCCTCTTTAGGAGCTGTAAGGGGTCGAAAATTGAAATTTTGCTAAAAATTTAGCTTTTAAACACCTATAACTTGAATACCTGTCAAAATTTTTTTTTATTTTTATACAAAATTGAAAGCTCCAAAATGAAAGTTTCAATAAGTGTCAAAGGTTTTTCTTAATTTTGACTTTGTCCGTCCGTCCGTCCGTCCGTATGTTTACAAAAACTTTTACACCGTTTGAAATAGATTAAAGAAATTTTAACCACGGGTAGATATTACAAAAAAATTAATTTCGTAGAAGAATTTTTTTCTGTAGCCCCACCCGTTACGGAGCTACAGCCCCCCAAAGTTGGAAAAAGCTCTATTTTTAAATTATTATAACAAGAGTTTTGTTAAGTGTATTTTTAATCTGAGAACGGCAAAAGATAGCTGGTTTTATAGGCTTTATAAAAATATAAGGTTTAAATGTATAGAGTTACCATACGGTACTAAAATTTACCATTAAGCTAAACTCAACTTTTGCACAATGTTTGGCCCCATATATCTTCTAAACGGTTCAACCTAGGGTCTTGAAATTTTGGGAGAAGTTAGGTCCTTCAAAATTAGTAGGAGTCGGTTAACAAAATTTTTTTGTCACGCCCCCTGTTTAGGAGCTATAAGGGCTCGAAAATTGAAATTTTGCTATTTTCAACCACCTGTAACTTTAACACCTGTTCAAATTTTTTTTTAAAAATATGCAAAATTTATAGCTGTAGCATTATATTTCAACATACGTTAAAGGTTTTTCTCAAATTTGAAAGGGTCTCTTTAAATTGAAGAAATTGCTTCTTAGTCTTTACCATTTTTGGTTAGATAATAATATTCTAGGTAAAATTCCAAATTTTGTTGGAGTTCAAAATTGATTTCCTAGAACCGGAAAAAATGGAAGAGTGAAGACAGGAGGGGGGTGAGCAGATCCATCATAAGTTTGCTAAGCAAAAATTTGGGAACCTTCCCCATTGAAGATCTACTAGGTCTTCAAAATTAAAACTTTTATGTTCTTATAAAACAGTAACTTATTTACCAGCGTAAGTTTTTCCAAAATTAAACGTTAACATTGAAGCTCCAACATTATATTTTGCACTTATTAACAGGTTTTCTTGAGTGCATTGGGGTTATATTCTAAGTAATTCACTATTAGTCATATAATTAATTATTAATGAAATAACAAAATTATAATATTATCATAATATATATTTTTATAAAAATAAATGATAAAATACTCAGTAAGAAACTGTATATAATTTTGAAAATGTCCTTTTTAAAAACCCTTGGTTTTTTTCCCTCACTTGTTATTATTTAACAATTATCGAAAGCTTCAAATGAAGTTTGATAAATTTGTTGAAAAATGCCTAAAAACTCGTTTTAAAAAAATTGTTTTATTACATTTTAAAATTAACATGTACACCATTCTTGTGTTAACTTTTTTCAATAACATCAACTTAAATTAAAACTCCATTGAGAGGTCAAAAGGGTATACTAATTTTGCCATTATGTCATTATACTAATACATAGCAGTTTACTTGAATTGCCAGCGTTTGAATAAAATATAGTCGATGGTTTAGAAAAGGTTTAAAAATCAGCTTTTCAACTTATATTTTGTTTTGTACTTACCTGAAAGTTCTACAACGCTCTTCCTCGTTTGTTTGTAATCTTATGAGAGAAATGTAGGCTACTTTCTTCGAAAAACTGTTTTAAAATACTATGTATTTAAGCATAATATATACGGAATTGAATTTTTTTTTATTTTTAGATTTTATTTGAAGAAAACTGCAATTTTACACCGAAATCTTTTTTTAAAAAACAACAAATGCAAAGTACATAAAAATTAAAGACTTACGAAAAAGTGTGAAGAAGGAAAATGCTATGTTATTTAATTTTAAAGATATTATTATTCTCATTCTTTATTATCTTTATTTTTATTATTATTAATATTATCTCATTTAGGTTTTGCACTATTCGAGACTATTTGAGAGCAAAGAAATTAGATTATTAATTAAGTGAGCTTTTGGAATGAAATTTAACTTGCCCAAATGTTAACACCAATATCAAAAATTAGAGAATTTTATTAAATCATTGTGCAAAACGCGTAAACAGGTCAAAACCAAATTAATCCTGTGGGTTTTTATAATTAAAATGCTAACACAAAATTTTCAATAATATTCTTTTAATCCTTTAAGCAAATGAAATTTATAGAAAACTTCAAGGCGTAGTCTCATGGAAAACGGGTTAATCGAACTTAATCCTAAAACTTTTGGCAGGCTCTCTTTTGGACTGCCAAATCAACCTGTAAAATTGGACACAAATCGGAAAAACAATTTTTTTTTGAAGCCTGCTAGGACGCAATTGGTTAATTCATTCCAACCAAATTTATACAACAAATTTCGGTTGCTAAGAGGAACATTTGTGCAAAATTTCAAGTCAAACCGCTTTGACTCTACTTTGAACTCAACAAAAATTTGTGGCAGTCTTTTTTTTCGACCGCAAAATCATCCTGTGAAATTGGACACAAAATCGTAAACACAAAATTTTTTGGAAGCCCGAGTTAGTTTATTCAAACAAAATTTATACAATTAATTCCGGTTGCTAAGAGGAACATTTGTGCAAATTTTCAAGTCAATCGGTCAAACCGTTTTGACTTGATATCAAAAACATTGAAAAAGCTTCATTGCGTTCTCGTGCCCCAACGGGTTAACCGAGCTCAACAAAAATTTGTGTCCTCTCTTTTCGATTTCAAAATCACCCTGTAAAATTGGACAAAAATCGGAAACACAAAAATTCTTGGAAACACGACAGGTCGAAATGGCTTAATTTACTGCAACCAAATTTATAAAACTAATTCCGGTTGCTAAGAAGAAAATTTGTGAAAAATTTCAAGTCAATCAGTCAAACCGTTTTGACTCGACATCCAGAAAACGAAAAAGCTTAAAACGTCTCTGGCGCCGCAACCTGTTGACTTTTAAAATTTGACATAGCCTATATCACCCCCCGAGCTCTCAGAATTATTCCTTTAAAATTTTGTAACAATCGGACAAGTGGTTTTCACGTGAATCCTGGACAAACAAACAAACAAATTTTCTTCTTTATATATTAGATTACAAAAAAAATTAATAAAAAAAAAAAATTAATTACAAAAAAAAAATTTGAATTAAAAAAAAAATATGCTCTGAACGAAATTCTAACAAACACTTTTCAATTAAAAAGTCGACGTCCCAACCACTAGCCATCGATTTTTTGTTCATCTCAATTTTTTTTTTTAAATTATTATAGTTGCTATGGTAACAATTGTTTGTTTTGAATAACTGTTTTGAATTTTTTTTAAAATGTATTAAAAAAAAATTAATAATTTATAAATGAGAGTTTTAAGATGAATTTAAAAAAAAAAAAAAATTGCCCCAGCCTGGATTCGAACCGAAACGTTTTAACTACTAGTGGCATGTCCTAACCACTACACCATAGAACAATTAATAATTTCCCTACCCAACGAGTTTTTATTTATCTTAATCTTTTTTTTTAAATAATTGTAGCTGCCATGGTATCAATTGTTTGTTTTAAATAAAGTTTTGAATTTTTTTATAAAAATATTAAAAAAAATTAATAATTTTTAAAATAAATGAGAGTTTTCTGTCAAATTTTTTATAAAATAAAACTTTTCATACACAAAATAAATACATATATTTTATTAAAAAGAAAATAGAAAAAAATAGATACAAAAAATGAATTTAAAACAAAAAAGAATTTCCCTAGCCTGGATTCGAACCGAGATATTTTGGCTACAAGTTTCATGTCCTAACCACTAGACCATGAATGTTTTTATATTTGGTTTCTATTTCGTTATTAATTTTGAAAATAATAATATAATTTCGAAAAATTTGTATGGCAGCTACTCGAAGCCTTTGTCCGATTTTAACCAAAAACAATAGGGAACCTACAAATTGTCTAAAAATTACTTTGTGAAAGTTTCAGAACTCTAGCTCTTATAGTTTTTGAGTTATCGTGCTGACGGACGGACGGACACACATAGCTAGATCGATTCACTTTTCGTTGCTGATTCGATACGTACCCTTGACACTATATCTAGCTCGTCTATTTCGATGCGTTACAAACGGAGGAGTAATTTTAATATACCCGATGTTTATATATGTATGCACGGGTATAAAGAAATTCTTCCATTCTAATTCTTCCAAATATATAGTATATGAAGATGCCAACAATTTATATGGATGGGCAATGATCCAATATTTACCTCATAAAGATTTTCAGTGGGTTGATACTACTGAAAATATTGATGTGCTTTCAATTGCCGATGATTCGCAAACTGGTTACGTTTTAGAAGTGGATTTATATTAACCTCAACATTTACATGATTTGCACAATGATTTTCCTTTTTGTGCTGAAAACAAAGTTCCACCGAAAGGTAAAATTCCTAAACTGTTAGTTGACTTAACAAACAAACGCAAATATATTATCCATTATCGAAACATAAAACAGTGTCTTCGAAACGGCTTGATTCTCAAAAAAATTTATAGAGTACTAAAATTCACACAAAGCAATTGGTTAAAAAAATATATTGACTTAAATAACGCATACAGGTCAATGGCTAAAAATGATTTTGAAAAAGATTATTTTAAATTAATGAATAATGCTGTTTTTGGTAAAACAATGGAAAATGTAGATAAAAGAAAAAATGTCAAAATAGCTAGCTCTTGAGCGTTCATAGCAAAACCAAATTATCATAGTCACTCTAGATTTACTGAAAACTTGATAGCCATTCAGCTTAATCATACAAATATATGTTATGACAAACCTATATATTTGGGATTTACTGTACTCGAACAATCTAAAATTCTTATGTATACTTTTCATTATGATTATATTAAACCTAAATATGGTAATAAGGTTTTTTTTAAATTATACAGACACTGACAGTTTCATTTATACTATACAGACAGATGATTTTTACGCTGACGTATTTAATGAAATACCAAAACGTTTTGATACATCAGATTATCCATCTGACAATTTATTTAATTTTCCTCTAATGAATAAAAAAGTTCTAGGTCTTTTTAAAGATGAATTTAATGGAAAAATTTTTTCCGAATTTATTGGATTAAAATCTAAAATGTATTTCCTTCAAACATATGAAAATAAAACTATTAAAAAAACTAAAGGAATAAAGAAATATGTTGTCAATTCTTTAACATTAGGTAATTATAAAAAATGTTTGTTAAAAAATGAAACTTGTTTAAAAGAAATGAAAATATTTAGATGATATTTACATACAATTTATACACAAAATTTAAATAAAGTAGCTTTAAGTTCATTAGATAATGAAAGATATGTAACTGAAGATAATATAAAACGAGGAAGATTATAGTTGCCCTTGTCAACTTTTAGATACCCGTGCATACCCACTATGGTGTATAAAATAAACCGTAATTTACTTCTCTTATACATTTAACTCATTACCCCATAATTTTGACGTAAAAAAAAAAAAAAAAATTAACAAAAAAAAAAAAACAGTCACAAAACAAAAAACAAAATTTTCATTCATTGTCCCATAACTTTAGCTTAAAAAAAAAAAAAAAAAATTAACAAAAAAAAAAAAAAAATCACAAAAAAAAAAAATAAGTTTTCATTCATTGTCCCATAACTTAAGCTTAAAAAAAAAAAAAAAAAAAATAAAAAAAAAAAAAAACAACAAAGAAAAAAAAAACAAAAAAAAAAATTGGCCCACCCTAAAAGTCCGATGGTCCGAGTGATGTCCAACTTTGCCAAGTAACTTGCCCTATTAATTTACCTGCCCAATTTTAATTTTAACCTTGTAGCTTTATTAGATTCACAGTTATTGAATCGAAAACTTTGTATGGCAGCCCTCCGAAAATGGGGCCCTAACATTTTGAAACTTCATATAAGTGCTCGATTCATTATATAACTAACCGTGTGTAGTTTTCAGCCTCGTAGTATAATTAGTTTTGAAGAAATTCATATTGGTGCAAAGAAGTTGTATGGCAGCCCCCCATAAATGGGGCCCTAACATTTTGAAACTTCATATAAGTGCTCGATTCATTATATAACTAACCGTGTGTAATTTTCATCCGCGTAGTATAATTAGTTTTGAAGAAATTCATATTGGTGCAAGGAAGTTGTATGGCAGCCCCCCGAAAATGGGGCCCTAACATTTTGAAACTTCATATAAGTGCCGGAGTCAATATAAAACTAACCGTGTGTAATTTTCATCCCCGTAGTATAAATAGTTTTGAAGAAATTCATATTGGTGCAAAAAAGTTGTATGGCAGCTCCCCGAAGCCTTGGTCCGATTTTAACCAAAAACAATAGGGAACCTAGAAATTGTCTAAAAATGACTTTGTGTGAATTTCAAGACTCTAGCCCTTTTAGTTTTTGAGTTATCGTGATGACACACGGACGGACGGACGGACGGACGGACAGACACACATAGCTAGATCGACTAATTTTTCGATTCCGAGCCGATACGTACCCTTGACACTATATCTAGCTCGTCTAGATCGATGCGTTACAAACGGAGGAGCAAATCTAATATACCCGATGTTCATATATATATGCACGGGTATAAACATATGCTTGGGGGCATTATGCCATTGAGCAATAGTTGTAAAAATAATCAAATTTTTGTTAGCTTAATAAAAAATTACAATTTAAAGATATTTAAATAAAATAAAAAATATTATATACACATTAAAAGTGTATTTCAATTTTAATTTTAACATTGATATTAGTTTTGTATATTAACTTTGTATTTAAACCAAAACTAGAAAAACTTTTCATATCTAATAGCTTGTTCACAAACTCTGATATTAACTAGAATATTAACTAGAATATTACATTAAATGTCAAACGGTTACAATCAATTTTGGGATATTAATTCAATAATATTTGACATATTTATAATCAGCTGACTTCAAAAACGTAAACAAATGCCATTTTAGAAACACTTTTGCGAACCTAATTTTTGACTCGTTTCTATACCTGTGAAATAATATTTTTTATTAGAGTTTACTTTTTTCTTTAATATTTTCAAAAGGTAATTTTATTTATACCTGAAATAGCTATTCATAAAAATAAAATAAAAAATTTTTAACTGAAAATGTTGACAGTTTAATTTTAAAATATAAAAACAAAGCAAGGGTTGAATAAAATTTTTGTAAATAATCGAAAATTGCAGGGACGAAAGTCGTAATAATATGTGTATATTGAGAATATTAACTTCCGTAAGTGTATAATGTTTGACAGGAATTTTTTGAAAAATGTATAGCATATTACGAACATTATACACTTCATATTCATTATTAACATCATATTCCAATATTAATAGTTTCTGAACGTGGTATAATCAAGAATATTCAACTCAAAACCTACAAAACTTTTTTTCTATTTTCACAGAAATATTAAATCAAGTTTAAACTTATTGAAAACGTGATCAAGTTCAAGTTAAAAAAAAAAAAAAAAAAAAACAATTTACAATATAATTTCAAACGTTTATTTGTTTAATTTTTTTCAAAACTTTTGCAGTTAAGTTAATCAGCAAACAAAAAATTTCCATTGATTTTTTTTTTTTGTTTTTTAATTTATAAAACTTTTTTTATTTTCGCGGATATATTAAATCAAACTTAACCTTTGATAATACTAACTTTGTACTTAAACCAAACTTTAAAAACTTTTCATATTTAATTAAGAACAATAAGCACAATATCTTAAGCTTATTACTGTTTTAATTTGAAATTTAAACATAACTGATATTCTAACCGCTAAGCTTAATTTAAAATACTCAAAAGCACAAAACTTTTTACTTATCATAATTTTATTGCATATCTTTAGGAGAACTGCCGAAAAAAGCTCATCCTGCCGCTGAAACGGCATTAAAAAAGCTCCAAAAAAACTCCTCCGCCACTGAAACGGCATATACATACTACTGCTATTGCAAAAAAACGAATTTGCAAAAATTTCAAGATCCTAGCCTCTTTAGTTTTTGAGTTATCATGGTGACAGACGGACGAACATACATAGCTAAATCGATTTATTTTTCGATTCTGATCCGATCCATACACTTGAGGGTATATCTACCCCCTCCCTCTCTGCGTCACAAACTTAATGGCAAATTTATTATACCCTTTGACTATATAGTCATACGGGTATAAAAACGTTATTAGATGTTTAAAATGTAAAATAAATTTTTCAATTATATATCAATAATTAACCTAAATCAAAACATAAGACGTACAATTTTTATATGGCCGTGCGTCAATTTGTAATTCTATCAACATAACCGTGAATCGATATGCGCGTCCAGTATTTAATTTATCGAAAAATATTTATTTGAATTTTTTAATTCTAGGTAGTTACAAAAATAATTTTAAATTTATATTATAGGTATTTTGAATTATTTTGCATATGTTTGATATGATGTTTTTTAATAAAAATTATTTTAAAAAACTATTATTTTTTAAAATGTACTTAATATAGGTATTTTTTAATAAACAAATAATTTACAAACATTTTATTTTAAATTTTCTATTTTTATTTTTGGCTTTGTCAATTTTTAAGTCCGGGGTACCAGTAAGTCGAGTCTTTCGGTTGCTCACATGTAAATTCATGTACATAACTATTTAAAAAAATTATCTGTTTAGAAAGATTATTTTTATACCCTACACCTATAGAATAGGTAAAGGGGTATATTAACTTTGGTATGGTGTTTGTAACCACCTAAAGGAAGCGAGCTAGATATGGAAAAGTATATATATTTGTGATCAGCGTGACCGCCTTAGTCGATATAGCCATGTCCGTCCGTCCGTCCGTCCGTCCGTCCGTAGGCACGATAACTCAAAAAATAATGGAGCTATATTGATGAAATTTTAACTGTAGGTTACGAGGACTGAAAGTACGGCGGGGATTGCATATGGGCGAAATCGGCCCATGGGTTCGGATTCTGGACCTTTTAATCGGTTTCAGGGCTAACGAACAAATATAAAAAATCACGATAACTCAACAACTAATGACGCTATCTTCATCAAATTTGAGCTGTAGGTTACTAGTAATAAAAATACTTCGGGAATTGCGTAAGGTCGGGATTGGACCATGGGTTCGGAACCTAGAACTTTTTGATCGAATTTAGGCCAAACGAGCATAATTCCGAAACCAATGAAGATAGAACCTCCAAATTTAGTATCAGGGTGTCCCTTCCTATTTCCTAAGTGTCTTGTGAATTTGGGTCCCATTGGAGTAGTGGGTCGGGGACCAGCCACACATTTCCGAAGACCTTAAAGCATATCTTTAAAATTAATAAAGATAACAACTTGAAAAAATGTAGAAGCTTCCAATTTGCCACAAGGGTGTTCTTTACTATCTCTTGCGTGTTCCCCTAATTTGGGATCAATTGGAGTGGTGGTTCTGTACCCCTCTCAGACCTCCCAAGTTTTAAAGGCTTATAATAAAAAAATAGTTACTTAAAATTAGGATAGACCTTTCAAATTGTGTACAAGGGTTAACTAGTACTATAAGTACAGCGCAAACTATATAAGGGCGAAATCAGCCCAACGGTTCGGATTCCGGACCTTTTAATCGATGTCAGGGCTAAGGAACATATATAAAAAATCACGATAACTCAACAACTAATGAGGCTATCTTCATGAAATTTGTGCTGTAGGTTATTGGCAGCGAAACTACGACGGTGAGGATTGGACAATGGGTTCGGAACTTAGAACTTTTTGATCGAATTTAGGCCAAACGAGCATAATTCCGAAACCAATGAAGATAGAACCTCCAAATTTGGTATCAGGGTGTACCTTCCTATTTCGTAAGTGTCTTTGAAATTTGGGCCCCATTGGAGTAGTGGATCGGGGACCAGCCACTCAGTTCTTAGGCCCTTAAAGCATATTTTCGAAATTAATAAAGATAGTTACTTGAAACAAATGTAGAAGCTTCCAATTTGCCACAAGGGTGTGCTTTACTATTTCTTGCGTGCCCCCCTAATTTGGGATCAATTGGAGTGGTGGTTCAGAACCTCTCTTAGACCCCCCAATGTGTAAAAGCTTATAATCGAAATTAATAAAACTAGTAACTTAAAATTAAGATATAACGTTCCAATTATGTACAAGGGTTAACTAGTATTGAAAGTATGACGGGGACTGCAATTTGGTCGAAATCGTACCATGGTTTCGGGTCCTGGAACCCTTGAAAAGTTCAAGGGCTATCAAACATATATCTTAAAAACACTATAACTCAAAAAATAATGCCGCTATTTTGATGAAATTTAAACTCTAGGTTACTAGTAAGGAAAGTACCATGGGAATTGGTTGTGGTCGAGTTTAATTTCGAAGCCAAAGAATATATTTCCTATGTCCTATGTGTCTCCGAAATCTAGACTTAATTGTAGTGGTTCAGCTATGTTCAAAGGTACTTGCTGCATTTATGTAAAATTTATTTTTATATTTAAATGAATTATATGAAAAGGTTTAAATTTTTAATTGTATTTTAGAAATCAATTTATTGCATATTTTGCGTTTATAAGTTTTTCTATTAGGTATATAAACTAACCATTTAAAATAATTGCTATTTTTAAAAATTTGGATTATTAAATATATTATGCTTTGATTATCTTTTTATCACAAAATTTAATAATTAGAATTTTTTCATTTTGTAATTGAATTGGAATAAATATATTTTCATTTATTTCAAGTGTGTTTGTCTTTTAATATTTTTAAATAGATAAATTAGTAAGAATTTGTAGTATTTTTTAATAGATAGGGTAATTAGAAAATGTTTTTAGTATTATACAGTTAATTTGGTTAGCTATGTCTTACGATCAAATTAATAACAGCTTCTATGGTGTTAAAATGACTTATGGATATGTCCTTAAATTTGAACCAAATAGGTGTAGGGTATTTCTAAGTCGGTTGCACCGACTGACTGTTTCTTTACTTGTTTTTTTTTAATTTTTGGCAAATATCATTCTCTCAAACATAATAGCAACAATAGAATATATTTCTAAATTTTTTTGTTTTACAAATAACTTAACAAAAAGCAACAACAATATACGATGTTACAAAATTTTTTTTTTTTTGCAAAACAAAAACAGTATACAGTACTTTTTGCTTATAACGAACATGAAAGAGACAGCGAATATTCTTCATAATTAACGAATATCGTTTTAAAGGTTGCTGTGGATTTTGAAAAATTAGTATAAGACTTGAACATTGTAGAATGTGCATATTCTAGAATGGACACTTGGAACTCATTTGCTAGAATTTTATTTAATGTGTCAACCTCAAACCTATGTATAGTGCTTTTTCTTCTAATGAAATTTTTTTTGTATTTTTGACGCGTTATTATGATTTTTTTTATATTTAAAACTAAATAAACAACACTAAATTAATCACAAAGCTAAATTATTAGATATAATAAGTTTAAATAAAATAAATATGACTGTAATAAACAACTTACATTTCCAGATAAAATTTAATTCTTTGGCAAAAAGTATTAAAATTGATAGGTATATCAAATGAAGGCTTTTTTTATTTTACGTTGGTCTAATAAATACATAATTAATGCTAAAAACAAAAACCATTATCTGTCCACATCTATCCCTGTAAACATAATATTTTTAAAACCGAGTTCGTTATAAATGGAAACTACTGTATACACAAAATATATTGCTTTCATTTATAACAACAGCAGAATTTTAATTCAACTTCACGATAAAGAAAATAAAAAAAATTTAAATCTCCTTGTTCATTGAACATTTGAACTAAACAAAAAAAAAGAGAGATATAAGTCGGCGCTTAAAATAGTTTGGTTTAGCTGCGAGTTACAGCCGAAAATGAATTAAATTTACACAGAAAGTCGGCGCATGATTTTAGAGTCATTTCAAAATTTCAGACACCCAGCTTCATTAGGTGTAGAGTAATGCTCATATAAAATAAGAAGTTGCATGCCAGTTACTCGAACCCAACGCAGTACACCAACCAAATTTTGCAGAAACTTTGGCCATAAAACTAAACTACTTTTGACAAAATTTCATATATAAAAAATCACAATAACTCAACAACTAATGACGCTTTCTTAATCAAATTTGTGCTGTAGGTTACTAGTAATGAAATTACTTCGAGGATTGCGTAATTTCGGAATTGGACCATGGGTTCGGAACTTAGAACTTTTTGATCGAATTTAGGCCAAACGAGCATAATTCCGAAACCAAAATAGAACCTCCAAATTTTGTATCAGGGTGTCCCTTCCTATTTCCTTAATGTCTTTGAAATTTGGGCCCCATTGGAGTAGTGGGTCGGGACCAGCCATACATTTCCGAAGACCTTAAAGCATATCTTTAAAATTAATAACCTTAAGAAAATGTAGAAGCTTCAAATTTGGCACAAGGGTGTTCTTTACTATCCCTTGCGTGTCCCCCTAATTTGGGATCAATGGAGTGGGGGTTCAGTATCCCTCTTAGACCTCTTAAGTTTTAAAAGCTTATAATCGAAATTATTAAAAATAGTAACTTAAAATTAAGATAGAACGTTCAAATTGTGTACAAGGGGTAACTAGTGCTTAAAGTTAAACGTGAACTGCATAAGGGCGAAATCAGCCCAAGGGTTCGGATTCTGGACCTTTTAATCGGTTTCAGGGCCAACGAACATATATAAATAATCACGATAACTCAACAACTAATGACGCTATCTTCATAAAATTTGTGCTGCAGGTTATTGGTAATGAAACTACGGCGGCGATTGCGTACGGTAAGGATAGGAAAATGGGTTCGGAACTTAGAACTTTTTGGGCCAAAAAGTTCTAAGGACCTTTTTAAGGCCAAACTAGCATAATTCCGAAACCAATGAAGATAGAACCTCCAAGTTTGATTTTAGAGTGTCGCTTTCGATTTCCTTGTTGTCCTTGAAATTTGAGCCCAATTGGAGTAGTGGGTGTTGACCAGCCACTCAGTTCCAAGGACCTTAAAGCATATTTTTGAAATTAATAAAGATAGTAACTTGAAACAAATGAAAGCTTCAAATTTGGCACATCGGTGTTCTTTACTATTTCCTGCGTGTCCCTCTAATTGTGTACCTTTCTTAGACCCCCCCAATGTGTAAAAGTTTATCATCGAAATTAATAAAACTAGTAACTTAAAATTAAGATCGAACGTTCCAATTGTGTACAAGGGTTAACTAGTATTGGAAGTATGACGGGGACTGCATATGGGCGAAATCGTACCATAATTTCGGGTTCTGGAACCCTTGAAAAGTTCAAGGGCTAACAAACATATATCTTAAAAACACTATAACTCAAAAAATAATGCCGCTATTTTGATGAAATTTAAACTCTAGGTTACTAGTAATGAAAGTACCATTGGAATTGGTTCGTGTCGAGTTTGGTCAATGAGTTCGGATTCTAGAACTTTTTGATCGATTTGAGGCCGAACGAGTATAATTTCGAAGCCAAGGAATATATTTCCTATTTCCTATGTGTCCCCGAAATTTAGACTTAATTGTAGTGGTTCAGCTATGTTTGTTTTTTAATTTTTTAAATAGATAAATTAGTAAGAATTTGTAATATTTTTTAAGAGATAGTGTAATTAGAAAATGTTTTTAATATTATAAAGTTAATTTGGTTAGCTATGTCTTACGATCAAATTAATAACAAGAACTAAATATTGAGAAATGCAAGGTCATAAGCTTTACACGTAAAAGAAATACAATACTTTTCAATTATTCAATAGACAATTTAGCTCTTGAAAGGGTGAATAGCATGACCGATATTGGGATTCTTTTGGATGATAAATTAAATTTTAATCTTCACTACGAACACATGATTGCAAAGGCAAATAAAATGTTGGGTTTCATAAAAAGAAGGGCCAAAGAGTTTAATGACGTAGCAGAAACAAAAGTACTTTATTGTTCTTTGATTCGATCTTCTTTAGAATATGGTCACATTTTTTGGGATCCGGCATTTCAAACACACTCTAAAAGAATTGAATCGGTTCAAAAACAGTTTCTTTTATTTGCTCTAAGAAACCAATATGACCCTTCAGAGTACTCCACTCTTCCAAGCTACATTACAAGACTAAATACCTTGGAAATGTTAACTCTTGCATCACGCAGGGAAATTCTTTCATCCTGCTTCACTTTCGACATCTTAAATAAAAATATTGATATTCAGTTTCTAACGTATAAAGTCAGAATAAATAACGAAGCAAGACAAACAAGAAACATTAAATTTTTGATTGGAAATACTCACAGAACTCAATACGCAAATAATGAACCTATAAACAGATAGATGTTGCACTACATTTAATAAACATAGTTATCTTTTTTCAACAAATATATTTAGAAACACTTTTAAATATAAACTTAAGTAAAAATTTTTAAATGAACCTATTTTCTAAACTTAATAATAATTTCAAGTTCAAGTACATATTAACATATTATATGATATTATTTGACGTAATGACGCTCTATAATAAAGTAATGACGCTCATACAGTGCTTTTGCTTTTTTGTTTTTGTTCGGTAAGCATTTTTTTGTTTTTTTTTTTTTTGTTGAAATTTTTAATATTTTGTACAATAAAAAAAACTTTGTATTGTAATTACACTTTTTTTTTTTGTTTTTTTAATTCTGTTTAAAATTTTAAATTATGAATAATAATATAGGATATTTTTTTTTCTTTTTTTTTCTTGTAAAAACCTTGTTTTGGTTAATGAAATAAAATAAAATAAAATATTTCTCTAGAAATACACGGTAATTCATCGGATGATCCTCTTTCTGTTGCTAATAACTTCAATGTATCTTTTAGTAAAATAACATTTTTCTTAAGGGAAATAAGATTGGTTATTCCACTTCAATCACTTACAAATTAAAATGCTCACAAGTTTTGATTCGTAGCTGAATTTATTTTGGTTGCCTCTAATTTTTATACCCTACACCTATAGAATAGGTAAAAGGGTATATTAAATTTGGTATGGTGTTTGTAACCACCTAAAGGAAGCGAGCTAGATATGGAAAAGTATATATATTTATAATCAGCGTGACCTCCTGAGTCGATATAATCATGTCCGTCCGTATGCACGATAACTCAAAAAATAATGGAGCTATCTTGATGAAATTTTAACTGTAGGTTACTAGGACTGAAAGTACGGCGGGGATTGCATATGGGCGAAATCGGCCCTAGGGTTCGGATTCTGGACCTTTTAATCGATCGAAGGGCTAACGAACATATATAAAAAATCACGATAACTCAACAACTAATGACGCTATCTTCATCAAATTTGTGCTGTAGGTTACTAGTACTGAAACTACTTCGGGCATTGCGTAAGTTCGGGATTGGACCATGGGTTCGAAACCTAGAACTTTTTGATCGAATTTAGGCCAAACGAGCATAATTCCGAAACCAATGAAGATAGAACCTCCAAATTTGGTATCAGGGTGTCCCTTCCTTTTCCCAAGAGTCTTTAAAAATTGGGCCACATTGGAGTAGTTGGTCGGGGACCAGCCACACATTTCCGAAGACCTTATAGCATATCTTTAAAATTAATAAAGATAGCAACTTGAAAAAATGTAGAAGCTTCAATTTTGGCACAAGGGTGTTCTTTACTATCTCTTGCATGTCCTCCTAATTTGGGATCAATTGGAGTGGTGGTTCAGTACCTCTCTTAGACCTCCCACGTTGTAAAAGCTTATAATCGAAATTTCTAAAATTAGCTAAGTATGTCCGACCGCCCGTCCGCACGATAACTCAATCTTGAAATTTTCGCAAATTCGTTTTTTTGCAATAGCCGTCATCGCTATTTAAATCCAGCAATTTTGGTCCATGGGTTCGGGTAACTGCCTTACAAGTTCTTTTTTTATATGAGTACTACCCTGTACCTATTACAGCAGCGAGTCTGAAATTTTGCCAAAAGTAGTTTAGTTTTAAGGTCAAAGTTTCTGCAAAATTTGGTTGGTGTAATGCAGAGGGTTCGAGTAGTTGCCATACAACTCCTTCTTTTATATGAGTATTCCACTACACTTAATAAAGCTGTATGTTTAAAATTTTACCAAAAGTAATTAACCGGATGATATAATGTATATGTTACGGTCATACGGCTATCCCAGAGTTGACCCAGTCTACTCTACTGCACTCTTCCTCGTATTTAATTAAAACTACTTACTTATTTATTATGAATATATAAGATTATGTGTTATTTGTAGCATTATGTTCGTTTTTATATAATACATGTAATATGTATGTACATACATATAAGTCACAAGCACAACTCCCAAGTCACAAGAAGTCACAATATATATGATATTATCATATTATTATAAGCATGTATGTATGGAAGTTAAACTTTTGTTTATTTTGTTACAGGAACGTAAAAACACAAATAAAAACCATTAAAACAAAATCAAAAAGATCCAATAATTAATTCTATTAACTTTTCTAATATTGCGAATTTTATTGGACGTATGATACACAAAAAACACATATTTCAACAGAAAACGTTACAAATAATCAATATAATACCATGTTAATAAAAAGTAATTCATTGGATTATTTGAATTACTTTTGAATTATTTTAAGTAATTATTTTAAGCATTATACGTTAAAATAATGCATGATTTTAATGAATTAGTTTGAAAAAGTAATTCAAAATAATTAATTTAATCCATTATTCATAAAATTAATGAATAATAATTAATAATAATTAAAAATAATTACGAAAAATAATGCATTAGTTCCCATCTCTGATAGGCACAGAGTAATGCTCATATAAAAAAAAAAGTTGTATGGCAGCTACCCAAATCCATGGACCAAAATGGCTGGATTTAAATAGCGATGACGGCTATTGCAGAAAACGAATTTGCGAAAATTTCAAGATTCTTGCTCCTTTAGTTTTGAGTTATCTTGCGGACAGACATTGTATGATTAGTGTTAATATTTTTATAAATGGTGTATCTTCAGCTAGTAGGAAAAATACTAATTCAATAAATTTTAAGAAAATTGATTTTAATTTCCCCACAGAGGATCCCACAGTTATTTGAGACAGTTGCTATATTATTTAGCTTACTTTGGATGTCCAATTCTCTCTTAAACATAATACGTAAAAGAAATAAAGTTAGAATAGCTGTTAAGAATGACCCAAGAAATCATAGATTATATTTATACTATGAAAAAATGAGCAAAAATATTAGAGGTAAAACAAAAGTTTACAAAGATAATTACTATTGTCGTAAATTAATTCAATCAAGAGGTGACAGTAAAGCTGAGTGGAAATTAGTCAATTCTATTCTCAACAAAGATAGTTACGTGTCTAATATGTCTCTAGAAATACATGGTAATTCATCGGATGATCCTCTTTCTGTTGCTAATAATTTCAATGTATTTTTTAGTAAAATAACATTTTTCTTAAGGGAAATAAGATTGGTTATTCCACTTCAATCACTTACAAATTAAAATGCTCACAAGTTTTGATTCGTAGCTTAATTTATTTTGATTGCCTCTAATTTTTATACCCTACACCTATAGAATAGGTAAAAGGGTATATTAACTTTGGTATGGTGTTTGTAACCACCTAAAGGAAGCGAGCTAGATATGGAAAAGTATATATATTTATAATCAGCGTGACCTCCTGAGTCGATATAGCCATGTCCGTCCGTAGGAACGATAACTCAAAAAGTAATAGAGCTATCTTGATGAAATTTTAACTGTAGGTTACTAGGACTGAAAGTACGGCGGGGATTGCATATGGGCGAAATCGGCCCTAGGGTTCAGATTCTAGACCTTTTAATCGATCGAAGGGCTAACGAACATATATAAAAAATCATGATAACTCAACAACTAATGACGCTATCTTCATCAAATTTGTGCTGTAGGTTACTAGTACTGAAACTACTTCGGGCATTGCGTAAGTTCGGGATTGGACCATGGGTTCAGAGCCTAGAACTTTTTGATCGAATTTAGGCCAAACGAGCATAATTCCGAAACCAATGAAGATAGAACCTCCAAATTTGGTATCAGGATGTCCCTTCCTATTTCCTAAGAGTCTTTGAAATTTGGGCCCCATGGAGTAGTGGGTCGGGGACCAGCCACACATTTCCGAAGACCTTATAGCATATCTTTAAAATTAATAAGATAGCAACTTGAAAAAATGTAGAAGCTTCAATTTTGGCACAAGGGTGTTTTTTTCTATCTCTTGCATGTCCCCCTAATTTGGGATCAATTGGAGTGGTGGTTCAGTACCCCTCTGAGACCTCCCAAATTTTAAAAGCTTATAATCGAAATTACTAAAAATAGTAACTTAAAATTAAGATAGAACGTTCAAATTGTTTACAAGAGTTAACTAGTACTTAAAGTACAGCGCGGACTGTATAAAGGCGAAATCAGCCCAACGGTTCGGATTCTGGACCTTTTGATCGGTTTCAGAGCTAACGAACATATTATATAAAAAAAACACGATAACTCAACAACTAATGACGCTATCTTCATGAAATTTGTGCTGTAGGTTATTGGTAATGAAACTACGGCGGCGATTGCGTACGGTGAGGATTGGACAATGGGTTCGGAATTTAGAACTTTTGATCGAATTTAGGCCAAACTAGCATAACTCCGTAACCAATGAAGATAGAACCTCCAAATTTGGTATCAGAGTGTCGCTTTCGATTTCCTTAGTCAATTTGAAAGTTGAGCCCAATTGGAGTAGTGGTTGGGGACCAGCCACTCAGTTCCGAGGACCTTAAAGCATATTTTCGAAATTAATAAAGATAATAACTTGAAACAAATGTAGAAGCTTCAAATTTGGCACATGGGTGTTCTTTACTATTTCCTGCGTGTCCCTCTTATTTTGGATCAATTGGAGTGGTGGTTCAGTACCTCTGTTATCCTCCGATGTGTAAAAGCTTATAATCGAAATTAATAAAACTAGTAACTTAAAATTAAGATAACACGTTCCAATTGTGTACAAGAGTTAACTAGTATCGAAAGTTTGACGGGGACTGCATATGGGCGAAATCGTACCAAGGTGCCGTGTTCTGAAGCCCTTCAAACGTTCAAGGGCTAACAAACATATATCTTAAAAACACCAAAAAAACTCAAAAAAAAAATGCCGCTATTTTGATGAAATTTAAACTCTTGGTTACTAATACCTAATCAATGTACCATGGGAATATCATGTTCTGTTTTATCCTGTTCTGAACAAGATAAAACAGAACAAGATAAAAAAGAACATGATCAAACAGAACGATGATAAAACAGAACAATGATAGAGCAGAACAATGATAAAACAGAACAGTGATAAAACAGAACAATGATAAAACAGAACATTTGGAAAATAATTTAAGAAATTTTGATGCAAAAACTTTTCAACAGTTAAATCGAAACTATTTTTTAAAATTGGATATCAATTGTTTGAATTTTAAAATAATTTTATATATAAATTCTAAAACATTAAATTAAAACAATTATGAACTAGAGATCTGCACAAATATATTCCTTTATAAAAATTATCAAATGTATTTAAATACTGTATTCTAATTCTATCCATTCGTTCAAAACGATTTAAATATGGTGTATACTCAAACTACAACTTAACTATATTTATTCTATTCGTTGTATTTCAAATACAAATATTGAAAAGCTTTTTTTTTAACAAATACTTTGATGTTTTGAAAATCAAATTTGAATACTTCAAAACATTTTAAAATATACTAAGTATACCGAGTACTCTAAATATAATGACAAAGAAAAAGAAAAAAAGAAAACAAAAAGAAGATAAAAAAACAAACAAAGCAGAGTGATAAAACAAACAAAGCTACATATTACTCATCGATATAACACATACTGGTTATATGTAGTATATATTAAAATTTTTTTTATTATATTTGGTGTACTCGGTATATTAAAACAAATACTATAAATATTTTTATTATATTTGGTGTACTCGGTATATAAATACAAATAGTATAAATATTCTATTTTCGGGTACACATAATAAATCAAATACATATTCATTCTATTCTACAATAATTTTGTATTTCATTTACTCTATTCTATAATCATTTGTAATGAATGCATTTGGTTTGAAAGCTTTCAAAACCGAATATGAAAAGTTTTACTTATTATAGAATGATTTGAAAGCGCTTTTGAATACAATTGTGCAGATGTCTATTATGAACAATTAAAGTTATTTTAAACTATTATAATGTAATTTAAAAAAATATATAATTATAAAATAACAAAAAAAAAAAAAAACATATAATTAAAAACAAAACATAAATAAGTTTTAATTAATAAAATAATTTGAAAAAAAATAAAATAATCTATTAAATAACAAAAATATTAAATAACAAAAAAAAAAAACTTATAATTAAAAACAAAACATAAATAAGTTTTAATTAATAAAATAATTTAAAAAAAAATAAGAGAGTGAAATAATATAAAAAAAGGAATATTATTAGTTAATTAATTCATATTTATTAAATTTCATTATTTAATTTAATAAGAAAAAACTATGTATATAAATATATTATTTAATTAATAAGTTTTAAATATTTATTTAATTTTAATCTATTTAATATACAAAAACTAGTAAATTTATTAGGTAAACTTAAACAAAAAACGTTCGTCCAAAAACTTCAAATTAAAAAACCCATATGTTTTCCAGGTACACTTATAACCCCTTTGTTAGCAAGTACTTATAATTTTTTTTATTTAAATATATTTATGCGCAAAATATTTAAAAAAATATATATAATATATTTCATATATTACGTATAAATATAATATAATAAACACTTTATTAAATAATAAAACAATTTTAATAAAATTTAATTTAATTCGTGCCTTTTTAGTTAAAAATAATAAAATCTTATTATTTAAAATATAATATATATATGATATATTTTTTTTAAGATGTTCTGTTTTATCACTGTTCTGTTTTATCATTGTTCTGTTTTATCATTGTTCTGTTTTATCATTGTTCTGTTTTATCATCGCTCTGTTTTATCATGTTCTTTTTTATCTTGTTCTGTTTTATCTTGTTCCGTTTTATCATGTTCTGTTTTATCTTGTTCTGTTTTATAATGGAACCGTCTTACGATCAATTTAATAACAGCTTTTATGGTGTTAAAACGACTTATGGATATGTCCTTAAATTTGAACCAAATAGGTGTAGGGTATTTTTAATTCGGTTGCACCGACTGACTGTTCGTTACTTGTTTTTTTTTATTTATTTTTTTAATGTTCTGTGTACTGTTCTATTTAGCATTTTTAAAATTCTTGTTAAGTATTATAATAGTCAAATTTTTTATTTTTTAATTACTGTTTTTTTTTTACTATACTTTTAATAAGCCTATTTTCAAATTTTGTTTTTCATTAATTAGTTTTAGTTTTGCATTTTTTATACCCTACACCTACAAAATAGTAAAATGGTATATTAACTTTGATATGGTGTTTGTAACCACCTATAGGAAACCAGCTAGATAAATAAAAGTAAATATATTTGAGATCAATATGACCTACCGTATGGCAACCCTATACATTTAAACGACATATTTTTGTAAAGCCTATAAAAGCTCTCTAATACCGTTTTTCGATTGAAAATAAACCTAACAGAACTCTTGTTATATCAGTTTAAATATAGGGCTTTTTTGGAATTTTCAGGGGCTGTAACTTGGTCACCCTTCAAAATTAAGAAAAACCTTTGACACATGTTGAAACATAATTATAGAACTTTGAATTCTGTCTATCACTAAAAAAAAATTTTGACAGGTATTCAAGTTACAGGTGTTTAAAAATAGCAAACTTTCAATTTTCGAGCCCTTATAGCTCCTAAATAGGGGGCTTGACAAAAAAATTTTGTTAACCGACTCCTACTAATTTTTGAGTATCTAACTTCTCCCAAAATTTCAAGATCCTAGCTTGAACCGTTCAGAAGATATGTTTGGCCAAAAATTTTGCGAAAATTGAGTTTTGCGTAATGTTAAATTTTGGTACCGTATGGCAACCCTAAAGATTTGCCTTGTAAAAATTTACAAAGTTTATAAAACCAGCTATCATTTTCCGTTTTTAGATTGAAAATATATGTAACAGAACTCCTGTTATAACAATTTAAATAAAGGGCTTTTTCCAACTTTGGGGGGCTGTAGCCCCGTAACAGGTGGGGCTACAGAAAAAAATTCTTCTACGAAATTATTTTTTTTGCAAAAACTACCTATGGTTAAAATTTATTTTTTCTATTTCAAACGGTGTAAAAGTTTTTGTAAACATACGGACGGACGGACGGACAGAGTGAAGCTATATAGGCACATTTTTACAAAATTTTTTGAAAATGTGCTAAAAATTAGGATAACACAACAACTAATGGCGATATCTTCATGCAATTTGTGTTCAAGGTTACTAGTAATGAGACAATGCCGAGATTACGTTCGGTCAAGATTAGACCATGGGTTCGGATATATTGGTCAAACAAGAATAATTCCGAAACCAATGCAGATTGAACCTTCAAATTTGGTATCAATGTGCCTCTTTCTATGTCCTTAGACTCTTTGAAAGTTAGAACGAACTGGAGTAGTGTGTCGGGAACCATCCACACAGTTCTGAAGACCTTAAAGCATATCGTTCAAATTAATAAAAACAGTAGCTTAAAATTAGGATAGAACGTTCCAATTGTGTACAATGGTTAACTAGTATTGAAAGTATGACGGGGACTGCATATGGGCGAAATCGTTACATGATTTCGGGTTCTGGAACCTTTGAAAAGTTCAAAAGCTAACAAACATTACGGCTGGGTGGCACAGTTGTTAGAGTGCCGACCTTTCATATGAGAGGCCACGGGTTCGAATCCCAGTGAAAGCGAAAAAACTTTTATCTTGTTTTTCAACTCGCCTTTGGGTTCACATTAACGGCTTAATTAATAATTAATAATTATAAATCTTTAATAAAAAATACATAAATATAACAATATAAACAAAATACAAAATGTAAACAAATAATTCAATCTAAGACATTTCTACATGTTATAAGGCGTAGTGCTAATTCATGTTTAAATTGTATGTGGAATTCATTTGATCAGTTTTAATATATGAATATATCTCCCCTGTTCCGAAATGCACATATATAGTCAGGCTGTTTAGCCCATCATAATTAACAGTTAGCACGTAGAAGTGCGGGCAAAAAATAAAAAAAACGTATATCTTAAAAACACCATAACTCAAAAACTTATTACGCTATTTTGTAGTAAATTCATTGCGCTATTTTCATTACTAGTATTTACTAGTACTGAAAGTACCATTGGAATAGATTCTGGTCGACTTCGGATTCCAGAAGCTTTTGATCGAATTGAGGCAAAACTAGTATAATTTCGAAAAGAAAGAAGATAGAATTTTATATATGGGGCACAGTTGTTTCTTCTTATTTGTTTTGCTTACGTGAAATTTTTGATGAATTGAAATAGCGGTTTGCGTACCACCCCCCCTACTCCCAAGACCTTAAGGCATATATTCGAAATTAATAAACACAAAAATTTCAATTTGATACTCTAATCCTATTTCCGATCTTATTTAAGACTTTTAAATTTTTTTATATTTTATATTATGTTTATATTTTATAAATTAAAAACAAAATATTTTTTTAATAAACGTTTTTTTTGTTTTTGTTTTTAATTTTTATTATATCATATCTATATTTTATTGAAATATTACCATAGGTAATATATAATTAAGAAATTGTGTACGATATTTAAGTTGTAAAATTTATTTTTGTATTAAAATTAATTATATGAACAATTCTAAATTTGTCATTTTATTTTAGAAATACATTTATTGCATATTTTGATTATTAAATTTTGTGATAAAAAGGTAGTGAAAGCATTCATGGTGTTAATTAACATTAAGAACGATCAAATTATATAAACTTTTATATTTATATTATTTCAAATTAATATTTCTTCTGAATAACTTTGAGTTTAATTATATAAAACATTAAAAAGGAAGTAAATTTAAAGAATAAATTTAAAAATTATTTAAAATTGAAATAATTAATCAAAGGTACTAAATCATTCAATAGTAAATGTACTACACCTAAAAATCCTGAAAAAAAGTAATTACTGCATGTGTGTAAAATCATAATATTTAATCGGCTTATTTTTCCCACACAAATATAAACATCATTTTTTAGGACAAACTATTTGACCAGTTTTACTGAAACAACAACCAAAAGAAAGGTTTTATTTTGTTTTCATAGGATAATGATATTTTTTTTAGAATATTGCGTTTTTTCAGGTGACGTATTTAACGTAAATTTGAATTTAAAGGTCACGCTGTTAAAAGTTAAGGCTTATGACTCTAATATTATGCCCCGACATTCTGGGTAAAAGTAAATCATTTTCGGTTGTAACTCGCAGCTCAATCAAACTATTTTATGCGCCGACTTATGTCTTTCTTTTTTTTGTTTGGTTCAAATGTTCAATGAACAAGGAGATTGAAATTTTTTTAAAATTTTTGTTTTGTTTTTGTTTTTTTTCTTTATCTTAATTTTGTTAAAAATAAATGAGTTCTGTTCGAAATCAAAGCAATACATTTGGTTTATACAGTAGTTTTCATTTATAACGAACTCTGTTCAATTTTAATTATAATAAACGTAACACTTTTTGCCAATGAATTAAATTTTACCTAAAAATGTAAGTTGTTTATTAAATTCATATTTCTTTTATTTAAACTTATTATATATAACAATGTTGCTTGGTGATTATTTTAGTATATTTATATATATTTTTGAACATAAAAAAAAATCATAATAACGCATCAAAAATACAAAAAAAAATTTCATTAGAAGAAAAAGCTGTATTCATAGGGGTAAAGCTGACACATCAAATAAAAATCTAGCAAATGAGTTCAAAGTGCCCATTCTAGAATTAGCACATTCTACAATGTTCAATTCTTATACTAATTTTTCAAAATTCACAGCATTCTTTTAAAACGACATTTGTTTATTACGACGAATATTTTCTGTTTCTTCATGGTCGTTATAAGCGAGCTTTACTGTATGTATTTTTTTTTTTTGCTATAAAAAATTATTACTACTTCGTATATTGTAACAATAAAATAACCCACTGTTGAAATATATTTTGTAGTTTTCATTACGTTTGAGAGATGTATAACAAAAGTTGTTATAAAATATGTATGTTTCAAAAAAATTTAAAATCTTTCTTAAAAAAATAATTTGTAATTTAAATGATTTGTTCCTTAGGGCCTAACCAAAATCAACGCTCATGGTGTATAATTGCTAACAAAAAGTTGTAAATTAGTAGTTAAGTACATGATATTACATGAGAATAACTTACTGTACCTCGAATTTTTAAAATTTAAACATTGACAAAGCATATAAAAATATTATTGTTTTTTCTTATGTTGCTATTGTTCCAAAAATAAAATATTTTAAAATAATATTGTTTTTAAAAATACCTATATATTGTTTTTAAAAATACATTACATATATTCAAAATAATTATATGTAATAATAATTATAATAATAATATGTTTGCAGAAACAAAAAAATTACATTTAAGAAAAATTATGTGTTCTTTAGGGATCAACCACAATAAATGCGTACGGCATGCACTTTCTGTCAAAAAATTTTGAAATAAGTAGGTATCTTATGTAATGTACTTCGGAATTTAAAATTTTAAAATTTGACAAAGCGTATAAAAATATTGTAATTGTTTTTTTTTATGTTGCTACGATTAAGTTTTCAAAATAAAATATTTAAAAATAATATTTTTTTTTTAAAAAAACATACATTCAAAATAATTGAAAATACTTATAATATGTTCGCAAAAAAAACTAAAAAATAATCTTCAACTTAAATAAAAGTTGACGTATAATTTCTGTCAAAAAATTTACAAAAAAATAGGTACATGAATTTACATGAGAGCAACCAAAATACGAGTAGCGCGATGTACAGTAATCGGATTTTTAAAATTTACAAATTGACAAATGATTTTTGGTTTTTCTTATATTTCTAAGATTATGTCTTAAAAAATATCTTATATTGAAAAAAATTCAAAATATATATATTATATGAAATTAATAGATTTTTAGCACATTTTCAAAAAATTTTGTAAATATGTGCCTATATAGCTTCACTCTGTCCGTTCGTCCGTTCGTCCGTCACAAAAACACAAAAACTTTTACACCGTTTGAAATAGAGTAAAGAAATTTTAACCATGGGTAGTTATTGCAAAAAAAAATAATTTCGTAGAAGAATTTTTTTCTGTAGCCACACCTGTTACGGGGCTACAGCCCCCCAAAGTTGGAAAAAGCCCTATATTTAAATTGTTATAACAAGAGCACTGTTAGATATATTTTCAATCTGAAAACGGCAAACGATAGGTGGTTTCATAAACTTTATAAATTTTTAAAAGGCAAATGTTTAGGGTTGCCATACGGTACTAAAATTTAACATTACACAAAACTCAATTTTTGCAAAAATTTTGACCACACATATCTTCTGAACGGTTCAAGCAAGGGTCTTGAAATTTAGAGAGAAGTTAGATACTCAAAATTTAGTAGGAATCGGTTAACAAAATTTTTTTATCTAGGCCCATGTTTCGGAGCTATAAGGGCTCGAAAATTGAAATTTTGCTATTTTTAAACACCTGTAACTTGAATACCTGTCCAAATTTTTTTTTAGTGATATACAAAATTCAAAGCTCTTTAATTAAATTTCAACAGGTGTCAAAGGTTTTTCTTAATTTTGAAGGGTGACGAAGCTACAGCCCCTGCAAATTCCAAAAAATCCCTATATTTAAATTGATATAACAAGAGTTCTGTTAGGTTTATTTTCAATCGAAAAACGGTAAAAGAGAGATGCTTTTATAGGCTTTTCAAAAATATGTCGCTCAAATATATAAGGTTGCCATACGGTACTAAAATTTACCATTATATAAAACTCAATTTTTGCAAAATTTTTGGTCCCATATATCTCCTAAACGGTTTAAGATAGGGCCCTGAAATTTTGGGAGAAGTTAGATCCACAAATATGAGTAGGAGTCGGTGAACAAAATTTTTTTGTCAAGCCGCCTGTTTAGGAGCTATAAGGGCTCGAAAATATAAATTTTGCTATTTTTAAGCACCTGTAACTTGAATACCTGTACAATTTTTTTTCATTAATATGCTAAATTTAGAGGCATAACATTATATTTTAACATATGTTAAAGGTTTTTCTTAAATTTAAAAGTGGTTCCTTAAATTGAAGAAAGTGTCTCTCAGTTGTACCCATTTTTGCTTAGATTGTATAATTCTAAGTAAAATTCCAAATTTTTGTGGAATTCACAATTTAATTCCTTGAACCTAAAAACATGGAGGGGGACGGAGGGTGGGAGGAGGTAGATGAAGTTAGATCTTTGAGAAACTTGGCAACCTTCCCCATTGAAGGGCTATAACAACTTTAAAATAAAAACTTTACTGTTAGCAGTAAATTTTATAAGTATGCAATAACTATTTCCAAGTAAATATTTCCAAAATTAAACTCAGTATGTAATACAATATAATTTTGAAAATGTGCTTTTTTAAAAACCCTTGGTTTTTTTTCATCACTTGTTTTTCATCACTTTATTGTACTAAATGAAAACATTCAAATAAATATTTTTGTGTGTACGCGCGTATCAATTTACGGATATATAGATAGACATATTGACGTACTGCCGTATAAAAATTGTGCGTCGCATGCTTTAATTTAGATAAAATAAATATTTAATTATCTACTTATTTCATCTACTCTTTTTCAAGAGGCGGTGTTGTGTAGCTGTAAAAAGGGTACTTTACTCCTAGACAAATGGGTATAATATAAAGTAAAGTAAAAAATTTAGAACCATTTTTTGTATATGTACCTACATACATTTGTAGTAAAAATTTCAGATTTTATTTTTAAAATGTAGTACTTATTTGCCTATTTAAAAATGGAATAAGAGGAGTAAAAATTTATCAATTTTTTAATTGTTTAGTTATTTTTTTTATTTCTTTGTAGATATGTTATAAATCTTAAAATTGTGATTTTAAAAAAAATCTCGACTTCTGACAACTTAACTACTATAAGTTGGCAGCTTCAATATAATATAATACTATGTTATGTACTTAACTTATTTACTTACAAATTATGATAGGTATGTTAAATTTTGTTGTACATATTATGCTCTATCAATAAGCTTTTTAATTAAGATACAGAATACATACATACAACATAGTTCAAATCGTACTAAAATTTTTAGAAAAAAGTACAGTTTTCTATATGTAGGACAGCATTAACTCGAATTTTGGCTACTTGAATTCCGTTAATATGTATAAATATGTATGAAAATGTTTAAAAAAATCATCAAATTTTCAGAACATTATATATTAGAACACTATTTATATTTAGAATGTAAATCGCTTTTTTTGTGTAATAAGTGTACCAAATTATACTCTCTTTATAGCGCGTTAAGCTAAATAAATGAAATAAAATTCAATAATACTTAAAAATGTTTTTATAATTGAAAAAATTATAAATTTTTTTTTTAAGCAAATTTCAAACGTAAGAATTGTTGACAACATTTTTGCCATACATTTTATTATGTGTAGGAAAAAAAAATTAGTTTCGTGTAAAGTTAGTCTAATATAAATTACACAAAACGGATTTTTTATGTAAATTTAAAAGCACAAAAAGCTCGAATTGCGAGCAAAGGGCGATACTTGTTTTATTGAATTGGATAAAAAGTTTTAAATATGTTATTGTGTAATTGCATTTTACGAACCATTTATTTCCAGTTTATTTGTTGTTTAATATTTTTAAATAGATAAATTAGTAAGAGTTTTTAATATTTTTGAATTGATAAAATAATTAGGAAATGTTTTTAATATTATAAAGTTAATTTCGTTAGCTATGTCTTAGGATGAAACTAATAAAAGCTTTTATGGTTTTAAAATAACTTATGGACTTCGCATTAAATTTGAACCAAATAAGTGTAGGGTATTTCTAATTCGGTTGCACCAACTGACAGTTTCTTTACTTGTTCCTGTTTTTATTTTATCAGCAACTTTTTTTTCGTATAAATATTTGTTAATTAATACCATTAGTGGATTAACTAACTAGGCTTTGAACGTTTTGATCATGTTGACTGAAATACCATCCGAGTCTAGGCAGTTTGAATTATTTAGACTATCGACTATGTTTGAAATCGTAATCTATTATTTTCATTAAAATTAAAAGATTCTCTCTTGATGTTAGCTGTATAAAAAATTTTTCTGCTCACCATTTTGCTAATTTTTCTCCCGCTTTCGCAGGGTGCTCATTTAATTCACTAGCTTTTCTTATAACCTCTTCCGGTGATAAGTCCTTAAATAGAGGATCGCTCGTTTTTTTTATTTTGTTCCTCTCATTGATAATTTCAGAAATACAGTCCCATGTGTATTGAATTTATGTCTATAAAATTCTTTTTTTTTAATTTTTCGAAAGATTTAATATTTGTATTCCTTACCTATGATTTTTTTGCTCGCATTTTTCACTAAATTTTGCGTGCCAAAAGTGTTTTACATAGTTTCTTCATCTATCAAGGTGTTGAATTCTATTATGCGATTTTTGCATATAATTAGTAAATTTTAAATATTTATCTTGTGAAATGGATTTTTTGTTTATTTGATGTTGTAACTTTGAGGTTTCAATTAATATTACATTGCGATCCGGTATGTCAATATTTACGTAAGAGCGATTTTTTTCTCAGTTATATTACCTGTAAAAAAATGGTTTTAGTATGTATTTGATACTATACGTTGCAGTGCTTCCATTTCAGTTTAAAAAATGATTAATTGACATAAAATCTTTATATTTATTGACAATTGAATTTGATTCTAAAATATTGATATTAAAATCGCCCGTTATATAAATGATAGTAGTCTTCTGAACTTCAGTGCTTTTTCTACGCGATCATTATATATAACGCGATATTATACGCTCTGAATAAATATATATGATACTATATATTTTTGTATTTTTCGTTATTCTAACACTTACAAAACTGTGGTTGTTATCGCTATATACAAAGAGTTGTGTAAATGATAAATTTTTATTTACAAAAATTGCACAGCTACCACCTGTTTTATTTCGTCTACAGCTGTAAATGGAATTGAAGTCCAAGATATTAGAATATTTTTTATCATTTTCTTTGAGCCATGTTTCTGTCATACATATTACATCGATATTAGTGTCCAGTGTTTTAAGCATAACCTCAATTGTATCAATTTTGTTCTTTAAACTCTTGTGTTAAGGTATAATATTTTAAGTGAATCTTCATTATTTAAGTTTCTGGCACATTTTCAAAATATTTTGTAAAAATATGTTTATATAGTTTCACTTTATCCGTCCGCCCATCCGTCCGTATGTTTACAAAAACTTTTTTATTGTTTGGAAAGAGCAAAGAAATTTTAGCCATGGGTAGATATCGCAAAAAAAATAATTTCCATAAAATAAATGTTTTCTGTTCTGACCCGTTAGGGAGCTACAGCCTCCCAAAGACGGAAAATGCCCTATATTTAAATAGTATAATAGTTAATCTAAAAAAGGTAAAAGAGGGCTCTATTTATAGGCCTTACAAAAATATATCGCATATATGTATGGAGTTCCAATACAGTACTAAACTTTACCATTATGCAAAACCAAATTTTTTGCGAAATTTTTGTGTAAAATATATCTTCTGAACGGACACGCAGTTTGTTTAGGAGCTATGAAAACTTGAATATTGAGATTTTGTTCTTCCGAAACACTTGTAACCTGAATTATTATTAAAAATCTGTCCAATTTTTTTTTAGTAATATACAAAATTCAAAGCTGCAACATTATATTTAACATATGTTAAAGGTTTTTCTTAAATTTAGAAGTTTTAGTTTTATCCGTTTTTGTTTAGATAGTAAAATGCTAAGTAAAATTCCAAATTTTTGGGAACTCACAATTTAATTTATAAAACCTTAAAAAATTGAAGGCGGGTGGGGGAAATGAGGTTATATCCTCGAGAAATTGGGCAACCTTCCCCATTGAGGCGCTATTAGAACTGGAAAATTAAAGATTTACTGTTATAAGTAAGCAGTAACTTAGTCATCAGCGTATATATTTCCTAAATTAAACGTTAACATTGAAGCTCCAACATTATATTTCGATAAAATACTCAGTATAAAACACTATATAAAATTGAAAGCGTGCTTTTTTAAAAACCCTTGGTTTTTTCCATCACTTGTTATTTACATCTTCTAACAATTTAATGCTTTTGTTGAAACATGAAATAAATTCTTAATAAACTATGGTTGCTCTTATTAGAGGATTTAGATTATCTCATCTAACACCCATACCGTATAGTAGATCAATATAAAGTTCAAAAAGAAGGATAATATTGTGGATCAAATGTAACAAAAACCGCTGCTGATGTGGTGCATTTCGGACTTAGACGAGCATTTATATTAAGACCTAACATCAGACGAAGAAGAAAAATAAATATTTATAAGGCAACATAACTTTTCAAAAATAATATAGATAACAAATCTTCAGGAGCTGAAGATCTTTTCACGACGGCTGTGTGGTAATCCGCTGATAAACATATTTTTCTAAAACAACATTTTAATTTTTTAACTACCTTTGGCTATTCCTGAAGAAACCGTGGACGTAGGCGAAGTAAACTAAAATTCTATAGGGTAAAGTAAAATTTGTTAGAATATACTCAAATATCAATTATATATAAAAACTAACTAAAGTAGAGCTATTTAAAATACATTATTTGAATTTAAAATTAACAATAAAAATTATAACTAAAAGAATCATAATATCATAAAAATGAAAAGAATGATTTACGTTTAATATGAAAAAATACTATTATTAATCATTATTTATTTCACATTTTAAAACTTCTTATTAAAAACTATCATAAATTTGATTTCTCGCTGGGATAGAATAATCGTAATACAAAATATTCATACATCGCAATATATAAATACTTAATGTTATAATTTATCATAACTAAAAATAAAATAATAATTTTTAACAAAACTAATATAAATAATTTACCTACAATAATGTTCCAGAATAAACCATTAACTTTATAAAAAACAATAACAAATACTAACTTCCTTTATCACTGTGTGCACCTGTCAAGCAAACATCATTGACATATGATATAATTTTAACCCAGTAGAGTTTGTTTGTGCGCATTACATTCGCAGCGACAATTCGCGAAAAAGAAAAAAACACAGATCCTCTGATAAATAATGAAAAAGTGGAAACGGTTTTGACACACGAATTAGAACAAGAATAGGACAATGGAATATAAGAACAATTACAGAAAAAACTAGATCAGCGCAAATCGAGAAAGAGTTGGAAATAAAGATCCTTGGATTTAGTGTATAATCAGAATATTGATATTTATGGGAGTTTATAATGCGGAAGTTGGTGGTAGCAATGCATGGACAACAATAAGAGCGCATGTAATAAGTGTACGAAACAACAATGAGAAAGACTAGAAGAACATATGACTTTATGATAGCCGACGCTGTAGCTTTGTCACCCTTCAAAATTAAGAAAAACCTTTGACACATGTTGAAACATAATTAAACAGCTTTCAATTTTGTAAATCACAAAAAAAAATTTTAACAAGTATTCAAGTTACAGGTGTTTGAAAATAGCAAAATTTCAATTTTCGGGCCCTTATAGCTGCAAAACAGGGGACGTGACAAAAAAAATTTGTTAACCGACTTCTACTTATTTCTGAGGATCTAACTACTCCTAAAATTTCAAGACCCTAGCTTAGCCCGCTTAGAAGATATGTGTAGCCAAAAATTTTGCAAAAATTGACACCCCTATTCTAAATTCCTACGTAGATTTTGTGCGTAAAATTAGCTACGTTAAGTCGGATTTTTTTTAGTTATTCTGAATTACGGCGGAGAGAATAATTATTGTCAATGGCAATACTTTTTTTCGAAGTTTCAAAATTTGACATTTTGGTTTGAAATTTTATTGAAAAATTTAAAGCAACAAGTTAAAAAAAAAATTATTTTATAAACAATAACAAAAATAATTGAAAAAATATGAATTCAATTGCATTTGGATTGATTGCCTTAGAAGAAGAAGAAACCAATCAAAGGATTCTTAGATCAGAAAGGAGAATTCTTAGAGATTCTTATAATCCATTCGACTTGAGTGAGTATTGGGAAAGACTACGATGTGGAAATTGCTCAATCGACTTTTTCTAAAGTGTTGAATGTCTGGAAATTTTCACAAAAATATGTCCATTGATAAAATACTTACATTTTTAAAATTTTTATTCAAATTTTTGTAAATAATAAACAAAACTACAAACAAAGGAATTCAAAGCACTACTACGTATGAATATTTCTTGCGTAGATTTTTGACATTTAATTTACGCTACGTAGGAATTCAGAATTGCCATTTAATGAATTTCGAAAAAAAAGTATACTACGTAGGAATTTAGAATCAAGTTTGCGTAGATTTTACGCAAATTAGTGTTACGTAGTAATTCAGAATAGGGGTGTGAGTTTTGCATAATTGTAAATTTTAGTACCGTATGGCAACCTTAAACATTTGTCTTTTAAAAATTTATAAAGTTTATAAAACCAGCTATTTTTTGCCGTTTTCAGATTGAAAATTCACCTAACAGAACTCTTGTTATAACAATTTGAATATAGGGCTTTTCCCAACTTTGGGGGGCTGCAGCTCCGTAACGGGTGGGGCTACAGAAAAAAATTGTTCTACGAAATTATTTGTTTTGTAATACCTACTCTTGGTTAAAATTTCTTTTTTCTATTTCAAACGATGTAAAAGTTTTTGTAAACATACGGGCAGACGGACGGACAGAGTGAAACTTTTTAGCTTCAACGTTGTTTTGGCTTTAGGAATTTCGATATTTTTCCTGTTTCTGGTTAGATTATTATGAATATTCTCCCTACTTTGAAGTTTTACTTTTGACTTAATATTATTGTTCAGGATATTATTGTTTACATTTTTCAAAGTAAATTAGTTGGTTAATATCCAGTGTATCAATTATTTTATATAAATTATTGGTTCTGGTTCTTATATTCAAATTAAATAAAGTTTTGAGGGCTCTATTCATTACCCCACTCATTTCCTTTTTATGAAAATATGAACAATGACTCCAACTGCATATATTATACCTAATTCTTGATAATATATGCCCATTATATATAAGTTTAGCAGCAGAATTCGGAATACTCCCCATTCTTCTGACAGCCATTGTTACAGGAATAATTTTAGTTCCAGGAATAATTTAGTCTTCTGAACTTCAGTGCTTTTTCTAACATTTCCATGAATATATTAACGCGATCATTATATATAACGCGATATTATACGCTCTGAATATATATATATGATACTATATATTTTTCGTTATTCTAACACTTACAAAACTGTGGTTGTTATCGCTATATACAAAGAGTTGTGTAAATGATAAATTTTTATTTACAAAAATTGCACAGCTCTACCACCTGTTTTATTTCGTCTACAGCTGTAAATGGAATTGAAGTCCAAGATATTAGAATATTTTTTATCATTTTCTTTGAACCATGTTTCTGTCATACATATTACATCGATATTAGTGTCCAGTGTTTTAAGCATAACCTCAATTGTATCAATTTTGTTCTTTAAACTCTTGTGTTAAGGTATAATATTTTAAGTGAATCTTCATTATTTAAGTTTCTGGCACATTTTCAAAATATTTTGTAAAAATATGTTTATATAGTTTCACTTTATCCGTCCGCCCATCTGTCCGTCCGTATGTTTACAAAAACTTTTTTATTGTTTGGAAAGAGCAAAGAAATTTTAGCCATGGGTAGATATCGCAAAAAAAATAATTTCCATAAAATAAATGTTTTCTGTTCTGACCCGTTAGGGAGCTACAGCCTCCCAAAGACGGAAAATGCCCTATATTTAAATAGTATAATAGTTAATCTAAAAATGGTAAAAGACGGCTCTATTTATAGGCCTTACAAAAATATATCGCATATATGTATGGAGTTCCAATACAGTACTAAACTTTACCATTATACAAAACCAAATTTTTTGCAAAATTTTTGTGTAAAATATATCTTCTGAACGGACACGCAGTTTGTTTAGGAGCTATGAAAACTTGAGTATTGAGATTTTGTTCTTCCGAAACACTTGTAACCTGAATTATTATTAAAAATCTGTCCAATTTTTTTTTAGTAATATACAAAATTCAAAGCTGCAACATTATATTTAACATATGTTAAAGGTTTTTCTTAAATTTAGAAGTTTTAGTTTTATCCGTTTTTGTTTAGATAGTAAAATGCTAAGTAAAATTCCAAATTTTTGGGAACTCACAATTTAATTTATAAAACCTTAAAAAATTGAAGGCGGGTGGGGGAAATGAGGTTATATCCTCGAGAAATTGGGCAACCTTCTCCATTGAGGCGCTATTAGAACCGGAAAATTAAAAATTTACTGTTATAAGTAAGCAGTAACTTAGTCATCAGCGTATATATTTCCTAAATTAAACGTTAACATTGAAGCTCCAACATTATATTTCGATAAAATACTCAGTATAAAACACTATATAAAATTGAAAGCGTGCTTTTTTAAAAACCCTTGGTTTTTTCCATCACTTGTTATTTACATCTTCTAACAATTTAATGCTTTTGTTGAAACATGAAATAAATTCTTAATAAACTATGGTTGCTCTTATTAGAGGATTTAGATTATCTCATCTAACACCCATACCGTATAGTAGATCAATATAAAGTTCAAAAAGAAGGATAATATTGTGGATCAAATGTAACAAAAACCGCTGCTGATGTGGTGCATTTCGGACTTAGACGAGCATTTATATTAAGACCTAATATCAGACGAAGAAGAAAAATAAATATTTATAAGGCAACATAACTTTTCAAAAATAATATAGATAACAAATCTTCAGGAGCTGAAGATCTTTTCACGACGGCTGTGTGGTAATCCGCTGATAAACATATTTTTCTAAAACTACATTTTAATTTTTTAACTACCTTTGGCTATTCCTGAAGAAACCGTGGACGTAGGCGAAGTAAACTAAAATTCTATAGGGTAAAGTAAAATTTGTTAGAATATACTCAAATATCAATTATATATAAAAACTAACTAAAGTAGAGCTATTTAAAATATATTATTTGAATTTAAAATTAACAATAAAAATTATAACTAAAAGAATCATAATATCATAAAAATGAAAAGAATGATTTACGTTTAATATGAAAAAATACTATTATTAATCATTATTTATTTCACATTTTAAAACTTCTTATTAAAAACTATCATAAATTTGATTTCTCGCTGGGATAGAATAATCGTAATACAAAATATTCATATATCGCAATATATAAATACTTAATGTTATAATTTATCATAACTAAAAATAAAATAATAATTTTTAACAAAACTAATATAAATAATTTACCTACAATAATGTTCCAGAATAAACCATTAACTTTATAAAAAACAATAACAAATACTAACTTCCTTTATCACTGTGTGCACCTGTCAAGCAAACATCATTGACATATGATATAATTTTAACCCAGTAGAGTTTGTTTGTGCGCATTACATTCGCAGCGACAATTCGCGAAAAAGAAAAAAACACTCTTGCTCAGTGAAATAAAAATTATTCCAGAAACCAACACAGATCCTCTGATAAATAATGAAAAAGTGGAAACGGTTTTGACACACGAATTAGAACAAGAATAGGACAATGGAATATAAGAACAATTACAGAAAAAACTAGATCAGCGCAAATCGAGAAAGAGTTGGAAATAAAGATTCTTGGATTTAGTGAATAATCAGAATATTGATATTTATGGGAGTTTATAATGCGGAAGTTGGTGGTAGCAATGCATGGACAACAATAAGAGCGCATGTAATAAGTGTACGAAACAACAATGAGAAAGACTAGAAGAACATATGACTTTATGATAGCCGACGCTGTAGCTTTGTCACCCTTCAAAATTAAGAAAAACCTTTGACACATGTTGAAACATAATTAAACAGCTTTCAATTTTGTAAATCACAAAAAAAAATTTTAACAGGTATTCAAGTTACAGGTGTTTGAAAATAGCAAAATTTCAATTTTCGGGCCCTTATAGCTGCAAAACAGGGGACGTGACAAAAAAAATTTGTTAACCGACTTCTACTTATTTCTGAGGATCTAACTACTCCTAAAATTTCAAGACCCTAGCTTAGCCCGCTTAGAAGATATGTGTAGCCAAAAATTTTGCAAAAATTGACACCCCTATTCTGAATTCCTGCGTAGATTTTGTGCGTAAAATTAGCTACGTTAAGTCGGATTTTTTTTAGTTATTCTGAATTACGGCGGAGAGAATAATTATTGTCAATGGCAATACTTTTTTTCGAAGTTTCAAAATTTGACATTTTGGTTTGAAATTTTATTGAAAAATTTAAAGCAACAAGTTAAAAAAAAAATTATTTTATAAACAATAACAAAAATAATTGAAAAAATATGAATTCAATTGCATTTGGATTGATTGCCTTAGAAGAAGAAGAAACCAATCAAAGGATTCTTAGATCAGAAAGGAGAATTCTTAGAGATTCTTATAATCCATTCGACTTGAGTGAGTATTGGGAAAGACTACGATGTGGAAATTGCTCAATCGACTTTTTCTAAAGTGTTGAGTGAATGTCTGGAAATTTTCACAAAAATATGTCCATTGTGGATTAAACTTGAAATGACACCAGAAGAACAACAAAAGTCAAAAACGGATTTTCATGCAAAAAGTGGACTTCCAGGAATTATTAAAAAAGGGAGCAAAAAAAAATTCTTACATTTTTAAAATTTTTATTCAAATTTTTGTAAATAATAAACAAAACTACAAACAAAGGAATTCAAAGCACTACTACGTATGAATATTTCTTGCGTAGATTTTTGACATTTAATTTACGCTACGTAGGAATTCAGAATTGCCATTTAATGAATTTCGAAAAAAAAGTATACTACGTAGGAATTTAGAATCAAGTTTGCGTAGATTTTACGCAAATTAGTGTTACGTAGTAATTCAGAATAGGGGTGTGAGTTTTGCATAATTGTAAATTTTAGTACCGTATGGCAACCTTAAACATTTGTCTTTTAAAAATTTATAAAGTTTATAAAACCAGCTATTTTTTGCCGTTTTCAGATTGAAAATTCACCTAACAGAACTCTTGTTATAACAATTTGAATATAGGGCTTTTCCCAACTTTGGGGGGCTGCAGCTCCGTAACGGGTGGGGCTACAGAAAAAAATTGTTCTACGAAATTATTTGTTTTGTAATACCTACTCTTGGTTAACATTTCTTTTTTCTATTTCAAACGATGTAAAAGTTTTTGTAAACATACGTGCAGACGGACGGACAGAGTGAAACTATATAGGCACATTTTTACAAAATTTTTTGAAAATGTGCTAAAAAGGTATTAAGAGTATACGATACTTCCCTCAAAAAACAGGAAACCAATAGACGTCATTGAAGATAAAATACATAAAGCGGAAAGCAAATACGAACAAATCTACAACAAAATCATAGAAAAAGAAAAACGCGTTCGTTGACATATCCTTAGAAGCAGGGATTAACTACATTAAAGAAATAAGGGGAGCAGAAGATCATTGAAAATTTCGCAAAATAGATAACGAATTTTTTTTTTTCAATTCAATTTTTTTTATTTAATTTCAGATAATTTTACAATAATATATAAAATTATGTATAAGAAATTAAGTAATTCTTAAACTACAGCTTATAACTAACATTTAATAACTTAAAATTTTTTACAATTTTTCTAATTTCCATTTTTTTTTTTTTTTATTTTTTGTTTTTTTTTAAATTTACAAATTTTAAAGTTTAATTTCTAAGATTTTTTACAAATTTTCTAAGTTTACTTTTAAATATTTTTAAATTTTGACTGTTTTTAATTTCTACAGGTAGCGATTTGAAAAGTTTTATTGCGCTGCATTTAGACTTTTTAGCTTCCACGTTGTTTTGGCTTTAGGAATTTCGATATTTTTCCTGTTTCTGGTTAGATAATTATGAATATTCTCCCTACTTTGAAGTTTTACTTTTGACTTAATATTATTGTTCAGGATATTATTGTTTACATTTTTCAAAGTAAATTAGTTGGTTAATATCCAGTGTATCAATTATTTTATATAAATTATTGGTTCTGGTTCTTATATTCAAATTAAATAAAGTTTTGAGGGCTCTATTCATTACCCCACTCATTTCATTTTTATGAAAATATGAACAATGACTCCAACTGCATATATTATACCTAATTCTTGATAATATATGCCCATTATATATAAGTTTAGCAGCATAATTCGGAATACTCCCCATTCTTCTGACAGCCATTGTTACAGGAATAATTTTTTTTTTAAATGCTTAATGCGATATGTTTATCCCATCTTAAGTTTTCATCAATTATCATTCCCAAGTACTTAACGTTATCAACTTGTTCTATTATAGTATCCTTTACCTTAAGCGTAATCTTATCATTTGTTTTCTTTTGCATTTTGAATATCATATAATTAGTTTTTTTCGCATTTATACATAATTCATTTTGGTCCAACCAACTGCAATATATCTTTAAGTCATCATTTAGTATATTTTGAAGCTCTTCTAATGTTTTCGCTTTTGCTATAAGGTTAGTGTCATCTGCATAAATGTTGTACTTTGACTTAATATTGTTTTTAGGTAAGTCAATTATATACAGTAGGTATAATAACGGCCCCAATAATGAACCTTGTGGTACGCCTGTTTTTATTACTAGTTCATCACTTAGTACTTCATTAACTTTAGCACATTGAGTTCTATTTGTCAAATAACTTTTTAGTAAAAGATTACTGTTTTAAGATTACTGATTACTCGAATTCCTTAGTTATCTAGCAATCTGATAAGTCTGGAATGACTTACCATATCAAATGCTTTTGTTAAGTCAATTAAAATTCCGCCAACATAGTATCCGTCATCCAACGCATCGTAAATATGTTCCAAGGTTGCTGCGATAGCTGATTCTGTACGACTTTTTTCTAAGAAACCATACTGATTAGCATCAAAGCCTATTGTTTTAGTAATGAAACTTCTTATTCTTGAATTAATAACTTCTTCATATATTTTCGAAATTGAGTTTAGAATTGAAATTGGTCTATAGTTACCACAGTCTTCTTTTGACCCACTTTTGTGAATAGGAACTAAATATGCTTTTTTTAACGAATCAGGAAATATACTATTAGTGAAACTTTCATTTATCAGTTTCACTAAAGATGGGGTTATAATATTGACCAACTCTTGTAGATCTCTCACTGTAATTTTATCCAATCCTGGAGTTGCATTTTTATTTAAATTCATAATAATTTGATGGATTCCTGGTTCTATAACTGGAATAAGAAACAACGAGTTGCTATTAAATAGATTTTGTGAGCAGTTAGTAAAATCGTTGGTATTTAGAATGTTTTTTTGAATACGTTCTCCTATTTCAGTAAAAAAATTATTGAGAGTATTTGCAGTTTCATCATCATTTTTAGTTTTTTCACCATTGCTTTTAATAACATGACTGACATTTTTCAGTTTATCTTCATTGGTATTTTTTATAGAATTATTCAATATTTTCCATAATTTCCTAGATTCGGCTTTTTCAATATTTCTATTAATATAATTTTTTTTTCTTCTTTTATTAATTGTTCTACCTTTTTCTTCATTTTTATATATTTTGCCTTTTTTTCACTATTGGTCGGATCATTTTTATGTCGATTATATAATGCTCTTCTTATTTTCAGCTTGTCATGAATAAAAGGTGTTATCCAGCTATTATTTCTCGTTCTCATCGGTATTGTCTTAGTACATAATCTTTTTGCTTCTTGTATAAGTTTTACTAAGGTTTCGATTTCTGGTATATTATTATTTTCAATTTTGTATTTTACTATGGAACGCATTTGATTATAATCGATTTTGTACTTTTATGTTGTACTTTTTCATTGGTAACTTCTCAATGTTAATTGCTTTAATAGTTACTATTGCCAATTGATGGTCCGATAGGCAGTTATTTTCTATTATATAACTAACATCATAATTGACATTTATGTTTGTTATTTTGCGATCAATTAAGGTGCTAGAGTTAGTTGTATTTCTTGTACTTTCCGTTTTATTAACTATGCTATATCCAGAAGTTGCTATAATATCCTTATACTTCATGATTACATTGCAGTTCTCAAATAGATTTAGATTGGTATCTGCAAAAAATATATGATAGATTTAGATTGGTATCTGCAAAAAATATAGAATCACTTTTTTTATTTTCATTTACATTTATATTTAATATGTTATCTTCCTCTTCTATTTTCCTTAATTGCTAGTATCCGATTTTTTGTTTTCTTATACTTAATTTATTTTTATACACTGGACATGATCTACTAAAAGTTTTATGATTAACATCCAACCCCAAACTGAATTTTTCGTTCGATTTTAAGCAATTAATGCATTTATTAATTTCCTCTTTTTGGCATTCACTTGTCTTGTGTTGTTGGTGGCACTTCAAGCATGTTTCTTTATTCGTGCATTCCGCAGCCCTATGGTTAAATCCTTTACATTTATAACATCTAGGGACTTTTATGGTATCAAAGACCTTGCACCTTTCCCATCCAATACATAATTTTCCGTTAGCTATTATTTTTGGAATGATTCCTTATCCACTTCTATAATTGCATTAAACATTTCTTTGTTGTATTTTTTCACTGGATATATCTTTAATACTTTAAGTTCACGCATTTGTAGAAAAGAATTTTGTTTTTTAAGTTTTTCCACAATATCATTTTCACTTAATTTATTATTCATGTGCACAATTTCTATGTTAGGTTTAATGACCACAGGTATTTTGATATCATAATTATCTTTCATTTTTTCTTCTAATTCCTTTTTGATATTTTCACGATCTTCGATGGTTTCCGTTTCTATTAAAATCATCCCATTACTTTTGTTTTCAATATTCTTTATTTTCAAATTTTTTGGGTCCACCTTTGTATTTAAATCACTTTTTGTTTTTTCAGTTTTCTGCTTACTCTTCGGTTTTATTATTAAAGGTAACTCTTTCTTCATTTTTAAATTTACACTTGCTTTAGTATTTTTAATTACATCAGCAAATGACACTGTTTGACCCATATTCGAATTTATATTATTTGTAACATTCATTTTTTTGCAGACCTCATCATTTTTAGCACATTTTCAAAAAATTTTGTAAAAATGTGCCTATATAGCTTCACTCTGTCCGTCCGTCCGTCCGTCCGTCCGTCTGTCCGTCCGTATGTTTACAAAAACTTTTACACCGTTTGAAATAGAGAAAAGAAATTTTAACCATGGGTAGTTTTTGGAAAAAAAATAATTTCGTAGAAGAATTTTTTTCTGTAGCCCCACCTGTTACGGGGCTACAGCCCCCCAAAGTTGGAAAAAGCCCTATATTTAAAGTGTTATAACAAGAGTTCTGTTACATATATTTTCAATCTGAAAACGGCAAATGATAGCTGGTTTCATAAAACAAGGCAAATGTTTAGGGTTGCCATACGGTACAAAAATTTAACATTACGCAAAAGTCAATTTTCGCAAAATTTTTGGCCACACATATCTTCTGAACGGTTCAAGCTAGGATCTTGAAATTTTGGGAGAAGTTAGATACTCAGAAATTAGTAGGAGTCGGTTAACAAAATTTTTTTGTCAAGCCCCCTATTTAGGAGCTATAAGGGCTCGAAAATTGAAATTTTGCTATTTTTAAACACCTGTAACTTGAATACCTGTCCAAATTTTTTTTTAGTGATAGACAAAATTCAAAGCTCTATAATTATATTTCAACATGTGTCAAAGGTTTTTCTTAATTTTGAAGGGTGACGAAGTTACAGCCCCTGAAAATTCCAAAAAAGCCCTATATTTAAATTGATATAACAAGAGTTCTGTTAGGTTTATTTTCAATCAAAAAACGGTATTAGAGAGCTGCTTTTATAGGCTTTACAAAAATATGTCGCTTAAGTGTATAGGGTTGCCATACGATACCAAAATTTACCATTATATAAAACTCAATTTTTGCAAAATTTTTGCCCCCACATATCTTCTAAACGGTTCAAGCTAGGATCTTGAAATTTTGGGAGAAGTTAGATCCTTAGAAATTAGTAGGAGTCGGTGAACAAAATTTTTTTGTCAACCCCCCTATTTAGGAGCTATAAGGGCCCGAAAATTGAAATTATGCTATTTTTAAGCACCTGTAACTTGAATACCTGTCCAATTTTTTTTTTATTAATATACAAAATTTAAAGGTCCAACATTATATTTTAACATATGTTAAAAGTTTTTCTTAAATTTAAAAGGGGTTCCTTAAATTGACGAAAGTGTCTCTCAGTTTTACCCATTTTTGCTTAGATAATAAAATTCTAAGTAAAATTCCAAATTTTTGTGTAATTCACAATTTAATTCCTAGAACCTAAAAAATTAGAGGATGGGGGGGGGGGGGGGTTGGGGTTGTGGAAGTTAGATTCTTGAGAAATTTGGCAACCTTCCCCATTGAAGGGCTATAACAACTTTTAGATAAGTCAGTAGTAACTATTTCCAAGTAAATATTTCCAAAGTTAAACTCAGTATGTAATACAATATAATTTTGAAAATGTGCTTTTTTAAAAACCCTTGGTTTTTTTCATCACTTGTTTTTAATTGCACTAACAAATGATTCATTCACTTTTTCTGTTTCAATTTTGAAGACTTCAGTAAATTTTTGCATTTTCTCTATTTCTTTTTGTTGACTGGCTTTAATTTCTTCCAATCTCTTCAAGTAATTAGTTTCAATAGCCTTAAGTAATTCAACGACTTCATTTTCATTTTTTTTTATTGCACGTTCAAATTCCTCTTTATATTCCTTAAAGTACTCATTATTTTTTGAAACTGCACTGTCCATGTTTTGTAAGACCAAATCAAAATTTTGTATATATTGAATACAGTCGTCACAAATAAACTTAATATTCCTATCGTAGACTGATCCATTCCTGAACATTTTAACGCCTCATGATAAAATTTTTTGCACACACCTGCACATTCTACACCCGTTTCTCCTTTAATTTTTAGTTTGCACTTTTGGCACGAAGCCATTTCACGTAATTAATATATATAATAATTTTTTTTTTTGCGTAATTGCTGATTATGCTTTTTTCTGTTTATCTTTTATTAATTAAAATAATTATAATCGATAAAGAAAAAGTAACCACATCCGCACCGTACTGTAGTAAATTAATTACGATTTTTTAACCGATGAAGAACACGTAGTCGACAAAGACACTGGACATAAATATAATAAAGCCCAAATAAGGGAATAAAAAATGTTCCAAAACCCATTACGTATCAGATTTAAGGTTAACATAAAAGAAACTTAACAAAACATCTTATCTCAGGTTATCCAATACAGGAGAACAATATATAAAACTCTATAAAAAAACTATAAATCACTATTTACTAATATTTCTTTTGTTTATAAAAAAAAATCTTTTTAGGACTATTTCAGCATGAAAATGTACAGCATACTAATTCTCTACATTCTTTTCGAACTTGTCAACTTATCAAAACCCTGAACAAATAAAGAAGGACATATTAATTTAAAACTATCACAAGTAAAACTTATAACCAATTATAACCAAATCTTACACATAATCAAAATTACAAAGTATAAGGTGAAGAGCTTCCTAAGAAAGTTCTGATTACGGAAAACAATAAGCAAATTAAAATAAGTTATCATCTATTTTAACAAACTTACAATATTACAGAACATATCAAAAATCAGCAACATACATTAAGAAAATTCGTTACAATTTTAACTAATGAACTCACCTATAAAATATCTCGAATGGAACACCAAATAGCATATATGGAATGCATGTACCACATTAACTATGCCATTACAATGGAATACAATGAAAAAAAATATACTACAAACAAAGAATTTAATATGATACAAGACTTGGAAACTATGACAAATATTAATATTAGTATAATAACATTCGGAAACCAAATAATCATAATTTTACTGTTATCAAATTTTACAAATATACTCTATAGATAATAAAATCTTATATAAAGAAGAAAAGAAATTCTGATTGAAGAAAATAAAAATGTTTATCACTTAAATGTATTTCAAAACTGATACAAAAACTTCAAAAAAATTAATGATAACTGTACATACTCGTATAATCTAATATTTAAAAGAGAAAATTTGTTTGTTTGTTTGTTTGTCCAGGATTCAAGTGAAAACCACTGGTCCGATTGTTACAAAATTTTAAAGGAATAATTCACAGAGCCCGGGGGTGACATAGGCTATGTCTAATTAACATATATTTGGTTTCTGATTTGTATCCAATTTTACAAGGTGGTTTCGCAGTCGAAAAGAGAGTCTGGCACAAATTTTTGTTGAGTTCGGTTAACCCGTTTGGGCATGAGAGCCAAATGAAGCTTTTTCAATGTTTTTAATGTCGAGATAAAACGGTTTGACCGACTGACTTGAAATTTTGCACAAATTTTCACCTTAGCAACTGGCATTAGCTGTATAAATTTGGTTGGGATAAATCGACCCATTTAGGCCTGGCGGGCTTCCAAAAAATTTTCTGTTTCTGATTTGTGTTCAATTTTGCAGGGTGATTTTGCAGTCGAAAAAAGAGGCTGACACAAATTTTTGTTGAGTTCGGTTAACCCGTTTGGGCACTAGAGCGCAATGAAGCTTTTTCAATGTTTTTGATGTCGAGTCAAAACGGTTTGACCAATTGACTTGAAATTTTTCACAAATGTTCCTCTTAGCAACTGGAATTATTTGTGTAAATTTGGTTTGAATAAATTAACCCATTTCGACCTGGCGGGCTTCCAAAAAATTTTGTGTTTCCGATTTGTGTCCAATTTTTTTCAGAGTGATTTTACAGTCGAAAATATAGGCTGACACAAATTTTTGTTTAGTTCGATTAAGCCGTTTTCCACGACGACGCTATGAAGTTTTCTATAAATTTTATTTGACTAAATGATTTAAAGAATTTTATTAAAAATTTTGTATCAGCATTTTAATTATAAAAACCCGCAGGGTTAATTTGGTTTTGACCTGTTTACGCATTTCGCACAATGATTCAATGAAATTTTCTAATTTTTTGTATTAACGCAAGTTAAAACCTTTATTCCAAAAGCTCCCTTAATTAATAAGACTACTTTTTTTCCTCTCAAATAGTTTTAAATAGTGCAAAATTTAAATAAGATAATATAAATAATAATAAAAATAAAGCTAATAAAGAATCCGAATAATAATATCTTTAAATTTAAATAACGAAACATTTTCCTGCTCTACATTTTTTCGTAAGTCATTGTTTTTATCTACTTTGCAGTCGTTGTTTTTTAAAGTAAGATTTCAGTGTAAAATTGCAGTTTAAATTTAACACTGAAATTATGCTTTAATACATAGAATTTGAAAACAGTTTTTGCAAAAACGAAGTCTACATTTCTCTCATAAAATCTTAAAAAAACGAGGAAGAGCGTACTAGAACTTTCAGGTAAGTGCAAAACAAAATATAAGTTGAAAAGCAGATTTTTAAATTTTTTCTAAACCATCAACTCTATTTTATTCAAACTCTGGAAATTCAAGTAAACTACTATTTACTAAATATAATGACATAATGGCAAATTTAGTATACCCTTTTGACCTCTCAATGGAGTTTTAATTTAAGTTGATGTTATTGAAAAAAGGTAACACAAGAATGGTGTACATGTTAATTCCAAAATGTAATAAAGCAATTTTTTTAAAACGAGTTTTTTAGGGCCTATTCTAAGAATTTTTCAACAAATTTATCAAATTTTTCTTGAAACTTTTCATAATTATTAAATAATAACAATAAAAATTCAAGGAGCACCAAATTGTCAAGAAGCAGAAGAAAAACGTTTAGAAAAATTAGAGATAATCGTTTTGCAAATTGTTTTTTAAAGTTTTTGTTTCGCAATCGGTTAAAAGAACTCGACAAAACATTTTTTTAAACATTCCCCTAATTCAAAGAAGTTTTACCTACTTTAAAAAATTGGGCGTAATTTACTTACAAAAAGTTTTTTTTTGAATAATCGTAGGAATGATAAGTATATACATGTACGCATACAAAATCTACATTCAAGTGGTCAAACCGTTTTTCCTTAAGAGTAAAGTAATGAAAAAATCTGTAAAAAGCTCCTGTGTCACAATGGGTTAACGGAACTCAACAAACCTGTTTTTGAACGCAACGGGTTAACGGAACACCACAAATATTTTTTTGAGGCTTTCTGTTTAACCAAAGCAATTCGAAAAATTGGCCGAAACTAGCTTTTTTGCTAATTGCACGCTCCCGGCAACGCTGGGTAAATCTGCTGGTATTTTTAATAATAATGAAGTTATTTTCATTTTAAAAAATTTTTTTAAACAATCTATTACAGAAATTAAAATGGTTTTATAACTATTGTAAAAAATATTAAGAGAACACAAATTTTTCATAACTGTAATAATACTCAATATCCACGGGCACAGATTCATTCTATTGCTTAGAAGTTAACTATTCAAGAGCTTGTATGTTCCCATCGTTGAAGTGGTAAACCAAGTGACTGACCAACTGATACCTACAAGACTCGAGATTTAATGGATTTCTTCATAACTAAATGTTTCTCTTCAAATTTTTTATACGTCATACTGAACGTAAGAAAGAACTCCACCAATTAATATGCAGGCAAACTTTTTTAAACAACTCCACTGATTGAAAAACTTTAAAGATGTTACGCACAGCGACATTGATTTGGATATTATTTTAAACAGTAAAGAAAACAAATAGATATGGATATTTGTTTAAACACTAAAGAAGAAATAGACCTAATTCAAAAAGATGCATTCATCAGCACTAAAATAAGGAAAAATAAAACAATAGTGCCAAAATATCCTAAAAGATTAACTGCGTTAGTAAAACTAAAGCAAAGACCTAGACTTAGATGGTAACTGACTCGCGACCCGGATAATAACAGAATTTCAAAGCTCACCACTTAGAAAATCAGATGGCAGCTTGGATTATCAAAATTGAATCCAAAGTTTCCAAGATCCGAACCCATGGTTTGTCATTAATAAGCTACGATGTCCTATACGGTTATTGTCGTTCTTACGCAAGAACGGAGGTAACGCTGGGTAAAAATATATATATACTTTTTTATATCTAGCTTGCCCCCCTGTGGTGGAATCAAACACCGTACAAAAGTTTTACCTAATTTAGGTGTAGAGTATAAAATGTCATCCCAAATCTTTTTACAATTATTTACTAAGATTTTGGAAAGTAAATATAATTTTATCAGAACAAACTTGTTCCCAAAGTTAATATACTCCTATACCTAATTTAGGTGTAGAGTATAAAAATGTAATCTCAAATCTTATTACAATTATATACTAAGATTTCGGAAAGCTCATATGATTTAATCAGAACGCACTTGTTCCTAATACCCCTGATAAATTTTTTGAAAAAATTCAATGTCTTATATTTCTCTCACATTAATCATATAAATCATAAATTGATCAATTATAATTTAACTATTTCCTAAAACTATACTAAGTTATGTATGTATATGTATCATAAAAAAATCAAACAAAAAAAAATTGTTTATAAAATTATGGTACGAACATTAAAAACCTGTTTAAAAGCCAGTCAATAAATATTTTATAAAATACAATTATTGATACTTGAATAATTACTTCAAAAAAATAAAAATTTGGTTATAAAAATTAGGAATAACGAGTAGCGTTTTTATACATTTTTAAAAGTTAAAAAAAAAATCCCATTATAAAAGTCTCATGTTGAACAATATAATTTGCAACTAAATGACTGTAAAACTTCTGAAAATTCCCAAACCATCTCTTCCTCTTTTGAATTTTGATTAAGCAGCAGTTTTTTTTAATTGTATATAATTGAATTATTTTTATTTATTTTTATTGTAATATACAAAATTTTAACTGAAATGGGATGGCCAACGGCTAGAAAATTTATGAAAATATTTTTAACGTATGAAAGGTTTATGTAGTTAAAAATGAAAAGCATAGTAGATACTTGACTTATTTTCCTAACATATTTATACCCGTATGACTCTATAGTCAAAGGGTATAATAAATTTGCCATTCCGTTTGTGACGCAGAGAAGGAGGAAGGGCAGATATAGACTCAAGTGTATGGATCGGGTCAGAATCGAAAAATAAATAGATTTAGCTATGTATGTCCGTCTGTCTGTCCGTCCGTCCGCACGATAACTCAAAAACTAAATCAGCTAGGATCTTGCAATTTTCGCAAACTCGTTTTTTTGCAATAGCCGCTATTTAAATCCAGCCATTTTGGTCCATGGATTTGGATAGCTGCCATACAACTTCTTTTTTTGTATGAGTATTACTCTATACGTATTACAGCAGCTTGTCTGAAATTTTGCCAAAAGTAGTCTAGTTTTATGGCCAAAGTTTCTGCAAAATTTGGTCGGTCTAAAATTTGGTTGCAGCGGGTTCGAGTAGCTGACATACAACTACTTATTTTATATGAGCATTACTCTATACCTATTGAAGCTGGGTGTCTGAAATATTGCTAACAATAGTTTAGTGTAATGGCCAAAGTTTCTGCAAAATTTGGTTGGTCTACTGCAAAGCATTCGAGTAACTGCCATACAACTCCTTCTTTTATATGAGCACTACACCTAATTAAGCTGTATTTTTGAAATTTTGCCAAAAGTAATTAACCGGATGATATAATGTATACGGTCATACGTACCCCAGAGTTGACACAGTCTACTCTACTACACTCTTCCTCGTTTTTATATCATTAATTTTTCATTACAAAACCTAACTTATATGAACAAGAGGCATACTTATTATATTTGTTTCTTTTAAACGTAATTCGTCGGTTAAATTTCCCTTTGTCTTATGTTTTCCACTTTACTTTTCAGTATAATAATTCTCCTGTTAAAGTACTAAAAAAATATTGAAAGAAAACAAAATCTAATCACCTTTAAAATTAAAGCAATTATCAGCGGTTATTTAAACTCATTAAAAAGAGAAATTTTAATAACCACTTTATAACGGAAAGGTACTTGAAATTAATACCGCTCCAACCCTAAATAACTTGATGGCATAAAAAAAATAATTAAAGGTAAAAAATCGGAATTCCTCTTAGTTACAGAAAAAACATTGTTTTTTTTCAAATAAGACTCACATTTTATTTTCCGACTCTTTAATTAAATTTATTTAAAAGAAATTGAAAATAAGTTATACAAAAATGTGTGAAATTAAAAACAAACTATTTCACCATAAAATAACAACGGTAAATAAAAAAATTCGATTCGAGTACTAGCACTGAGGAAGTCTGCATATCGTAGACGAAAAACTGTTATTTGTAAAAATAAATGGTTTTTTTGAAATTAAAAGGTATCTACTAGTTTTTAGCACATTTTTCAAAATTTGATAAAAATGTGTCTATATAGTTTCACTTTGTTCGTCCCTCCGCCCGACCATAAATAATTAAATGTTAAAACTTTTTTATGCAGCTTCACCCGTTACAGAGCTACAGACCCTCAAGTCGAAAAAGGCCCTATATTTAAACAGTAATAACATGAGTTCCATAAGGTATATTTTCTATCTGAAAGCGGAAAAAGACAACAGCTTTTATAAACTTTATAATAAATTTTTAAAAGCAAATGTAAAGCGTTGCCATACGGTACTAAAATTTACCGTTATCCAAAACTAAATTTTAGGTTTAACATTTTCGTGCTCCACATAACTTCTGAGTGGCTCAAGCTAGAAACTTCAAATTTTGGGTAATGTTGGATCTTCGGAAATAAGTAGGAATCGAAAATTGAAATTTTTTTTATTTTAAATAACCTATAACTTTAATACCGTTCAAATTTTTTATACCCGTATGAAATCTATGGCCATCGAAAATTTAAAAAAACCCTATTTTTTAATTGGTATAACAAGAGTTAAAGCGTTGAAAAAAAGCTGCTTTTATATGCTTTACAAAATTACATCGCTTAAATGTAGAAAGTTGCCACAGAGTACTAAAATTAACAGTTATTCGAAACCCAGTTCTTGGCCTCACATATCTTATGAACGGTACAAGCTAGAGACTTGAAATTTTGGGAGAAGAAATTGGTAGGACTCGATTAGTAAATTTGTTTTGTCGCGCTTCCTGTTTAGCTGTAAGGAGTTGGAAATTGAATCTTCGATATTTTTAAACACCGTTAAATTGAATACCTGACCAAATTTTTTTTTAGAAATATACAAACTTTAAAGTTGCAACATTTCATCTCAACATATGTTAAAGGTTTTTCTTAAAAATGAAGGTGTTCTTAAAACTAAAGTAGGTGTCTCTTAGTGTTAACCATTTTTTCTTAGATACTAAAATTCTATGTATATTTTCAAATTTTGGTGGACTTCACAATTTAACTCCTAGAACCTAAAAATTTCGGTTAGGGGGATTACGCACTTCTTAACAGGTTTTCTTGAGTGCATTGGGATTACAATGAATTGACAAAATAATTAAATTATAATAGTATCATTTATTATATAGAATAAGTAAAAGGGTACATTGACTTTGGGATGGTGTATGTAACTACCTAAAGAAAATGAACTAGATATGGAAAATTTTATACATTTGTGATTTGCGTGAACTTCTGAGTCGATTTAGCCATGTCCGTTCGTCCGTCCGTTCGTAGGCACGATATTTCAAAGACTAACGGAACTATTTTGATGAAATTTTAGCTGTAGGTTACTAGTACTAAAAGTTTGGCGGGGATTGTATACGGGTGAGATCGGCCTATGAATTCGAATTCTGGACTTTTTAACCGGTCTTAGAACTCAAGAACATATATTAAAAATCACAATAACCCAACAATGACGCTATCTTTGTACTGTAGGTTACTAGTAATTAAACTGCAGCGGAGATTGGGTGTCGCCGTGATAATTCTGTGGGTTCCGATCCGAGGAGCTTTTGATTGAATTGAAGCCAAACGACAATAAATCCGAATTGTATAAAGATCGAACCTCCAAATTAGGTGTACGGAGGTCTCTCGTTTTTCCTCAGTGTTCTTGAAATTTGGGACCAATTGGATTAGCGGTTTTGAAGCTTAAATTTTGATACAAGGGTGCTTTTTACTATTTCCCGCGTGTCCCCAAAATTTGGATTCAATTTTAGCGGTGGTTCAGGTACCTCTGTTTAATACTTTTATATTTTAAAACGAGGAAGATTATAGTTGCCCTTGTCAACTTTTAGATACCCGTGCATACCCATATGCTATTATAAATATAATAAATGCTATTATAAAAACAAATATAAAAAAGTAAAATAGTTAAAAAAAAATTTAACTTATTATCCCATAATTTTTGCTTAAAAAAAAAATAAATAAAATAAAAAAAAAATTAAATTTTTAATTCATTATACCATAATTTTTGCTTAAAAACAAAAAAAAAAAAAAAACCATAAAAAAAAATAGCCCACCCCAAAAGTTGGTCCGAGCGATGTCCAACTTTGTCAACTAACTTGCCCTATTACTTTACCTGCCCAGTTTTAATTTTAACCTCGTAGCTTCATTAGATTCACAGTTATCGAATTGACAACTTTGTATGGCAGCTGCCCGAAAATGGGGTCGTAACATTTTGAAACTCCATATAAGTGCTCGATTCATTATATAACTAACAGTGTGTAATTTTCATCCTCTTGTATACTCAGTTTCCAAGAAATTCATATTGGTGCAAAGAGTTGTATGGCAGCCCCCCGCAAATGAAGCCGTAAAATTTTGAAACTTCGTATATGTAAGTGCTTGATTCATTATAAAACTAACCGTGTGTAATTTTCGTCTTTCTAGTATAATTACTTTTGAAGAAATTTATATTGGTTTAAATAAGTTGTGTGGCAGCTCCCCGAAACCTTGGTCTGGTCTTAACCAAAAAGAATAGGGAACCTTAAAAATTTCCAAAAAATGTTTTGTGTGAATTTCAAAACTCTAGCTCTAATTTTTCAATTCTATCTCTTTTAATTAATTTTTAATTCACGAATATATTAAGCCTAAGCATCATATAATCATATTGATAAAATGATTCATTCAAAATATTACACATATTCATATTATATGAATATACATATATAAATTATTTATTAAGCCATTTACTTAAAAAAAATCTTTGGGTTCTTTTTTGCTTATCTTACATTTTTTTTAAACTACGCATCATTTAAATCATATGAAATCGTAACTCGAAATCGTTATCTACAAAACAAAATTCATATAATTTCATGTTAAATACAAGATGCATAGCAAAATTTCAAATTTTTATATGAAAATATTGGAGTTAAAAAAGTTAGTTGTTCGAGAGCTACCGAAGTTTTGGTCCGATCTTAACCAAAAAAATTGAGAACCTAGAAATTGATTGAAAAATATTTTGTGAAAATTTCAAAACTGTAGCTCTTTTAGTTTTTGAGTTATCATGCTGACCCACAGACAGACGGACGGACAGACACACATAGCTAGATCGACTCATTTTTCGATTCTGAGCCGATACGTACCCTTGACACTATATCTAGCTCGTCTAGATCGATGCGTTACAAACGGAGGAGCAAATCTAATATACCCGATGTCATATATGTATGCACGGGTATAAAGACATTTTATTTTAGAAATACATTCATAGTACATTTATAAGCTTTTCTAATAGGTAAATATACTAGGAATTTATATTATTTTAAATTTTTAAAAATTTGAATTACTAAATTTTGTGACAAAAAGCTAATCAAAGCATTAATATCTTTAGTTTACACTTAAAACCAACAAATTATATAAACCTATACATATATATTATCACAAATTAAAATTTTGAGTTTAATGAAAATTAGGGTCACAGATAACAGAAGAACTACCATACAATACTTATTTATAATAGAAGTGCTCAAAATTTCATACCATAAATATAAAAGATGAGAATAAACCAATTCTTATCCCAATATTTTAATCTGAAATCTTTTCCCTCCTGTAACGTGGATGAGGTGTTATTAAAACAAAAAGTAAATAGATAAATTAGTAAGAATTTTAAATACTTTTAAATAGAAAAATTAATTAGAAAATATTTTTAGTTTTATAAAGTTAATTTCGTTAGCTATGTCTTACGATAAAACTAACATAAACTCTTATGATTTTAAAATTATTCTTCGAATGCCTACTTCTTATTAAATTTGAACCAAATAGATATAGGGTATTTGTAAATCGGTTACACTGACTTACTGTTTCTTTACTTGTTTTTACTAAGTTTATATTATCGTAGATTTCGTACAGCTCTTGTTTATATATATGTCTCCAATATAAATATTTATATTTACAGGACCAAAGATCTTTCGTAGGATTTTCCTCTCAAATGCATCTAAAAAATTTTCATCGTTTTCCGACATTATCTATGATTCTGAGTTATAAAGCAATAATGGAAAGATTAGGGTGTTGTACAGCGTTTTCTTCGTTTTATAGCTGATATATTTAGATTTCATTTGTTTGGTTAACCCAAAATAGCATCTGTTCGCTAGAAGAATCCTACGTTAGATTTCTTGACTTTTGTTAGCGATCTCTTAGAGTGCTGTGAAGGCTTGATATACTGACTCTTTTTGTTTCCCGATTAGTTTTATATTGTCAGCATACGATTTACGTCATAGTCGGTAAACTCCACTAACATAATAATAAATGAACCTCCAAAGAGAAAGCTCAATTCATATTTATGAAATTTAAAATATAAACAATATCTACAAAAGAATAATTTCACATTTTTACTTTTTGTTTTTCTTTTTATTCTTCTTTTTTTCCATTTCATAGAAAAATGTAATTAGTTACATTTTTGTATACTAAGAATAATTACGGTCAATTGCATTTGAACCCTTTTCAATTTTTATTTTAAATAATATAAAAACAAAAGAAATTAAATGCAAAAGTCAGCATTGCATTTGAACTAATTTTAAACATAATTGCACTTAAAATTATTTTAACGTTATAATATAGTAATATGAAACCGAACATATGTTGAAATTATTCTGTACAAAATTCAGTACGAACAGTTACCAAATAATATACCGATTTTGTAATAAGTAAAATAAGTAATAATATATATATAATAATATACCTACCTTTATTAGTTATTAAAATAACTAATATATAACTCTAACAGTTTAAATTATAACAATTTAATAATCTAACAAAATAAGTTCAAGAGCTTAACAAATAAAATAATAAAACTAAAAACTATTAATTAAAGTTGTATACATATATTTTCAATAAAATTAGAAAAAAAAAAACAGAAAAAAATTAAAATTTAAACAAAAAAAAAAAATGCCAAAAAATTGGAGAAATAAAAAACAATAATAGATTAAATTTATATACTAACAGTGAAGAAATAGAAAATAGTAGTGAAATCAGCGAAAAAATAATTAATAGTGAAACAAATTTGCAGAATCCAAATACATAAATATTAACAATTTCTGCAAATGATATATTGAAGGATGCTCAGCGGATTTATGAATTCCGTGGTGATGGTCAATATGCATTAACATCATTTCTGAGGGAAGTCGATACAATTCTCCCTCTTATTACATGCCAACAGGCAAAAACATACATCTACCAGAGGATTATAGTAAATAAAATCTAGGGTCCAGCATTGGTTGTCATAAGAACATTAGGAACAAATGCATATTGGAACCAGATAAAAACATCTTTAATCACTAATTTTGGAGCCAAGGAAATTTCTCATCAACTATTCCATCAAGCCCTTGCAGTAAAAAATTATCAGGTTAGAGAATATTATAATATTTTAGTTTTAGTACTAAGTAAATTAAACGAAAAATTTGAATACGATATAAATAAACCAGCAGAATTTTCTGCTGATAATAATGAAAAATTTATTTTAAATATATTTTTAAGTAACATAAGTGCAAATTTGGCATCAATGAAAATAAATAAAAACATTACAAAAATACGGGAAGCTTTTGACTCACTAGAAAGTTTAGGTATGATCAGAGATAGGCATAAATTTAGTAATAACTCCAATAGTAATTTAAAAATATGAATAAAAAAAATAATAATTTCAATCGAAACTATAGCAATCGTTATCAATACCATAATAATGTGGGACGGACAGGACAACAATTCCGATAGAACACAGAGACACAAAATCAAATATCTACAAATTATAACAAAAGTACTTACCAAAATAACCATAGAAATTATAACCAAAGTACTTACCAAAATAACCATAGAAATTATAACCAAAGTACTTACCAAAATACTTCTAGTAATAATTTCCACAATACTGACCGAAACACAACAAACTCTGGACAGTCAAGAACTAACCGAAATAGTCGATTTAGCAATAATAGAAATTTTGGACGATCAGAGCCCATGGATACTTAAAAACAAGTTGAAGAGAAGGTAAATTTTCTTTCACTGCCTCCCAAATTAACTTACCAATAGTATTACTTACCGTTGACAGAACAAAGCTAAAATGCTAATTAGATACCGGGTCCTCCACATCACTACTTAATAAAAACAATATAGAAGAAAATTTTTGAGAAATCCTATTAGTTTTCCACTTTAAATAATGAATTATCTGTGAAAAAGTAATTAAAACGGACTTACCTGTAGAATTTAATGAAGACTCTTTTATGATTTGGAAACTGACGAGTTTTCAAAATAACTGTTTCGATGCAATAATAGGTCAAAATTTACTAAAACCATTAGGTGCCGTAATTGATATGGAAAAAGAAATCCTAAAAATTAACAATAATGAAATAAAATTCATAAACAGTTGTCTATATAAGTTGGATAAAATCCATAAATTAGAACAAACAAATCTAAATTTTTATCAGTTTAAAATTCTTTTTAAACCATTAAATAAAGAAGAAGATAAAATATTAGAAAAATTATTAAACTCAAACAAAGATCTTTTTTTTAAAGAAGGTGATCATTTAACAAGTACTCCAAATATTCAACACCAAATCGTAGTGACCACCGATAGGCCTATGTATTCCAAAATATGAACAGGAAATATCTACTCAAATCTCAGATATACTGAAGCAAGAGATAATAAAAGAGAGTAGTTCTCCTTATAACAGCCCATTATGGATAGTACCTAAAAAACAAAACAATTCGGGAAAGAAGAAATGGCGTCTTGTTGTAGATTACAGAAAATTAAATGAGGTAACCATAGAACCATAGAATATAGAAAATTTATTGGATAAATTAGGAAATTCTCAATACTTCACAACACTGGATTTGGCTAAAGGATTCCACCAAATCTTAGTGAAAAAAGAAGACCGTCCGAAGACAGCCTTCTCCACACCTTTTGGACATTATGAGTACGTTTTTTTTTTTTAACTTTTTTTATATATTTCATTCATTTAAATTACAATTTAAAAAGTTTTATAAAATAATTGTTCTTATTCACTAATTTTTGAATTAACTTTAAAAAATAATATTTTAATTTGTTAATTTAACTATATATATATAGGTTATAAGGTTTTTTGAATTAATTATAATATTTCAATTATATAACATCTTTTGTTTATTTTATTTGGAAAACATTATAAAAACCAAATGATTATTATGGATTTAATTTTATAAAACTTAGCCTACACTATCCTAATTAACCTAATTTAAACTAACCTAAACTTACCGATAAACTTAATCTTAGACTATGTAATACTATGTTACTATAATTACATTTTATCAAAAAGTATTACTCAACCACCAATAGTTTTTATCTATTTGCGTGTCCTTAAATGGAATTGACATATCATATTTAAATTGCGACCTAATAAGAATATTTGGGTTGTAGTCTAATATTTTACATGTGGCCCGTCTATTATAATGGTATAATATAGGGACATGTTCATGGTTTTGAATAAGACCATTCCTATCGAGGTATATGAAATACTCTGGAGGTATGAATCCAGTTTCAAGTGTTTTTTTTATGTACTCCTCATTATGGTAGAATATATTAGATATTAAACCGTTTTCTGGAGTTCTTAATGATCTATCGAAGTGATTTCGAATTAATTTAATTATAAAATTATCTATTCTGTTTATATTTGCAACTTTGTAAATATATTTGTTAGAATAGTAATGTTTCAATTCCGTATCTGTTTTTCTTATCTTATTAACACTAACTCTAATGCACTTTCTTTCAAACATCCGTATCTTCTCCATTAGGCTTGCACTAATGTTGTACCATATGGATGCTCCATATGTTATAATTGGTCTTATTAAAGTTAAATATGAAATAACTTTAACTCGATCATGTACATTTTTATTATAAAACAATCTTTTCGCCGCCATAAATGCTTTGTTGGCTTTGGAGATTGAATTTTTTATATGATCAATGTAGTTAAGATTTTGGTGTAGATGTATCCCAAGATACTTAATTACTTTTTTTCTTCTTAGGCGTGTAGTAATAATACTAAAAATAATTTTAATATTATAATATTTATAATAATAATTTTATTATAAAATTTTTCCAATTTCTTTTTATGTTCGAATTAACCTTATCTACTGTATTTCGAAATAATATTGTTTCGCATTTATCTGTATTAATTTTAAGGATCCATTTTTTGCAATAGTCAGAAGTAGTATCAAACATTTTCTGTACATTTATCTGAGCAGTTTTAACACTTTCACTTGCTGAGTATATTAATAGATCATCAGCATATGCTAACGCGAAATTAAATCCTGATAAGCTATCTAGTTGTTTTAATAGTTCTATTATATAGATTGAAAACAAAATTGGGGAGTTAACAGTGCCTTGCATTAATCCCTGTTCTATTGAAAATTTATGACATAAGTTTTTGCCTACTACGAATTCATTGCCTGTTACTATGTCTAAGACTAATTTTATTAAATATTCAGGGAATCTCAGTTTTATTAACTTGTATATTAGCCCTTCTATCCAAATACTATTAAAAGCCTTTTCTAAATCTACAGCGCAGGCGCCTACACAAAGTTTTTTATTGACATACCAACAAATATCTGATATTAACTTTGTTATGGCATGAACTGTTCCATGTTTGTGTCTAAAACCAAATTGATTTTCTGGTAATAGATTGTGATCATTAATAAACATGGTAATTTTATCATTAATTATAGTTTCATAGACTTTGCTAATATTAGGTAGCAAGCTAATAGGTCTATAATTATTTGGATTTTTGGGATCCTTACCAGGTTTTTTAAAAAAGATAACTTTACCTATTTTCCATGATTTTGGGAAATATGTAAAGTTAATGGCATTGTTAAAAAGAATCACATATTGAACTATTATTTTGTTAGTTAAATTTTTAAGTACTATATTTGGGACATTATCAATTCCTGTTGAAGTTTTGTTGTTAAGACATTTGAATTTGTCCGTTAGTTCTGAATCTGAATGGGTTATTGTTGTAACACTGATTGGAAGATTTATCTAAATATGTAAAAGTTTTTAATGTGCAATGATTATTTCTACTTTCTAAAATATTATTTTTCAAAATGCTAATATTATTGGATATTCTATTGTGAAAAGAACTACTAGGGAAATTTTGAATTTTATGTGTTCTTTCAAGATGTGAACCTAGAATTTTATTTATACTTATATTATCTTCTATTATGTATTTATTATCGGGTGTTTTTTTTAAAGTATTTATGTCAAAATTGTTGGTAGTTAATAATTCTTGATCTCTTGGGTCAATATTCAGGCAACTAATATTGAAATTTTCTTTTTTCCTAAATATTTTATTTATTTCTGGGAACATGCTATGACTTTTGGAGGGGTTAATTTTTTTGATTCTATTTTCCCAGTAATTACTAATTTCTAAGTTTATTTGTTGTTTGATTAGTGTGTTCACATTTTTTAGTAAGCTTTTTAACAATATTATCTCTTGTGCTGTAAAGTCTAACCTTTGTCTATAAATTCTATGTATGTCGTTTTGTAAATTATTTTTCTTTTTTAAAAGTCTTTGTAATTGGGTTGAATTGTATTTTTTAAGGTAATTTTTTGAATTAGAAACTGTTGGAATTGTCTCTTTTATAGTTTTAAGAATTATTGTATCTATTTTTTGAAGGTGTAAGTCTATGTCTGTTATTGGGATATTGGCATGATCAATTATTTTGTTTTCTTCATTTTGATATGTTGTATCAAAATTTTTATCTAACTTTTTCCGAAATTTTATCCAATTTGTTTTATGGTATATATACCTAGTTTCGTTAGTTACTACTATGTTTTCAATATTAGCGTTATCGAGTTTTATACATATTTCTATTGCGCAGTGGTCGCTATCGTATTGTAAAGTAGGCAATCTACCTAAAGAATCAGTGTTATTTATTTCTAACCTTACATCTGATATACCTATGTCTAAGTAAGAATTAGCTCGTGGATAGGTAGGGGAGTCAGAATGCAATAATTTACATTTGTAAATTATTTTATTATCTTCTAACCAATCAAAAAGTTGTGACCCTCTACTATTTCGAACTTCGTTTAGCCAAGCTTGATGTTTATCGTTAAGATCACCAGCTAAAATGTAAAAATTATTTAAATTATTTAGCTTTAATTTATTAAATACTAAAGAGAATTCTTCTATGAACTTTTGTTGGTTTTGCTGTGAAGAATAAATACTTATAATATATAATTTTTCCCTATTGTTTAATTTAATACATATAGTGCATATTTCTATGCAGATAAAATTTTCGAAAGCTTTTTATACCCGTATGACTATATAGTCAAAGGGTATAATAAATTTGCCATTACGTTTGTGACGCAGAGAAGGAGGGGGGGTAGATATAGACTCAAGTGTATGGATCGGATCAGAATCTAAAAATAAATCGATTTAACTATGTATGTCCGTCCGTCCGTCCGTCTGTCTGTCCGTCCGTCCGTCTGTCCGTCCGCACGATAACTCAAAAACTAAAGGAGCTAGGATCTTGAAATTTTCGCAAATTCGTTTTTTTGCAATAGCCGCCATCGCTATTTAAATCCAGCCATTTTGGTCCATGGGTTCGGGTAGCAGCCATACAACTTCTTATTTTATATGAGTATTACTCTCCACCTAATGAAGCTGGGTGTCTGAATTTTTGCCAACAATTGTTTAGTGTAATGGCCAAAGTTTCTGCAAAATTTGGTTGGTCTGCTGCAGAGGGTTCGAGTAGCTGCCATACAACTCCTTATTTTATATGAGCATTACTCTCCACCTAATGAAGCTGGGTGTCTGAATTTTTTCCAAAAATTGTTTAGTGTAATGGCCAAAGTTTCTGCAAAATTTGGTTGGTCTACGATAGAGGGTTCGAGTAGCTGCCATACAACTCTTTATTTTATATGAGTATTCCACTACACTTAATAAAGCCAAAAGTAATTAACCGGATGATATAATGTATATGTTACGGTCATACGGGTATCCCAGAGTTGACACAGTCTACTCTACTACACTCTTCCTCGTTTTTTTACGATATTATATTTAATGTTGTTTTTAATGCATATTGCTGTACCACCACCTTCACTTTGATTTTTACGATCTCTTCTAATGAGATCGTAATTATCAAAATGTAGATTGTGCTTTTTTTTTAATTTTGTTTCGCTCATACAGAGAATATCAGGTTTATTGTTTTCAAGAAATTGCATTAGAGAGAATCTCTTATTATAAGAAATAAGAGAGTTTACGTTAACAGCAATTAATTTGAGATTTATGTTGTTAATCATTGTTAATATTTATTTGTCGGTTGGGTAATCTTTTTTGAAATTTCGAATAATGTATTAATTTTTTTAGAATGATCATCTATACTTTTTTTCATATCTAATATACTATTTCTAATTTCAGTTAATATGCTATTATTATCATTAGAATTATTAGTATTATTGTTAGTAGTATTTTTATAAATATTATTTGTGTTATTATTATTATTAGTTTTTAATGCATTAGCAAAAGAAATGTTAGGTTTTACATAATTGTTACCAAAATGTCTGTTTTTTACATTTTGTTTTGAGAGTTTTCTGGCTTCTTCTCGTTCTTTGAGTCTTTTTTGGTATTGTTCGCACTTTGTGAATGATGCTGGGTGTCCAAATTTTTTACATAAGGTGCAAAATAATTTTTCTTTTGGGTCTTCAAGAGTAATTTTGCATTCCTCTGGCTGATGACTTTCTCCACATTTAACGCAGCGGTAGTCCATTTGACAATTTGAAGCTGTATGCCCAAATCGCTGACATCTCTTGCACTGTAATATATCAGGTTTTTTAAGCTTCTCCCAGTATATAATCTGGTTCTCAATTGCCTTTATTTTCATCAATTCGTTTAAAGAGCTTTCGGCTGAAGCTTGGATAATAAAATACGGGAGAGTATTGTTGTTCATAATCGATTGTTTTGTTTTTAATCTTGTAACCGTCTCGAATTTAATATTTTCGTTTTCGTAATTTTTTAAAAAATTCAGTACTTCTTCCTCCGTGTAATGCAAACTAAGGCCTTTTAGTAGCATGGTCAATTTTTTTTCGATTTTCGGGGTATATGTGTAAAAATTTGTTTTAGTGCTTTTTAATATGTTGTTAATTAATTTATAATTATCTAAATTATTAGTGTTAATATTATAGTTGAAATTTTTAATTTTTTTAATAGAAAAATCATTAGTTTTTAATTTAATAGCCTTAGTTATATCTTCTATTTCTGTCGTAAAGACATTTATAGGTGGCATTTTTGTTTTGTTATTGTTATTATACCCGTATGACTATATAGTCAAAGGGTATAATAAATTTGCCATTACGTTTGTAACGCAGAGAAGTAAGGGGGGTAGATATAGACTCAAGTGTATGGATCGGATCAGAATCGAAAAAAAAATCGATTTAGCTATGTATGTCCGTCCGTCCGTCTGTCCTCAAAAACTAAAAGAGCTAGGATCTTGAAATTTTCGCAAATTCGTTTTTTTGCAATAGCCGTCATCGCTATTTAAATCCAGCCATTTTGGTCCATGGGTTCGGGTGGCTGCCATACAACTTCTTTTTTTATATGAGTATTTCTCAGTACCTATTACAGCTACGTGTCTTAAATTTTGGCAAAAGTAGTTTAGTTTTATGGCCAAAGTTTTTGCAAAATTTGGTTGGTCTACTGCTGAGGGTTCGAGTAGCTGCCATACAACTCCTTCTTTTGTATGAACATTACTCTATACCTATTAAAGCTGGGTGTCTGAAATTTTGCCAAAAATAGTTTAGTGTAATGGCCACAGTTACTGTAAAATTTGGTTGGTCTACTGCAAAGGGTTCGAGTAGCTGCCATACAACTTCTTATTTTATACGAGCATTACTCTATACCTATTAAAGTTGGGTGACTGAAATTTTGCCAAAAATAGTTTAGTGTAATGGCCAAAGTTACAGCAAAATTTTGTTGGTCTACTGCAGAGGGTTCGAGTAGCTGCCATACAACTCCTTTTATATGAGCATTATATTTCAGCTAATAAAGCTGGTATGTTTGAAATTTTGCCAAAAGTAATTAACCTTATGATATAATGTATATGTTACGGTCATACGGGTATCCCAGAGTTGACACAGTCTACTCTACTACACTCTTCCTCGTTTTTATTGTATTTATTAGTGCTATTGGTTTTATTATTAATTGTATTATTTTGGTAAGTCTGAATTTTATTCTTATTTATTAGATTTTTTTTTGATATAATTTGAATAAAATTTTCAAAATCATCCTCCATATTGTTTTGGGAATCTTCAGCATTATTATTTGGTTCTGGTATATTTATTTCGGAATTTTGATCGAATTCCTCGTTTATAGATAATGATTCGTCGGCATCATTGTCGTACTCGTACTGCATGGAGTTTTCGAAGTCATTATCTTCGAGTTGATCTACTTTATCGATATGTTCACTTTTTTGTTTGCTAAGTTTAAGTATTATTTGTTTTAGTTTTTTCAATTCTTTTCTTAAAAAAGTATTTTCTTCACGAATGTCTACAAATTTTTTTCTTTTTTTTTTTAAACCAATAATATCATTGCTGCTACTTGAGCCAGCTATATCACTGTCTATTTTTTTATTCATAATTTTATTTAATTTGGTGTTAATTATAATTTTTAAATCTTTCTCTACATTATTTTTATTGTTCGATTGCATGGATGCAATCCAAAAAAAATTTAATAGAACTTAAATAACAGTTTTTATTGTTTTATGTTTTTTTTTTATTTTTATTATTATATAAAATTTCAATGTTTTTTTTTTTTTTGTTTTGCAAAGTAAATTCTAAATTCATATGTTTTACTAATAATAAATAACTATATAGAACTCGATCGCGATAAAAACACGACCTATCTCGTTAAAGGTTGAGATGGAACTCCACATTATGAGTACGTAAGAATGCCATTTGGATTAAAGAATGCTCCGACTACTTTCCAACGTCTTATGAATAATGTTCTTAAGGAATATATTAATAAAATATGTGTTTGTTACCTCGACGATATTCTTATATTTTCTACTTCTTTGGAAGAACATTTAATTAGTATAAAAAAATATTTAACAAACTTAGAGAAAATAACTTAAAAATCCAGGTAGATAAATGTAAATTTTGTGCAAAACAAACCGAATATTTGGGTCACATTTTAACACCAGGGGGAGTAAAACCCAACCCAAAAAAAAAGTGGATGACATTTTAAAATTAAAACTTCCCACTACACAAAAACAGATAAAATCATTTTTGGGAATTACGGGATATTATCGTAAATTTATTAGGGATTATGCCAAATTGGCAAAACCTTTGACTAACTACATTAAGAAAAATAGTAAAATAAATATAAAAGACTCTAATTATATAAATGCATTTGAGAAATTAAAAAGAGTAATAACAGAAGATCCCATTTAAAAATACCCAGACTTCAACAAAAAATTTCAATTAATAACAGATGCTAGTGCTTTACGCTATTGGTGCAACATTACAACAAGGTTCTAACCCCATATGTTATGATATGTTATGCTAGCAGAACTTTAAATGATCATGAAAAAATTACTTTCAATTGAAAAATAATTGCTTGCCATTGTTTGGGCAACCAATTACTTTAGACCGTATCTATATGGCAACAAGTTTAAACTTTTAACAGACCATCGACCATTAAAATGGTTATATGCCAAGTCGCAAGGAAAAGACATGAATTCGAGATTAAATAGATGGTTATTAAAATTAGGAGAGTATAACATGAATATTGAATATATAAAGGGCAAGGAAAATAAACTGGCAGATTTTCTTAGCCAAGTAGATACAAACAAACACGAAATAAATTTGATAGAAAATACAGAAAATATTAATAATTCTGATAACGAATCCCAAACAACATCTAGTACAAATTACTCTCTTTAAAACAATGTGGATTCATCTGACCTACAAGCTGTATCCGAAAACACAGATTATAATGATGAAATTCTATCTCAATTAAGTAATAGCACCAATTATTTAATGCAAAATAATATAAATACCTCTGACTTTGAAACCGTTTCCGAAAATGACGAAAACTTGAGCAACGGGACAGTACATTCTCAAGAAGAAGAGTTAAATGATCATTTTCCAATTCTAGATACAGTTGTAAACAGATTCAAAACCCAAATTATTCTCACTGATAATAAAAACAAGGACGTAGAAATAATTCTTGGTAATAAAAGGATACTTATAAATTTCAGATAATATAGAAAACAATCTTATTGACATATATAGAAGGCACACAACAAAAGGTTGAATAGGCATTTTCTCTGAACTGAATGACCATAAATACAATATAGTACAAAGAAAGCTAATTGAACTATATGGAAGCTTTTAAAACATAAAATTTGTTAGGTGTAATTTTTTCGCAAAAGACATGACTACAGAAGAGGAAACCTTTAAACAGATACATGAATATCATAAGAACGAAACAGGACATACCGGTATAAATGAAAACTATGAAGATTTGAAAAAAGCTATATATTTTCCGAAATTAAAAAATTCTATTCAAAAAGATATCAATAATTGTGACATATGTAATCGAGTAAAATATAACAGAAAACCAATAAGAAAGAAATTCTAAATGACAGAAGCACCTAAAAACATTAAAGAAATTATACATATGGACATATACACTAATTCAAAACAAAACTTTTTGACGTTCATAGAATATACTACCGCTTCCTATCTAAATGATAGGAATAATCAAACTAAAATAGAAAAACTAAGAGAATTCAAAGCAAACATGGGACATTTCAAAAAACTAATCCCCGATAATGAATTTAAGAGTATTAATATAAAATATTTTCTTAAAGGCGAACAAATTGATCACACTGGAAATTCTGACATTGAACGCTTGGAAATGGGGACAGTTCTTCTTTCAGATAGTCTTAATCCAGCAATTTACTTTTATATTAAAATACTTTTAAATGCAAAAGATCTACCATCAATTTTTGGTTAATGAAAATTTTCAACATTTTAAGCTTAAAAGTTTTCAAACATTAAGAGAACTGTTTCTTATACCAGCAATTTACTTTTATATTAACACAGTAACAAATTCCCAAGATCTACCTTCAATTTTTTATTTTCTACATTTTAGGGGGCTAGTACTACTTTAATAAAAGTATATATTGAAAAAAATATTTTTTATTTTATTTTATTTTATACTTTTTAGTTTTAATTAAATTTTTTTACAGAATTATTTATACAAAATTATTAAATACAATATTTAATTTGACAATTTCCCAGTTCGATCCAATTCATTAATATTTATAATCGGTTTATCTATTAACTAATCATAATTTATTAAAATATCCCCTTTAGTAAATTTAACTCTTATTTTATAACAGAAGACAGAAATATCATTAAAAAGCATTATAAGTACCTACCTACTTGATAAAATCTTTATCTAACTAAATCGTTTTATATTTATTAGGTATCTTTAAGTCTGAATACATTTTTGATCATTGTACATATCTATGTATGTTTGTAAATGCCTAGTTCTTTGTTTATGTTCTTTTATAATATTTCTTCATACATATACATACATATGCTCATAATAATATAAAATTAACATGGTTGGAAATCTTAATAGAAATATTAATGTAATTAATAAAAAGTACTCACTTAAATATTTTTTGTTTACATTTCCATATAAACCAAAAGAAAAATACGCACTTTCATATTCATATAAGATTATTATCTTATTATCTATAATATATACATACATATACATATATTCCATATTAATACAAAATCATTTCGTACCGTTACATTTTGTATTACGCAGATTATGCTTCGATTCTAATTTACACAGAAAAGTAAACAAAAACAAATGACTGATAAATTTTTGTTGTTCTTGTCAAATTTTAAAAATTTGAAGATGAATAAGTTACGTATTTTACTTTTTGTATGTTTCGTATTTTATGAAATGTTGGGATCGTGGCTTCAACTTCGCTTCATGGCGAAATTTTTTTTTTTTATTTCAATCTAAATTTTTTCTTTATTTAAGTACCTACTTGTATAAATTTTAAATTAATGAACCAAAAATGTACGGACTGACTTAAAAAAAACCCTAAAAATTTTTTTATATGAAACTGATCGTCTATATAATTATTTTGTCTATGTTTTTATACTATCAAAGTGAAGTATTTTAATTTTTAATGTTACAAATTTTTAAAGAAACTGTCCATATAAATTAATTCTATTGTTGTTGTTTAGACAGGGGGGGAAAGCAAGTCTCCGTTACACCTAGGCCTTGCGGCCCGTTGTGCACCCCTCATTAAATACTTTCTATTTATTTATAACTACTATATTTATTTATTTTGTTTATATTATATATTTGTATATTTATATTATATTTGGTCACCATGGGGATTCGTATAGAAAAATTATTTTTTTGGTCTTTTTATTTTAAACAACTCATAATTTACGCAAAAGTTTGGGCTGTTTTGAAAAAATCGTTCCACTAGATTAAGTACCAGCATCGCGCACAACTTTTTCCAATGCAAAATTAAATAAATTACAGAAAATGCGTCGCCTTGTCTACAGCCTTTGTAAGTCTGGAAGCTGCTGGAAGTACGATTATCTATTTTAACAAAACATAATGTTCAGGCCAGGGTTTCTAATGGGTTTTTGATGCGATTATATAGCCTCTCAAAACCAACCGTCAACCTCACCTTCGCGCGGTGAAACTCGTTTACTAACAGACGAGGCTCTGACGACCGAATATTGGCGGTATAACCATAGCAAACAATCCTCTGGTGAATATTACCAGATGGGACATACAGGGCCCTACAAATTGGAGGAACGGAAAAAGGATTATGATTGGAACATCGGAACTTGGAATGTTAGAACAATGCTGCAACCTGGAAAAATGCAAGAAATTGTCCAAAAAGCACAAAAAGCCAAATTAGACGTCATCGCTCTACAAGAAGTAAGATGAAAAGGGAATCGCAGAATAGACAAACGAGATTTCTCACTACTATATAGTGGAAATCAAGAGCGAACTGGACAATATGGCACTGGCTTCATCGTAATGAAAAAACTAAAAAATTCAATATTAGGCTTCACCCCAATAAATGATCGTATATGCCCGCTGAAATTAAAAGGAAAATTTAACAACATAACTCTGATATCATCCTACGCACCCACAGAGGACGCTACCACTCAATTTTCCGCTACCACTAGTCATTTTCCACTCAAAAATATACATAAAGGTACCTGGAAAATACCAGCAAATGGAAGAACGAACTAGATTGACCATGTCCTAGTGACCAAAAGAAGAATGTCCTCAGTAATGAATGTACGTATATGTCGCGGAATAAACTGCGATAGTGACGACTTCCTAGTCAAACTAACACTCCGACAACGAACCTCAAACTTCGCAAAAAAGAGGGGAGAAAAGAAAAAAGAATTTTAATGATAATTAATAAGAGGGAAAAAAACATTTATGCAAAAGGTGTTGTATGTTCGGGTGGAGATGTAAATATATATTGCAGTTGGCTGGACCAAAATGGATTTTGTATAAATGCGAAAAAAACTAATTATATGATATCCAAAATGCAAAAGAAAACAAATGATAATATTACGCTTAAGGTAAAGGATACTTTAATAGAACAAGTTGATAATGCTAAGTACTTGGAAATGATAATTGATGAAAACTTAAGATGGGATAAACTTATAAAAAACATTAAAAAAACGAGGAAGTTCTTGTCAACTTTTATATACCCGTGCGTACACTATTATGTATTAAATATATTGCAATTGAACTGTTTGACAGAAAATTCAAAATGTTTGTTTTTTTATATTTAATTACAAAAAAATTTAATAAAAAAAAAAAAAATATGCTCTGAACGAGATTTGAACCCACACTTTTCTATTAAAAGGTCGATGTCCTAACCACTAAGCCATCGATTTTTTGTTCATCTCAATTTTTTTAAAATTATTATAGTTGCTATGGTATCAATTGTTTGTTTTAAATAACAGTTTTGAATTTTTTTATAAAAATATTAAAAAAAATTAATAATTTTTAATATAAATGAGAGTTTTCTGTCAAATTTTCTATAAAATAAAATTTTTCATGCCTAAAATAAATACATATTTTTTATTAAAAAGAAAATAGAAGAAAATAGATAACAAAAAATGAATTTAAAAAAAAAATTTTCCCTAGCCTGGATTCGAACCGAGACATTTTGGCTACAAGCCGGATATCTAACAACTAGACCATGAATCGATTAATAACTTAACTACATTTTGTGTGTTTTTATATTTGGTTTCTATTTAGTTATTAATTTTGAAAATATTCATATAATTTCGAAAAATTTGTATGGCAGCTAGTCGAATCCCACAAATTGTCTAAAAATTACTTTGTGAAAGTTTCAGAACTCTAGCTCTTATAGTTTTTGAGTTATCGTGCTGACGGACGGAGGGACACCCATAGCTAGATCGATTCACTTTTCGATGCTGATTCGATACGTACCCTTGACACTATATCTAGCTCGTCTATTTCGATGCGTTACAAACGGAAGAGTAATTTTAATATTATTGGTTTTATTCTATCTGACGAACAACAAATTATAGACAGGTGGAGACAGTACATTGAAGAACTTTTCAATATTAATAATAACAATAATGATGGAGTAACATTTACATTTCAAATAGAAGGAGATAATGAACGAAATACTAATACCGAAGAACCGACAATTGAAGAAACTACAGCAGCAATTAATAAACTTAAAAACGGAAAATCACCAGGCGATGACGGTATTACTGCAGAACTTTTTAAAAAGGGAGGAGAAGAGCTGCTTCATCACTTACACAGGAATGAAAGCATGCCGAAAGAATTGGAAACTGGTACCATATTCCCTATTCACAAAAAAGGAGATAAACTCAATTGCAGTAACTACAGGGGTATCATGCTACTAAATGTTGCATATAAGATTTTTAGCAAAATTTTATCAATGCGGTTTTAGACCAAACAGATCAACAACAGACCAAGTTTTTCTTATAAAGCAAAACATGGAGAAATGCTACGAATACAATCTTGACTTGCATATACTATTTCTTGATTTCAAACAAGCTTTCGACAGCATTAAAAGAGAGGAAATACTGAAAATATTGCACAATTTGGGATACCCAGAAAAACTAATTCGACTTATAATGATGACTTTAAATAACACCAAAAGCAGCGTCATAGTACTAAATCAAATTTCAGAAGTTTTTAGCATAAAAACAGGTGTAAAATAAGGCGACACATTATCGACAGTGATTTTCAACCTTATGCTGCATTACGTAACGAAAGATCTAGATAGAGGTGGAAATATATTCAACAAATCATCACAAATTAACGCTTTTGCTGACGATATTGCTATAATAGCCAGAAACAAAAGAGCTATGGTTGAGCAGTTCGTGAAACTCTAAGCAGAATTCTAGCAAAATTGGCTTAAGAATAAACGAAAATAAAACAAAATATATGACATTATCACGGTCAAACGCTAGGCGCAGCCCGCAAAACATAACAATCGGAAAATACAACTTTGAAGGCCTAGATAATTTTATGAATTTGGGAGTATTGCTCAACAACGACAACAGCATGCACTGTTCAACACATAATAGAATCCAAGCGGCAAACAAATGCTACTATGCACATCAAAAACTATTTAAATCGAAGCTTTTATCTAGACATTCAAAACTGCGTATGTATAAAACCCTAGTTAGACCAGTATTGACCTATGGTGCGGAAAATTGGACATTATCAATATTAGATGAAAATAGTCTAAATATTTTTGAACGCAAAATTTTAGGGAAAATATTTGGACCGAAAATCTACACGGTGAATATATGCACAGAAACAATCAAGAACTACAACTACTAATAAATAATGAAAACGTGGTCCGCTTTATTAAAGCACAAAGAATTAGATGGGCTGGACACGTTGCTAGAATGGCAAATAATAGGTCACAAAGACTTATATTAGATGTTGCTCCACCTATAAATAGATACAGAGGAAGACCAAGGCTAAGATCGAAAGATGGCTTAGAAAATGACTTAAGAAAACTTAATATCAGAAAATGGAAAGTTGCAGCACAAAATCGACAAGTATGGCGGGCAGCAGTAAATCAGGCTAAAACTCACCCCGAGTTGTGACTCCATTTGATGATGATGATGATGTACAGGCCAAGGTCATTCTATATAAATTGACTAGTTTTGGCGGAAAATTTAGTTCAGTCATGGGCTGCAGCAGCTCGTTCCTTCCGATCGAAATAACTTTTATAATTATAATTTTTTTAATTTGTTTTGTAATATTTATTATTTTAATATTTTATTTCAAGGATGATCTAATTATGGTTTTTTATTTCTCTGTTATTTCAATATTTGTTACTGTCCTTTGGTACTTCTTTCCTGAAAGAGTACGAACTGTAATTATAATCATAAAAGCTTAGAACTTTATTTTTATTTCAGTTTGTTTTGTTTTTATTTTTCTTTGGATGTACGAAAAAATGATTTTAATGAATTTTTATACTGAGTTACATTTTCATTTTTTATCAATTAGTTTCTACCGTTTGCGGAGCAAAACTTCGATTTCCAAAATCTCGGTGGACAAAATATCGTTTTTACAAAAACTCTGTGAACAAAATTTCGTTTTTCTACAACATTTTTATTGCAAGAATTATTTATTGCGGACACGATCAGACAGATATTATATTAATATGAAAAGTCCTAGGAGTGTTCAAATTCGTATTTTGAAAAATTTTCTATTATGAAACCTTATTTTTGATCAACATATTTTTTTGCATATATTAGATGAAATGTATTCCTTAGATTAACTAATAGTTGTGTATCAATCTGTTGGAAATGTAGCCTCAGGTGATTAAATTTATTTAGAAGAATTTAAAACACAAATAATTAAATATATTTGATGATTCTGCCGTCATTTTGAATAAGAAAAAACAAGTTTTGGAAATCGATTTTCTGTTTCGGATGTTTTGGCCGGCAAGTTTAACGAAATCCTTTAAAACACCATAATTATTACATCAGTTATATATTTTGAAAAAATTTATTGTAAATTTATTATATATTTAGAAAACCCAGGACCATTCAAAGAAAAGGCAAAATATTTGAAGGCGTCTTTTGTTTTGGAAGATTTTTAAAAGATATTTTTCCTTAATATTAAACTGACGAAAATTTCAAAATTGGTTACAGAAGAATAAAATAAACTCGAATGATTTTGAAAATTGCTTAAGTATAAGCATTATTCTTAAAACAAAACAAGTGATAAAAAAAAACAAGTGATAAAAGGGTTTTTGAAAAAGCACATTTTCAAACTTATATAGTGTCTCATTCTGAGTTTAGTATTAGAAATATATATACTGGTGACTATATATAAAAATGAGAAATTTTAAGTCCTACTATCTCTTCAATCGAGAAGGTTTCCAAATTTTTACTAAGCAAACTTATGATTATGAGGATCTTACCCCACCTCCCTCCTTCCAAAATTTTCAGGTTTTAGGAATTAAATTTTTCCTTCCTCTTTATTATCTAAGCAATGGTTAAAACTAAGAGACACTTACTTCAATTTTAAGGACCCCCTTTCAATTGAAGGAAAACGTTTAAATTTTAAGGAATGTTGGAGCATCAAATTTTTTTGGATATTACTAAAAGAAAATTGGGAAGGATATTTAAGTTACAAGCGCTTAAAAACAGCAAAATATCAATTTTCAATCCTTAACATCTCCTAACCATTGGCCGTGACAAAAATTAACCGATCGCTACTAATGAAGATCTAACTTCTCCCAAAATTCCGAGTTTCTACCTTGATCCGTTCAGATGATATGAGAGACCAAAAATTTTCAAAAATTGATTTTTACATAACAGTGAATTTTAGTACCGTATAGCAACTCTATTAATTTGAGTTTCAAAAATTTATTCAGCTTATAAAAGCATCTGTCTTTTACCGATTCAAAAAAAAACCTAAAAGAACTCAATAACAATTTAAATTTCGCATTTTTTCAACTCTGTGAGGCTGAAGCTCAGTAACAGGTGGGGCTACAGAAAAAAGTTCTTCCATGAAATTAATTTTTTTGCATTATCAACCCGTAGTTAAAATTTCTTTTCCCTTTATTTTAAACTATTTAAGAGTTTTTGTATAAATACGGACAGTCGGACGGATGGAGTAAACCTATTTAGGCACATTTTAACAAAATTTTTAGAAAATGTGCTAATTGAAAACCATTCTATTAATTAATATTTAGTTTTTATACAGAATACAGAGATATATGTACTTAGCAAAATGAAAATTTTTTAATTCAGTTTATAAAATAAAACCAAAACAAATTTTATGTTAAAAAAGGTTCTATAACTTTCTTTTTCTTAATAAACTCCGATATTGTTTTGAATTAGAGAAAAAAACTTAAAACAAAATTAAAGCTTTTCAAAGTGTTTTGGTTAAAAAAAAATACCAAACATTGTAAATTAAATAAAATCTGAATAAGGGTTAATATTCATGTTTTATTTCTTATCATGTCACTTTAAATAAAATAGAAATCAACGTACTTTTAGTACATTTTTAAAAAAATTTTTAAAACTTCTACAACTTCTACAAAACTTAAACAACGGATAGATTTTGCAAAAAACTAAATTTCATGGAAGAACTTTTCTCTATCGCCTTATATAGAAAATATAGCTATTTTTAAGCACCTGCAACTTGAGTACATGTCCCAATTTTTTCAAGAATTAGAAAACAAAAGTTGAAGTTCTAATATTTTGTTTAAATGTGTGTTAAGGATTATAATGTACAAGTTCAAATGGCATATAATAAAATTCTAAGATAATATTCAAATTTTGGAACACATCACAATTTAATTCCTTTAACCTGATCATTTTGAAGGGGTTTGATCAACAACAGTTCTGTTATGTATATATTCAATCTGAAAACGGTCAAGTTTGATCCTTGAGAAATTTTGCAACCTTCCCCATTGAGGGGCTATTAGGACTTAAAAATTAAAAATTTACTGTTTTTATAAGTAAGCAGTAACTCAGTCACCACTATCTATTTTCTAAATTAAACGTAACAATGAAGCGTGAACAATTATATTTCGATAAAATACTCAGTATGAAACACTATATAATTTTGAAAATGGGCTTTTTTAAAACCTTGGTTATTTTCATTACTTGTTTTACCTTTAAATTTTATTAATATTTAATTTAGCTTTAATTGAAAATAAATATAACCTAAATTAGTATTTTGTATTTGTTTCGCGTTATGTTTTTGACTTTCAAATTTCATATCTATCTAACTAGCGTGCCCTATGTTATGTTAAATGTTATTTCTCTACACACAAGGCATAACATCTTAAGTCGACTTAAGTAAAAAATGAGAAAAAATAGGTATTCAAATTTTAAATAGAATATCTTACTTTTCCTCTGGGTCCCATGTTTAAATTTTTTCTCTAACGGCTTTTATAAGCAATGATGCTTCATCTTATGTCCATCTTTTTAATGTTTTGCATTTGTCATACAATGTTAAGTAAACCTAAGATATTATTCAACACAAATTTATATTATGTTCCGTTAAATATTTGAAAAGGCAAAGTATCCTAAGAAAACATAAGATGTTTTGCCTTGTGCTAACTCATTCAGAGCTTTGCCTTATGTCCACTTAAGATAAAGTAATGAAACTAATCATAGAAATTTCAAAAAAGGCATAATATCTTATGTAGACTTAAGATATTTTGAATTGATACGATCAAAAAATAATTCATAATTAAGTACACATAAGAGCATTTCGCTAGTGCATGTATAAAAATTCTAGCTGTAATTTCCGTTACATAAGATGATTTTTTTTTATTCGGTAATCATTCGATCATTATTTTTATTTTAAAACTTAAATCAGTCGGTGTATGCATTTTGTAGTGTAATGTAAAAATGAAACGAAATATAGGTATGTATGTATAAAAATTATAAATTATTAATAATTTTATTATTATGAAATTATTATAAAGTTTTTATTGATATCAAAATAATTTATTAATATTTTATTGAATGTAGTTATGTGGTATTAAAATATGTACATACAAGTTACTAATTTGAATTTGGAAAAAGTAAATGAAAATTATTGATATTTGTTAATGTTTGCATAAAAACAAATAATAAATTTATTATTATTTTTGAACTTACAAAAATGATTTGTTTTATTTACAAATCATTATTTTATAAAAAGAAAAGTAAGAGAAACTATTTGAAATAGGTAGATATGGAAAAATTTAGTTAATTCACTTATAATAATAATATTATTTCTTATTATTTTATTCGAACTATTATGAGTAGGTACTAATTTTAAAATACATATTTTATAATAATTTCTACAATGCTGTCTCTTATTTAATTACTTTGGTTTTTTACTTTTTAAAATAGTTTTAATAAATTATAATACTTTTATAGATATCTTGAAATTGAATACGCGGGCGGCTAAAATAGTGGCATTTGTCAAAAATAACAAAATTTTAGATGATACAAAAGTTTCTAATAATTTCAACAATAATGAACGGATTTTAGAAAATAATATTATAATTAATAAGCCACAGCCAAAATACCAATTTTTAATTGAAGAGGATTTTGACGATATTTATAAGGATCCTGATTACCAAAATTCATCATCTTCAGAGATTATTACTAACCCTGCATCAATAAATCTGCAATCAATTTCAAAAACTAATTTTAAAAATATATTATTATACAGCGACTCTTGTGCAGGCCAAAACAAAAATGCAGTTGTTTAAATAATGTTCTCACTGTACCTCCAAGAGAATCATAATATCGAATTTATTGACCATAAGTTTCTTGTGCCCGGTCATACGCACATGGAGTGCGACGTAGATCACTCAATCATTGAGAGAAAAAAGAAGAAAACTTGCCTAACTATACATTATCCGCGTGACTGGATACAATTTATTAAAACTCTTGGTTCAAAAAGGTTTTCCAAGTTGAGGAAATGACGCAGGAAAGGTTTTTTAATTTTTCCTCATTATTAAAAGCAAAGTGGACGAAAATGGAAATAAATTTAATTGGAATTCGGTTAAGTGGTTGAGATATAGTAAAACTTATGGCGAAATACTATATAAAAATTCACTAAATGAAAACGCGACTTTTGAAGTACTTAATATTAAAAAGCGTAATACTCCGAATGTAACAATAGCTAGTTTAAAGAAGTGCTATGATACGTTATTACCAATATCGAAACAGAAAAAAAATGATCTCATGTATTTAAATAATTTGATTGATCCTCTTTATCGTGATTTCTACAAAAATTTAACAGTTGAAGGAATTCCTGATATACATGCCGATCTTGTGGATTCATCCGATGAAGAATAATAAAATGTATTGTTTTATTTTTATTACTGTTAATTTATATTAATAGTTAATTTCCAATCTGAATATGGAGTTTTTAAGTTTACATTTTCGCTGAAGTATTAATTTATTTTATGTTACGTTTTGTTTAATTTATGTTATGTTTTGTAATTAAATTTAAGTTATTAATGGTAAAATATAAAAATTTAATTTTAAAAGTACAAAATCTTTCAAAATATACAATAATATATATAATTTTTAAAGTGTAAAATTGCATAAAACTGTAAATAAGAGTTTTATGCAATTTTACACTTTAAAAACAAACTTATGTCGACGTAAGATGCTTTAGTGAAAGAAATATTTATACAAAAAATTTTATTAAAGTATCTTATGTCGACATATGACACCTACAAATTATAATATCATAATAAGTCACAATATCTTATGTTACATTTTGCATATTAGTGGCTAAATTATTTGAGATATCATAATATTTAATCGGCTTATTTTTTCCCATACAAATAAAAACATCCTTTTTTAGGACAAACTATTTGACCAATTTTAATGAAACAACAACCAAAAGAAAGGTTTTTTTTGTTTTCATAGGACAATGATATTTTTTTTTAGAATATTGCGTTTTTTCAGGTGAAAACCCGTCTTTAATTTAACGTAAATTTGAATTTAACGTAAATTTGAATTTAACGGTCACGCTGATAAAAGTTAAGGCTTTGACTCTAATATTATGCGCCGACTTTCTGGGTAAAAGTAATGCATTTTCGGTTGTATTCGCAGCTCAATCAAACTATATATTATAGGCGCCGACTTATGTCTTTCTTTTTTTTTTTTTTAGTTCAAATGTTCAATGAACAAGGAGATTTAAATTTTTTTAAAATTTTTTTTTTTGTTTTTGTTTTTTCTTTATCTCAAAAAGTGAACGAAAAAAATGAATTATGTTCGAAAAGCAATACATTTGGTTTGTACAGTAGTTTTTATTTATAACGAACTCGGTTCAATTTTAATTATAATAAACTTTACACTTTTTGCTAAAAAATTAAATTTTACCTAAAAATGTAAAAAACTTACATTATATTACATTGATATTTCTTTTATTTAAACTTTAAATACCTAAATATTTTGCTTGGCGATTAATTAAGTCTTTTTTATTTAGTTTTGAATATAAAGAAAATCATAAAAACGCATCAAAAATACAAAAAAAAATTTCAATAGAAGAAAAAGCACTATACATAGGCTTGAGTTTGACACATCAAATAAAATTCTAGCAAATGAGTTCGAAGTGTTCATTCTAGAATTATCACATTCTACGATTTTCAAGTCTTATACTAATTTTTCAAAATTCACAGCATTCTTTTAAAACGACATTCGTTTATTACGACAATTATTTTCCGTCCCATCATGGTCGTTATAACCGAAAAGTACTGTATTTTGTTTTTGTTTGCAACTTATTATAATACAGTTATAAAAAAAAAAAATTTTTGTAAATCGTAAATTGAATTGCTTTTTGTTAAGTTTTATGTACAATAAAAAACCGTCTTCTGAAATATATTCTACGTTTGAGAGTCATGATATTAAAATATATAAATATTTGCAGAACAGTTAAAAAAAAAAAAACAAATAATCTTTCTTAAAAAAATTATTTGTAATTTAAAAGATTTGTTACTTAGGGCCTAACCAACGCGTACGGTGTATAATTTCTAGAAATTTCTAGAAAATTTTGAAATAAATAGTAAGGTACATGAATTTACATATGAGCAATCGAAATACGCGTAACGCAATGCACAGTATCTCGGATTCTTAAAATTTACAAATATTGACAAAATGTATAAAAATATTATTATTGGATTTTCTTATATTTCTAATATTATGTTTTAAAAAATAATATTTTTTTACAATAATTTTTATTAAAAAATATCTTATATTCAAAATACCTATAATATGAAATTAAAAATATTTTTGTAGGTACTAAATTAAAACATTCAAATAAATATTTTTGATAAATTAAGTATTGTACGCGCGTATCGATTTACCGATAATAGATATGTAGACTGACGTATTGACGTACTGCCGTATAAAAATTGTACGTCGTATGTTTTGATTTCATTCTAATAATTGAAAAGTTTATTTCACACTTTCAACATCGAATAATGTTTTTTTATAATAAAAAAACTATTTTTAGTTTTACTTTGAAAAAACGAACGAATTTTATATATCAAAAAGTGTACATGAAGATTAGATAGGCCTAGTTTGAAAATGGAACGCTAATTTTTGTTTCAGGAGTACATAATTGTCAGATTAATTGTCATATATATATTTGACATTTTAAAACTACCTGTCATTTGAGAAGTTAATTATATTTAATAGTATTTAAATATTAATAAAGTGAAAAAATTAAGGTTTATTGCTGATATAAATATGTATAAAGAATATTTTTTAAAATGGAAGAGGGTAAGTGCTTCTGGTTATCAAATAAAAAATATGATTTAACATAATTCAAGAGAATTTTAATTAAAGCCATCTGCAGGAAATTATTTATCTACTCTGTTATATACTCTTTTACAAGGGCTGGAGTAGCTGGCAATAGTTGAGAGTAGAAAAGAGTTTACTCCTCATAAAGGAATAAAAGCAATAATATTTATTTGTTTTAAGAAACTTATGAGTCATTGCTCATGACCATATATAGAAATATATTTTTGTCAATAAAAAACTTAGGAAAAATTAAATAAACAAACTAGACAAAAAGGTATAAAGTAAACTAAGGAATTCAGAATCATTTTTCGCATGATTTCAGAACTTTAAATAGGCATATATTTGTAGTAAAAATTTACCTATGTAGCTTTTAAATTTAAAAATGAAAAAAGGGTAGGAAAAAATTTATTCTTTGATTTATTGAAAAACTTTTTTTTTTGCTATAAATCTTAAGATTGAGATTTAAAAAAAGACTTCGGTCAACTTGATTATTATTTGTACTTCTGGCAGCTTCAATATAATATAATACTAAATACTAAACTTATGAATTATGATATGTTTAATTTTGCTGTACACATTATGTATTCATATAGTTTTTTAATTAGTACAATTTAATACAGAATACGTACAACATAGTTCAAATCGTACTAAAATTTTTAAAAAAAAGTACGGTTTGCTATATGAAGGACAGCATTAACTCGAATTTTGGGTTCTTGACTTCAATAAATATATGTATATGTTTAGAAATATGTATTTATTAGAATAATATTTATATGTATTTAGAATTTTAATTTAATTTAACTGTACCAATTTATCCTCTCTTTCAACCGGCTTAAGCTATAGAAATAAAACTCAAAAATCGGTACTTAACAATGTTTTAATAATTAAGAAAAATTATAAATTTTTTTTAAGCAAATTTCAAGCGGAAGAATTGTTGAAAACACTTTTGGCATAATTTTTATTATGTATAGTCTAATATAATTTACACAAAACGAATTTTATATGTTAACTTAAAAGCAAAAATAGCTCGAATTTCGAGCACAGGGCGATACTAGTTTTCTTTTAATTTATGTCATTTAATGCATTTCTAAAATATCAATCGATATTTTACTCTAAAATTTCCTACATTTCAAAAATAAATTTTTCATATCATTTTTTCATTTAAAACGCTTCTACTGCAAAACTTGCAATTTTGACTTAAGATGTTATGCCTTGTGTGTAGAGATTTATACACGTAACATATTATTCCTTTTCGTTAATTCTTTAGCGTTTTAAAAGGTTTATATACATAAACTTAACCAAAAAAAAAAACATTGTTAAGATGTCAATTCAAATGTTGAGGTAACAAATTTCTTTTCGGAAAGATAGGAAAAAAAGAAATCAAAATGTTTAAAAGTGGTTTTTAACATTATTGTTCTTTAGCACATTTTCAAAAAATTTTGTAAAAATGTGCCTATATAGTTTCACTCTGTCCGTCTGTCCTGTCTGTCCGCATGTTTACAAAAACTTTTACATCGTTTGAAATAGAGAAAAGAAATAGCGGAACATTTCGCAAAGTTAGGTAAACCTAAGAAAATTATAGCAGACAGTGAACTGAAAGCTATACAAATAACTTCCTAGTGGAAAATAATTTATCGTGTAAACAAATAATTCAAACTACAATGAAAGATTTCATTCAAGCATAAAAGCCACACCACATCATCATTAAACGTACAAAGCAAAGTTCAGCTTATGAAAAAATTAGAAATACTATGGATAAGATTAAGATAGGTAAAATAGACAAACTTAATAAAAATAGGAACAACTATAGCGAAACCTGGACGACAGGTTTTAGGAAAAATTATAAAGCAGTTAAGCATAAGCAACAACTTAAATACAAAAAGTTAAAATTATATAACGTACTTTTCAAAAATATTAAAAAATCATTAAAATTTTCAGACACTATACTGACGATACTGACTCAATTCGATGAGACTCTATTCGTGAACGCTAATCAACTGGAAATAATCATTGTAAATTCAAATACAAGATTTATGAAATCCATTTAGAAAAAGAAAATTTAGTTACACAAACAGACATTGTAATACAATTCAGTCAGTTGAAATTTTAAATTTGCTTGACAACATTTTTAATCACATATAAATTAAAAACTATTATGCTATAAGATTAAAACGTGCTTTAATAGGTATAAAAATTTATATAATACAAGATATTTAGATAATTTAGATAGATAATTTATATAATACAAGAGCTTCTAAATATTAAGCACGCAATTATACACCCAAACATATTAACAAAAAAAATAGGATTCTATAAGATAGACTTTTAATAAATAACAATACCTTAAATTAGTTTTAACGCAATTTAAAGAAGTTTCACCATTACAATTCCAAATAAAAGAAGTTATACCTAACTCCTGTCCCCAGTAAAGTAAATAAAGAAATATATTCCGTTAATGAACTCATATCATATATATTTATATAATATACAAGTGTTGGAGAGATTTTTCCACCATGTAAAAAAATTTTGCACAAGAAAATTATAATAATGCTAATACTTATTCATAACATAATTTTAAATTTATTATCATGCATTCCATACACGATGAACCTGTTTTATTGTTATGCATCCCATACACGATGTTTTCAACTTGGTATGCATACTTGCGAAGTTGAATCGTGTATGGGCAAGTTTAACAACATAAATGTCATATTTTTTTTTTGTATTTTTCTTTTATTGACACTAAAAAACGTTGAGATATTCCAATTTGAAAAAATATTAAAACTATAATGTATAAAATTACAAAGAATAAGGTAAATAATTTTTAATAATTATAAAATTAATTTACACATTCATAACAAAATACAAACCGATTTTTTAAGAAGTAGTGGTAAACAGATAAACGTTTAATTTGAATTATGAGTGTAGAGTGAATAGTTCCACAGGCTGTCAACGTCTTTTTTTAAAGCTTGTAAGATAAAAATACAATTTTATTAAAATTTACTCACACTTGTTACATTTTGATACTTACACAATAAAAATATATTTTATAATTTATTTGTCATTTTATAAAACTTCAAATTTTGAATTAAAAATTAATTTTTTCTTTATTTAACTGAAATAATGTTATTACTTTACTACTCAAATACTTTGATTGTTTGAATGCTTCGAAATACAAATAAAGCAGTTCCAAATTTTGAAGGTTTATAAAATTACAAATTAATTTTCTGATATGTTTTCGTTGTGTAAGACTAATAACAGGCTGCCAATATTTTTTTTTCTGTAAAATAAAAGTACAATTTTATTTAAGACTGAAATCGAACCAAATGTAAGTAAATTTAAATTAAATTGTATTTTTTGTTATACAGAAAAAAATATTACAAGAACATATTACTACAAGAAAAGTGCAATACACGATAAAATTTTCTACTGAACGAATTGTATTGTGTAGCGACTTTCAATTGACGTTTAAGTGTTTACATTTTAATGTAAAAGTGTTTGTTTACAAGATTTTTCTGATAATTTTTGAAAGTAAAGCATTTCTTATAAAATTAATAATTGATTAAAAAATAATTATATAATAATTCAACACAACAATTTAGCGCTCAATGCTACACCGCTGCGATTCAGTGCAGTGCTATTTCATTCTGAAGGCGTCTAATACTTTATTTTTTTCGAAAATTTTTTACACCAAAAAAAATGTACAAAACGGAGTAGGTTACATGCAAAAAAATCTAACCTAAAAACGAGGAAGAGTGTAGTAGAGTAGACTGTGTCAACTCTGGAATACCCGTATGACCGTAACATATACATTATATCATCCGGTTAAATACTTTTGGCAAAATTTCAAATATACAGCTTTAGGAGGAGAGAAGGAGTTGTATGGCAGCTACTTGAATCCTCTGCAGTAGACCAACCAAATTTTGCAGAAACTTTGGCCATAAAACTAAACTACTTTTGGAAAAATTTTAGACACCCAGCTTCATTAGGTGGAGAGTAATGCTCATATAAAATAAGAAGATGTATGGCAGCTACTCGAACCCACTGCAGTAGACCAACCAAATTTCAAACGTAATGGCAAATTTATTATAATCTTTGACTATATAGTCATACGGGTATAAAGACATTTTATCAGTAGTGTGGTATTTTTCGTTGTTTATTTCATGTATTACAAAAAGATGAGTCATAAATTGAAATATTTTGAATTTGATATACATATATTAATTTTTTTAAATATTTTTGATAAAGTACAATATCTTAATTGTACTGTTATATTTTTTAAAAACGATGACCAATGAAACTACTAATACACAAATATATTAGCGAGACTTAGCTATTTCACATCACATTTTCATACAATGTAATTCGATCGTCAATTGTATTAATAGAACAGCAAAAGATATGTATGTATTTAAAATAGAATATGTAAGCAAATACAAAACAAAAATTAATTTGAATTGAATTTTTTTTCTATTTTTGTTAAAATTGTAATAGGAAAGCAGGTATGATATCCAGAAAAATTTTAAAGTAATAAAAGTAAATTAGTCATAGTTTTTGACTAATCAAATTATAAAACGCGCTCGACAATATTTTTTTATTTTTTTAGCAATATTTATAGAAAACGTAAGTTAAATATTTGTCAAGTATTAAAAAATTTTCTAAAGCAACTCTGTATTACAAAGTAATATCTAATGCTAAAACATATAAAATTCTTGAGCAAAAATGCCTAATAAACCCTGTGCAATTTCACAGGGGTCCAACTAGTCATATAATAGTACAAAAGATTTGGCGAGACCTTGCCAACATGTAAAATATTTCACATCTCGAATCATTATAAATACTTCACACACTGAATAATAATGACAGACTCATACCTTTAAATTAATTTTATTCATGATTAAAGAATAGAATAGAAAAATGCCTTTTTTTGCTGGTTTTTTAAAAAACAAAATTTTAGAAATAGAAGAATATAGAACAAAGGGGAATATATATTGTTTTCTTTATACCCGTGCATACATATATGACATCGGGTATATTAAAATTGGTCCTCCGTTTGTAACGCATCGATCTAGATGAGCTAGATATAGTGTCAAGGGTACGTATCGGCTCAGAATTGAAAAATGAGTCGATCTAGCTATGTGTGTCTGTCCGTCCGTCCGTGTGTGTGTCAGCACGATAACTCAAAAACTAAAAGAGCTACAGTTTTGAAATTTTCCAAAATACTTTTCAACCAGGTTCCCTATTTTTATACCCTACACCTATAGAATAGGTAAAAGGGTATATTAACTTTGGTATGGTGTTTGTAACCACCTAAAGGAAGCGAGCTAGATATGGAAAAGTATATATATTTGTGATCAGCGTGACCGTCTGTCCGTCCGTCCGTCCATCCGTAGGCACGATAACTCAAAAAATAATGGAGCTATCTTGATGACATTTTAACTGTAGGTTACTAGGACTGAAAGTACGGCGGGGATTGCATATGGGCGAAATCGGCCCATTGGTTCGGATTCTGGACCTTTTAATCGATCGAAGGGCTAACGATCATATATAAAAAATCACGATAAGTCAACAACTAATGACGCTATCTTCATCAAATTTGTGCTGTAGGTTACTAGTAATGAAACTACTTCGGGGATTGCGTAAGGTCGGGATTGGGCAATGGGTTCGGAACCTAGAACTTTTTGATCGAATTTAGGCCAAACGAGCATAATTCCGAAACCAAAGAAGATAGAACCTCCAAATTTTGTATCAGGGTGTCCCTTCCTATTTCCTTAATGTCTTTGAAATTTGGGCCCCATTGGAGTAGTGGGTGGGGGACCAGCCATACATTTCCGAAGACCTTAAAGTATATCTTTAAAATTAATAAAGATAACAACTTAAAAAAATGTAGAAGCTTCAAATTTGGCACAAGGGTGTTCTTTACTATCCCTTGCGTGTCCCCCTAACTTGGGATCAATTGGAGTGGTGGTTCAGTATCCCTCTTAGACCCTCTTAAGTTTTAAAAGCTTATAATCGAAATTATTAAAAATAGTAACTTAAAATTAAGATAGAACGTTCAAATTGTGAACAAGCATTAACTAGTGCTTAAAGTTAAGCGTGGACTGCATAAGGGCGAAATCAAGCCAAGGGTTCGGATTCTGGACCTTTTAATCGGTTTCAGGGCTAACGAACATATATAAATAATCACGATAACTCAACAACTAATGACGCTATCTTCATGAAATTTGTGCTGTAGGTTATTGGTAATGAAACTACAGCGGCGATTGCGTTCGGTGAGGATTGGACAATGGGTTCGGAACTTAGAACTTTTTGATCGAATTTGGGCAAAACTAGCATAATTCCGAAACAAATGAAGATAGAACCTCCTAATTTGGTTTCAGGGTGTCGCTTTCGATTTCCTTAGTGTCCTTGAAATTTTAGCCCAATTGGAGTAGTGGATGTGGACCAGCCACTCAGTTCCAAGGACCTTAAAGCATATTTTCGAAATTAATAAAGATAGTAACTTGAAACAAATGTAGAAGCTTCAAATTTAGCACATGGGTGTTCTTTACTATTTCCTGCGTGTCCCTCTAATTTTGTACCTTTCTTAAACCCCCCAATGTGTAAAAGTTTATCATCGAAATTAATAAAACTAGTAACTTAAAATTAAGATAGAACGTTCCAATTGTGTACAAGGGTTAACTAGTATTGAAAGTATGACGGGGACTGCATATGAGCGAAATCGTAACATAATTTCGGGTTCTGAAACCCTTGAAAAGTTAAAGGGCTAAAAAACATATATCTTAAAAACACCATAACTCAAAAAATAATGCCGCTATTTTGATGAAATTTAAACTCTAGGTTACTAGTAATGAAAGTACCATTGGAATTGGTTCTGGTCGAGTTTGGTCAATGAGTTCGGATTCTAGAAGCTTTGGATCGATTTGAGGCCGGACGAGTATAATTTCGAAGCCAAAGAATATATTTCCTATTTGCTATGTGTCCCCGAAATTAATACTTAATTGTAATGGTTCAGCTATGTTCAAAGGTACTTGCTGCATTTATCTAAAATTTATTTTTATATTTTTTTTTTTTTTTTTTTTTACGAGGGAATGGAAAGCTTGAAAGCCACCCATTGAAACTATGCGGTGTTTTTTTGGGTAGTGTATGATTTTAACACACCAAAACCACACCCTTTTTGAACCAAACTTTAGGAGGGAACCTGTAATACAAATGTACAGTTTGGTTACAGGGATGAGGATATGGAAGGATTTAGGATTATGGTGGAAGTTATTTGGAATATTTGGATTATGGGGGATGGCGAAAATTGGATGGGATATTTAGAAGAAAGATGTTAATGTACTTCTTAAATTTGGTTAAATCGTACATATATACATTATCAAATTTGGGGAACACATTTGATGGAATATGGTTCCATAAACGAGAAGAGCGCATGACAAACGAATTAATAAGCCGTGTTACGCCATCTAGCTAGTTCAACTGTGTAGGGATGAGCATCTGTTGCCCTCCTTGTTTCCCTTTGGAAAATCTTGAATGGAGGCATAAGTTGTTTGATTTCTTTAGAACAGGTGTTAGTCCCTACGAGATATCTATAAAACAAGGTCAGTGACCCAACAGTGCGACGATGGCTGAGTGGAGTGAGCGTTGAGGTAACACTGTAATGGGAGCACCAGCCCAAATATGTGCATTATACTCCATTTTCGGCCTAATATAAGTTTTATGGATATTGAGGAGATCAGAGAATGAGAAGTAAGTTTTGCAGCGATATAAGAAACCCAAACATTTAGCAGCGTCCTCAGCTTCTCCAAAAATATGATTTGACCAAGTCAACTTTTGGTTTAGCTCACCCCATTTTTTGGATTTTAATTAAATCTTTGTTTAATTCACTTATAGTGAAATTTTTTGCTGTTGAGTTAATCTGATGACTAATGTTACAGCGGCTATGAAATTCATAGGAAGCAACAAGGGTACTGTCGTCTGCGAAGCTATGGATTGGATTGGAGGTTATTGATAGTAGGTCATTTATAAATATTAGAAAAAGGCTGGGGAATAAAACAGATCCCTGAGGGACACCAGCATTTATTTTAAAATCTTTGGATGAATATCTATCGATAAGAACACGAATCGTGCGATTCGAAAGGAAATCTTCAATCCATTTAACAATAATCCTACCTAGACCTAAAGCCTTGCATTTTGCCAATAAAGCATCATGCCAAACTCGATCGAAAGCTTTAGAAATATCCAAAGCCCATCAGACTCACCAAAATGGTGAAGACTGATATTGAGCTTTTCGCACAGGTAGGTCTTGAGATCACCAGTTGAACGACGAGCTCTGAACCCGTATTGTCGATCATGAAGCAAACCTTTACGATCTAGATATTTCAAAAGCTTATAATTTATAACTTTTTTCTATTACTTTGCAGAGGACCGAAGTAATAGCAATAGGTCGGTAGTTAGAGGGATCGCTTTTATCGCTTTTTTTAGGAATTGGAAAAACATGTGCAACCTTCCATTGGGTAGGATGAATCCCGAAGTGAAGGAAAGATGGAAAAGGTTGCGCAGAGGTTTTGAAATGGAAGTATATGAGTTTTTGAGGACGGTAGTTGTAATACCGTCCGGACTGGCCGATTTTCTTGCATCAAGATTCTTCAAGATTTTCATCACTGCTCGCGTCCTAAAGTATATTCTACCAAAGGAGCAGCCAACTTCTGGAATAGATGGAGGTCTTTGAGTTGACTGAGGCAGTGATGAGTTAGAAGCGAACTGTTTGCCAAAAAAATTCGCTTTATCTTTTGAATCTGATACGATGTGGTTGTTTATATCAACAAGTGGGGGACAAGAAGACCCGCTATTGTCCTCTTTTAGATTTTTTGCAAAAGTCCAAAAGGATTTGCCATTCTTTGGCATGTGTATTAGTTTTCGTTTCAACTTTTGGTTGAACAAAAATTTTTGCTTGTTGATAACTCTCTTACATCTGTTCCGAACCACTATATAGTTGGTCCTGTGAGCCTCTAAACTACTGTCCCGGTACTTTTTGAAGGCCTCCTCTTTTTTTAGAATGGCTTCTTTACAAATGCGATTAAACCAAGTTTTGGGCTTCCGTTTAATAGATTTCATGGAGTGAGGTATAAATAATTTCATTCCAAGTAGAATAGTTTCACTAATCGCATTTGCAGCAAAGTCAACATTCCTACCACGGAAGCACAGTGACCAATCAAAGGTTTTGTAAAAATTGTTCAGACTTTCCCAGTTAGCATGGTTATAACGCCATACCAATTTTTTGCGAAGGGACCTTTGATTGGACACTGAGCCTGCCCGGAAGCTTGTATTGACCAAACAGTGATCAGAGCCCCCCAGGGACAACCAACTGAAACCACATACTTTTCAGGGTGTGTGGTTAGAAACAGATCCAAGAGGTGACCTTTTTGATCAGCACGGTCAGGGATTCTAGTGAGATTTTTAACAAGTTGAGAAAGGTGAAATAGAGTAGAAAATAATTCAACTTGTTTCCCAATCGAGTTTTGACTCGGAGAAGAGGTACTGGAAAAGTGAAGCCAGTCTTTGTTATGAACATTAAAATCCCCCGCCAGAACAATTTCGGTTTCAGGAAAACAATCGAGAATTTTATTGATCTGGTTTGAAAGGTTTTCAATTTCCATAACAGTTTCTTGTTCACTTGAATTGGGTGATCTGTATAGAAAACAGAAATGTATAACATGCTTTTCAACATGGATTTTGACCCAAACGTAATTGAACGTTGGGTTTGAAAATTTATATTTGTCAAAAGTGTTAAAAGCAATGTCTTTTTTTATGTAGATGGCGATGCCTCTTTTGGGAACGAAGTGTGAAATGAGTAAGTAGCCGTTAATATCGAAGTTAACATTGTGACTACTAACTTGCGTTTCACATAGAGCAAGGATTGCCGGTTTAGTTAAATTAAGATGACCTTCAACGGCATGGAAGTTCGTTTGTAAACCGCGAATATTACAAAAATTGAGGTTAAAGTTGATAATTTTGCTAAAAATTAGAAAGAAAAAAAAAAAAAACACGATTTTATCAACCTATTGACAACACCGTTTAAAAAAAAAGAAAATAAAATTTACAAAAAAATTTAGAATTTAAAAGTCTTATTTCGAGTGAGAAAAAGGTTTATAACTACGTCCAACAGTTTTTAACTTGCACGATATAGAATCTATATAGAAACTATATGTGCCCTTATTGTAGTAGGTACAACCAAAAACTCAAACAAAATAAAAAAAATAAACAATTACATCTAATTAATAATAAACCTTTGTAATTTTGGTAATATTTAAAAATAAAATACAAAAACAAAATAGAAGTTTAAAAAATTATTGGACATATACCATCAAAATTTATTAATTAAGTTACGGTGTTTTTATGATGGTATATTGAGAGTGGAGAGAGTTATTAGAGTTATTAGAAACATTAACATCTATCAACGGGAAGGAGAGAGATGAATACATTGTTTTGTTTACAACTAGGGGAAGATTAAAAGAAGTATTACTTCCAAAAAAAAAAATAATTATTTTAATTTAGTTTAAAGTAAACAAAACAAACCGTCGCGTGACTTGAATTTTATAAATATTTGAATAATTTTATATAAAAAAGAAACTAAGAAAAAAATTAATTTGTTAAAAAATTTAAAATTTAAAAAAAAAAAAAAATTATAAAAAAAAGAAAAAAGAATTTAGTGTACTTAAAATTGTTCTAGTTAAAAATTAATAAATCAAATAAATTTAAAAAATAATACTTATCTATTAAATGCCGCCATTGAAAATGCGGCAATGTGGTCCAAACAAATTCACCCAAAACAAAAAAAAACTAATTGTTAGAACCACCACAAATAAATTTATATTTAGATAATTAGAAAATTAAAGAAAATTTTTAGAACTTAATTTAAGTTTAAAAGTAAGAAACAAAAGTTAGCCATATAATTTTGAAAAAAAATTTTTTTTAAAAAATTTCACCGAAACCGGTGTTATCACGACGAAGGTTGAAACACGATTTAAATGAATTATATGAAAAGGTGTAAATTTATTATTGTATTTTAGAAATACATTTATTGCATATTTTGCGTATAAGCTTTTCTGTTAGGTATATTAACTAGCCATTTAAAATAATTGCAATTTTGAAAAATTTGGGTTATTAAATATATTATGCTTTGATTAGCTTTTTATCACAAAATTTAATAACTAGAATTTTAATACCCTACACCTATAGAATAGGTAAAAGGGTATATTAACTTTGGTATGGTGTTTGTAACCACCTAAAGGAAGCGAGCTAGATATGGAAAAGTATATACATTTGTGATCAGCGTGACCTCCTGAGTCGATATAGCCATGTCCGTCAGTCCGTCCGTCTGTCCGTCCGTCCGTAGGGATGATAACTCAAAAAATAATGGAGCTATCTTGATGAAATTTTAACTGGAGGTTACTAGGACTGAAAGTACGGCGGGGATTGCATATGGGCGAAATCGGCCCATTGGTTCGGATACTGGACCTTTTAATCGATCGAAGGGCTAACGATCATATATAAAAAATCACAATAACTCAACAACTAATGACGCTTTCTTCATCAAATTTGTGCTGTAGGTTACTAGTAATGAAACTACTTCGGGGATTGCGTAAGTTCGGGATTGGACCATGAGTTCGGAAACTAGAACTTTTTGATCGAATTTAGGCCAAACGAGCATAATTCCGAAACAAAGAAGATAGAACCTCCAAATTTGGTATCAGGGTGTCCCTTCCTATTTCCTTAATATCTTTGAAATTTGGGCCCCATTGGAGTAGTGGGTCGGGGACCAGCCATACATTTCCGAAGACCTTAAAGCATATCTTTAAAATTAATAAAGATAACAACTTAAAAAAATTAAGAAGCTTCAAATTAGGCACAAGGGTGTTCTTTACTATCCCTTGCGTGTCCCCCTAATTTGGGATCAATTGGAGTGGTGATTCAGTATCCCTCTTACACCCTCTTAAGTTTTAAAAGCTTATAATGGAAACTATTAAAAATATTAACTTAAAATTAAGATAGAACGTTCAAATTGTGAACAAGCGTTAACTAGTGCTTAAAGTAAAGCGTGGACTACATAAGGGCGATATCAATCCTAATGTTTCGGATTCTGGATCTTTTAATCGGTTTCAGGGCTAACGAACATATATAAATAATCACGATAACTCAACAACAAATGACGCTATCGTCATGAAATTTGTGCTGTAGGTTATTGGTAATGAAACTACAGCGGCGATTGCGTTCGGTGAGGATTGGACAATGGGTTCGGAACTTAGAACTTTTTGATCGAATTTAGGCCAAATTATCATAATTCCGAAACCAATGTTGATAGAACCTCCTAAATTGGTTTCAGGGTTTCGCTTTAGATTTCCTTAGTGTCCTTGAAATTTTAGCCCAATTGGAGTAGTGGGTGGAGACCAGCCACTTAGTTCCGAGGACCTTGAAGCATATTTTCGAAATTAATAAAGATAGTAACTTGAAACAAATGTAGAAACTTTAAATTTGGCACATGGATGTTATTTACTATTTCCTGCGTGTCCCTCTTATTTTGCATCAATTGGAGTGGTCGTTCAGTACCTCTCTAAGAACCCGCAATGTGTAAAATCTTATCATCGAAATTAATAAAACTGGTAACTTAAAATTAAGATAACACGTTCCAATTGTGTACAAGAATTAACTAGTTTTGAAAGTATAACGGGGACTGCATATGGGCGAAATCGTACCATGGTTCCGGGTTCTGAAGGCCTTGAAAAGTTCAAGGGCTATCATCTATCTTAAAAACACCAAAAAAACTCAAAAAATAATGCCGCTATTTTTATGAAATTTAAACTATAGGTTTTTTTTTTTTTTTTTTTTTTTTTTTTTCCTTATTACTCCTCTTGGGAGCATAGGATATCTACTAGGCATCTCCACCTGACTCTATTCGGAGCAATTATCTTTGCTTCCCTAGCTATGCTATCTTGCGGTTTTCTCAGTGTGTGCCCTATCCATTTCCACTTCTTCCTTTTGATCTTTTGCCCAATTGGTTCTGCTTTGGCAAGTTTCCATAGGTCCTGGTTTCTTATTATGTTCGGCCAGTATATTCTACATATTATCCTTAGACATTTGTTGATGAAGACCTGTAGTTTCTGTGTGATGTTGTTTGTAACTAACCAGGTTTCACTTCCATATGTTAAGGTGGTCTTTACGCAGGTTCCAAATATCCTTAATTTTGTCCCCCTGGACATTTGTGCGCTTTTCCATACTGGCTGCAGGCGACCGAACATTGCCCTGGCCTTTTTGATCCTGCTGTCGATGTCGGCGTTTATGTTACCGCTGTTATTTATGATGCAGCCTCTTCTTCTTTAGCTGCTTATCCACTACTGGATGTCTGCGATCACATTTCTGAAGCTCTCTCTATCTTGTGCTGCGTGCATTAATTCTCCCACCGTTTGGAGGCCCGTCCATTGCCTGATGTTTCTAAGCCACGACATTTGCTTTCTGCCGACACGTCTTCTGCCTTCAATTTTACCTTGCAGAATCAGTTGTAGAATATAATATTTGTCATTGCGCATTATATGACCTAGATAAGATGTTTTCCTACGCTTGATTGTTAATAACAACTCACGGTCTCTATTTATTCTACTTAGAACCTCACTATTGCTCACTCGATCTATCCATGATATTTTCAATATTCTACGGTATATCCACATTTCAAATGCTTCAAGCTTATTGATGGTCGTTATTTTTAGAGTCCACGCTACCATACCATAGAGGAGTATGGACCACACGTAGCATTTAACAAACCGGATTTTTGTTTCGAGATTGATATCACGGTTGCATAAAACTTTTTTATATTTTACAAAACTGCTACGAGCATATTCAATTCGGCATTTTATTTCCATATCTGAGTTCCAGTTTTCATTTAGCCAACATCCTAGATATTTAAAACTTGAAACTCGTTCAATTATGGTGCCATTTATGGTTAATGTTGCGTTGTTGTATGTGTTGGTTCTAGAAATAACCATAAACTTGGTTTTAGCGATATTAATATTTAAGCCGAAAAGTCTGCTGCGGTCGCTTACTGAATTTATAAGTTCTTGAAGTTCAGTTATATTATCGGTAATTAATGTTGAATCATCTGCGTATCGTATGTTGTTGATATTAACCCCATTTACTTTTACTCCAATATTTGTGTTATGTATTGTTTCCTCAAATATAGCCTCGGAGTACAAATTAAAAAGTAAGTAAGATGCAGCCTAGTTAGTGCAAATTATCTACGTAGTCGATTGGTGTGTTGTTTATCACCGGACGGCGTGGGTTGTTGATGTTAATGGCCATCGCTTTCGTCTTTTCGATATCTATTTCCAGGCCCACACTTCGAGCTAATGTTGCTAGATGGTCTATTTTAGCTTGCATATTATTTATTGTGTGTGATAGCAGGCAGATGTCATCGGCATAGTCCAGATCTTCTAATTGCCTGAAGAGATTCCATGTTAATCCAGTTCTTTTGGTACTAATCTCTTTCATTATGTCATCTAGTACTACTGTGAAGAGGATTGGTGACAGTGGACAACCCTGTTTTACTCCTATGTTGGTGATGAATGGTTCGCTGGTATTCCCATTGTGGAGTACTGAGAGTTGTGTCTCTTCATACATGTTCTGTATTATTTCTATTATTTTTTCCGGCACATTTCGGTTTCTAAGTGCTTTCCATATGGCTTTTTTGCTTATACAATTAAACGCTTTCTTGAAATCGATGAAAACCAGGTATAATGGGGCTTGCCATTCTATTGACTCTTCAACGATGATTCTGAGCGTATTAACCTGGTCTATGCAACTTCTGTGGGGACGAAAACCTGCTTGTTCATCTCTTATTTGGTTCTCAAGTTTCTCTTGCAGCCTTGTTTGTATTATTGTTGCCATAATTTTGTAGATTGTGTTTAGCACTGTTATGCCTCTCCAGTTGTCGCACTTGGTCAGATCACCTTTCTTTGGAAGTTTGATGATTATTCCATTTTTCCATGTGACCGGTAGTCTGCCCTCATCCCATGCTATTGTGATGTGAGGTTCTAAAAGCTCGGCTGATGTTTCTGGATCTATTTTTATAATTTCTGCTGGGAGCCCATCTTCGCCTGTTGCTTTGTTTATTTTTAGCTTTCTTATTGCCTCTTTGATCTCTGCTTTGGATGGTTTATTTATTCTGATGTTGTAATTGTTATTATTTGTGTGATTTTCTGGTCTGGTTTCTTCTATGTTGTTCTGCGAAGTGTTGTCTCCATATTCGGGTTTGTTCTTCGGGGCATGCTATTAGTTCACCATTTTGATCCTTGATTGGGTGATTCTTGTTGTTTCTTCTGCCAGTGAGCTGGTTTACGATTTTATTTAGCTCTCTTGTGTTGTTGTGTATGGCAGCCGTTTCAGCCTTATTTGCGAGATCGTTAAAGTATGTTCTTTTATCTCTTCTTGCAGCACTTTTGACTTGTTTAGCTATATTATTGTATTGTTGTCTTATAGCGTTATTGGTATTCAATTGCTGTTTTAGGTTATTTCTTTGTGTTATTAGATTCCAGGTGTTATTGGAAATCCATATCTTTCTTTGCAGCTGAATTGTCCCTAGGTGTTCTTCTGCTGTGTTTTTGAGGGTCTCGACAATGTGGTCCCATGTGTGTGGTTGGTCTATTGGGAGGGTTTGGCGTATTGTTTCTACGATGTTATTTCTTATTTCAGTGTTACGGAGTTCTTGGAGGTTTATCTTTCTTCTTATGTTTCTTCTGGATCTTCTTTTGTATTTCTGACATATTCTTACATCTCCGGTTATTAATTCGTGGTCGCTTCCTATATCTGCACCTCACTTGTTTCTGACATCTTGCAGTGTGTTTCTCCATTTTCTGCTGATACATATATGGTCAATTTGGTTTTTCGTTTGACCGTTTGGTGAGGTCCATGTATACTTATGTATGTCTTTATGGGGGAATAACGAGCCGCCGATAATTAATTGGAATGTCTGGCGTATGTCTATGAGTCTCTCTCCGTTATTGTTTCTAACTCCGCAGCCATGTGTCCCTATTGTATCTTCTATACCTTGATTGTCTGATCCTATTTTAGCATTGAAGTCACCCATTAGTATCGTAATATCTCCTTTCCTTATGCTGTTTAACGCCGTTGTTAGTTGTTCATAGAAGTCGTCTTTAATCTCGTTTTCTGCGTCTTCTGTAGGAGCGTAGCATTGTATTATCGTTACACTTTTACTTTTTGTCGCAAATCGTGCCATGAGTATTCGGTCTGAAATTGGCTTCCAACTGCTTAGTGAGTTACGAAAATTCCTTGATATTATGATACCTACTCTGCTTTCACCACCCCTATCTTTTCCACTGTATATTAGTTTGTTCCCATTTGATGTTATTTCTTCTCCACTTTTGTTCCACCTCATTTCGCTAATTCCGAGGATATCTAATTTATATTTGCTCATTTGCTGTTCTACTTGCGCCAGTTTGAATGCTTCACGTAGCGTTCTGACATTCCACTGTCCTATTCTTGTCCTTTTGACTGCATTAAATGTTGTAACCGTGAATACATTATTTTATCTGAGGCTCTGCCTTGTGTTTCGAATCGTTTTTCCTTTTTTCAATTAAGTAAATGATTAGTCTACTGTAATCTATCTACAAGATGTCGCTTCTTAATTTTTTCCCTAGTGTCATCTATCGGTCAAGTAGAGAAACCGTGTCATGTTTTTAGGTGCGTACTGCCATTGTAATTGCATATGACAATTGCAATTACATTGTTGTTTCTGTCACATATGTCATCTCTGATCATATGCACATATAGGTTATTGTTTTATTCAGTATTAGTTATTAGATTATACAGTATAGCTGGATATACGATTATAGGTATATTTTTATATTATTTGTTACTAATTATTTATTATTATATTTTTAGGTATAGCATTATTATATTATAATTTATTATATATTAATTTATTATAATTGATAATTTTATTGAATATGTTATCTCTCACCAGGATTCGAACCCGGGACTGCCACAGTGTTTAGATTGCGAGGTTGCGCTCTAACCACCTAGGCTAAGGAGGAGATCTCTAGGTTACTAGTACCTAATGAATGTACCATGGGAATTGCTACTGGTCGAGTTTAACTTCGAAGGCAAAGAAGATATTGCCTATTTCCTATGTGTCCCCGAAATTTTGACTTAATTGTAGTGGTTCAGCCATGTTTAAAGGTACTTGCTGCATTTATGTAAAATTAATTTTTATATTTAAATGAATTATATGAAAAGGTCTAAATTTGTAATTGTATTTTAGAAATACATTTATTCCATATTTGGCGTTTATAAGCTTTTCTATTAGGTATATAAACTAACCATTTAAAATAATTGAAATTTTAAAAAAATTGGGTTATTAAATATATTATGCTTTGATTATCTTTTTATCACAAAATTTAATAATTAGAATTTTTTCATTTTGTAATTGAATTGGAATAAATATATTTTCATTTATTTCAAGTTTTTTTGTTTTTTAATAGTTTTAAATAGATAAATTAGTAAAAATTTGTAATATTTTTTAATATATAGTGTAAATTAGAAAATGTTTATAAGTATTATAAAGTTAATTCAAACTGGCGCAAGTAAAACAGCAAATGAGCAAATATAAATTAGATATCCTCGGAATTAGCGAAATGAGGTGGAACAAAAGTGGAGAAGAAATAACATCAAATGGGAACAAACTAATATACAGTGGAAAAGATAGGGGTGGTGAAAGCGGAGTAGGTATCATAATATCAAGGAATTTTCGTAACTCACTAAGCAGTTGGAAGCCAATATTTTCATATAAAAATTTGAAATTTTGCTATGCATCTTGTATTTAACATGAAATTATATGAATTTGGTTTTTTTTTGTTTTTTTTTTTTTTTTTGTAGATAACGATTTCGAGTTACGATTTCATATGATTTAAATGATGCGTAGTTTATTTAAGATAAGCAAAAAAGAACACAAAGATTTTTTTAAGTAAATGGCTTCATAAATAATTTATATGTATTCATATAATATGTATATGTGTAATATTTGTATTTCGATATTGATAGATATAATCATTATGAATATGTTGATTATTATCTATCATGATGATCATTATATGAATATGATCATATGAAGCTTATTTTGCTTAAGTTTAATATATTCGTGAATTAAAAATTAATTATAGGAGATACAATTGAAAAATTAGAGCTGGAGTTTTGAAATTGACACAATTTGGACATTTTTGAAGTTCCCTATTCTTTTTGGTTAAGACCAGACCAAGGTTTTGGGGAGCTGCCACACAACTACCAATATTTAAACCAATATGAATTTCTTCAAAAGTAATTATACCAGGAAGATGAAAATTACACTCGGTTAGTTTTATAATGAATCAAGAACTTATATGAAGTTTCAAAATGTTACGACTTCATTTTCGGGGGGCTACCATACAACTTCTTTGCACCAATAGGAATGTCTTGGAAACTGATTATACTACGAGGATGAAAATTACACACTGTTAGTTATATAATGAATCGAGCACTTATATGAAGTTTCAAAATGTTTCGGCCCCATTTTCGGGGGGCTGCTATACAACTTCTTTGCAACAATATGAATTTCTTGGAAACTGATTATACAAGAGGATGAAAATTACACACTGTTAGTTATATAATGAATCGAGCACTTATATGGAGTTTCAAAATGTCACGGCCCCATTTTCGGGCATCTGCCATACAAAGTTGTCAATTCGATAACTGTGAATCTAATGAAGCTACGAGATTAAAATCAAAACTGGGCAGATAAAGTAATAGGGAAAGTAAATTGGCAAAGTTGGACATCACTCGGACCGACTTTTCGGGTGGGCTATTTTTTTTTTTATGGTTCTTTTTTTCTTTTTGTTTTTAAGCAAAAATGATGGTATAATGAATTAAAAATTTAATTTTTTTTTTTTTAAGCAAAAATTATGGGATAATAAGTTGAATTTTTTTTTAACTATTTTACTTTCTTATATTTTTTTTGTAATATTTATAATAGTATAGGGGAAATACATAACGGTTAGTGGGTATGCACGGGTATCTAAAAGTTGACAAGGGCAACTATAATCTTCCTCGTTTTATTTATAAACCGAAATTCAAAAATTAAAGATTGCTTTGATTGAAAATTTATTTACCTAAAAAAAAAATACTACCTACTTAAAAAGGGTTCTTAAAATTTGGTTGTCAGTGCAGTGGTGTGATTTTTCTTTTTTATGAATGTTTCGTGTTGTAGAGAGTGATTAAATTTATTTGATTATATATTTTTAATAAAGTATTATACATACTAAATATATCATATTGAATAAAAATACTTCTTTACTTTTGATGTCATAAAAAAATATTAACGTTCAATTCTTAGTAAATCAGGTAAGATTAAACAATTTAGTCAGAAAAACAAGAAACCTTAAATTTTTATTAGAAAATATACACAGAGCTAAACTTGAAAGAAATAAGCCAATAAACACATGTTGCACTACATTCAACAAACAGTCATCTTATTTCACCAGACATATCAAGAAACTCTTTGATACATAAATTAAAATAGAAATTCCTAAAAGACCTAATTACTTAAATTACCTAGTTAATTTGTAAACATTTAAAATTCAAGTTCAAGTTCATATTGCACATTCCACTTAATTAAACACTCATACTGGGTTGTTTTCAAATTTAGTATCTAAATAGAACAAAAGACAAACTGCTGCTGCTGCTGCTGACTAGCGTGCCCTATGTTATGTTAAGTGTTATTTACACATGTAACATACTTCTAATTACAAATAATTACATACAAAGGAAAAAGAAAATATGAAACCGATAAAATGTAAATTATAAACAGAAAGAAAAAAAAATCAAAACGTATAAGATATCTGTTAACAGGTAGATATAGAAAATTATAATAAAAACGTACAAAGCTATTTTTTACATTTCAGTATGTATTCTTTTATTTTAATATCACTTACAGAACTAAAACAAACTATTATAATGTTAACTTAATGTTCTTTAGGTAACGAATCTCCTTTTATTAATTGTGTAGTGCAATAGTGGGAAAAAAAAGAATATATATAAAAAGAAAAATTAGAACCATACCTGTCGTCCGACAGGCTTTTTTAATAGTGTTTGTATAAAGTAAAAATTATAAAATTTTCATTGTGAATTTTTAGCAAAGTAATCAAATTTGTTTTTTTTTAATTGGTTTTTGTTTTTAATAACTGTAAGACGTTTTTGTAAAAACCTTGTCTTGGTTTAATTAATAAACCAAAAAACAAAATATATATAGCTGGTATTACACAATTATGGAAAGGTAGTTATGCATTCAAAAATAAATTATTAAAAATTTGAATGTATTTTTTATATACTTTTAAATGAACTTTCCTGTGTATATGTGGGATTATTTTTCATTCTGAAGTTAGTGATATATTTATATTAGAAATCTGACCATAAATTTATAAGAATTGTATGGTTCGGTGGTTAGCGAAGTGGTTTAAATAAATAAATCTGAGTTCGATGCTCCAAGGTAAAAATTTTTTAGTTCTTTAGAAATTTGTAACTTTAAAAACTAAAATACTTCACTTTGATAATATAAAACCATAAACCAAATAATTATATAGACGATCAGTTTCATATAAAAAAATTTAATAGTTTTTTTCAAGTCATTTATTTTTGTTTACTTTTTCTGTATGTGTATATTCGAATCGAAGCATAATCTGCGTAATACCAAATATAACGGTTACAAAATGATTTTATTAATTTGTATTGGATGATATGGATATGTATAAATCATAATATTTAATCGGCTTATTTTTTCCCATACAAATATAAACATTCCTTTTCAGGGCAAACTATTTGACCAATTTAATAAAACAACAACCAAAAGAATGGTTATTTTTATTTTCATATTACAATAGATTTTTGAAATAAATTTTGCGTTTTTTGAATTTTTTTTTTTAATTTTACGTTTTTCCAGGTGAAAATCTGTCGTAAATTTAACGTCAATTTAAATATAACGTTCACGCGGTGGCTTATGCTTCTAATATTATGCGCCAACTTATATCTTTATTTTTTTTTGTTTAGTTGAAATGTTCAATGAAGATTAAAATATTTTTTAAATTTTTTTTTGTATTTTCTAACAAATGAATTAGAATCAAATTTCTGGTGAAAAAAAATGAGTTCTGTTCGAAATGAAAGCAATATATTTTGTTTATACAGTAGTTTTCATTTATATATGAACAATATTATGTTTACAGCGACAGATGTTGACAGATAATGGCTTTAGTATTTAGCATTGTTGTGTTAAGTATTTATTAGATCAACGTAAAACTAAAATATGTTTCATTTAATGTACCTATCAATTTTAATTAAAACAAGTAAAGAAACAGTCAGTCGGTGAAACCGACTTAGAAATACCCTACACCTATTTGGTTCAAATTTAAGGACATATCCATAAGCCATTTTAACACCATAAAAGCTGTTATTAATTTGATCGTAAGACATAGCTAACCAAATTAACTTTATAATACTAAAAACATTTTCTAATTACACTATCTATTAAAAAATATTACAAATTCTTACTAATTTATCTATTTAAAAATATTAAAAAACAAACAAACTGAAATGAAAATATATTTATTCCAATTCAATTACAAAATGAAAAAATTCTAATTATTAAATTTTGTGATAAAAAGATAATCAAAGCATAATGAATTTAATAATCCAAATTTTTCAAAATTGCAATTATTTTAAATGGTTAGTTTATATACCTAATAGAAAAGCTTATAAACGCCAAATATGCAATAAATGTATTTCTCAAATACAATTACAAATTTAGACCTTTTCATATAATTCATTTAAATATTCAAATAAATTTTACATAAATGCAGCAAATACCTTTGAACATAGCTGAACCACTACAATTAAGTCTAGATTTCAGAGACACATAGGACATAGGAAATATATTCTTTGGCTTTAAAATAAACTCGACCAGAACCAATTCCCATGATACTTTCATTACTAGTAACCTATAGTTTAAATTTCATCAAAATACCGGCATTATTTTTTGAGTTATGGTGCTTTTAAGATATATGTTTTTTAGTCCTTCAACTGGTTAAGGATTCCAGAACCCAAAACAATGGTACGATTTTGCCCATATGCAGTCCCGTCATACTTTCAATACTAGTTAACCCTTGTATACAATTGGAACGTTCTATCTTAATTTTAAGTTACTAGTTTTATTAATTTCGATGATAAGCTTTTACACATTTGGGGGGTCTAAGAGAGGTCCTGAACCACCAGTCCAAATGATCCCAAATTAGGGGGGCATGGAAGAAATAGTAAAGAACACCCTGGGCCAAATTTGAAGCTTCTACATTTGTTTCAAGTTACTATTTTTATTAATTTCGAAAATATGCTTTAAGGTCCTCGGAACTGAGTGGCTGGTCCCCGACCCACTAGTCCAATGGGGCGCAAATTTCAAAGACACTTACGCAATAAGAAGAGTCACCTTGATACCAAATTTGGAGGTTATATCTTCATTGGTTTCGGAATTATGCTAGTTTGGCCTAAATGCGATCAAAAAATTCTCAGTTCCGAACCCATTGTCCAATCCTCACCGTACGTAATCACCGTCGTAGTTTCATTACCAATAACCTGCAGCACAAATTTCATGAAGATAGCCTCATTAGTTGTTGAGTTATCGTGATTTTTAATATATGTTCGTTATCCCTGACACCGACTAAAAGGCCCAGAATCCGAACCCATGGGCTGATTTCGCCCTTATACAGCCCGCGCTTTACTTATAGTACTAGTTAACCCTTGTACACAATTTGAATGGTCTATCTTAATTTTAAGTAAATATTTTTAGTAATTTCGATTATAAACTTTTAAAACTTAAGAGGTCTGAGAGGGGTACTGAACCACCTCTCCAATTGATCCCAAATTAAGGGAACATGCAAGAAATAGTAAAGAACACCCTGGGCCAAATTGGAAGCTTCTACATTTTTTTGAAGTTGTTATCTTTATTAATTTTAAAGATATGCTTTAAGATCTTCGGAAATGTGTGGCTGGTCCCCGACCCAGTACTCTAATGGGACCCAAATTCCCAAGACACTTAGGAAATAGGAAGGGACACACTGATACCAAATTTGGAGGTTCTATCTTCATTGTTTTCGGAATTATGCTCGTTTGGCCTAAATTCGATCAAAAAGTTCTAGGTTTTGAACCCATGGTTCAATCCCGAACTTACGCAATCCCCGAAGTAGTTTTATTACTAGTAATCTACAGCACAAATTTGATGAAGATAGCGTCATTAGTTGTTGAGTTATCGTGATTTTTTATATATGTTCGTTAGCCCTTCGATCGATTAAAAGGTCCAGAATCCGAACCCATGGGCCGATTTCGCCCATATGCAATCCCCGCCGTACTTTCAGTCCTAGTAATCTACAGTTGAAATTTCATCAAGGTAGCTCCATTATTTTTTGAGTTATCGTGCCTACGGATGAACAGACGGACAATGCTATATCGACTCAGGCGGTCACGCTGATCACAAATATATATACTTTTCCATATCTAGTTCGCTTCCTTTAGGTAGTTACAAACACAATACCAAAGTTAATATACCCCTTTACCTATTCTATAGGTGTAGGGTATAATAAACGTTACACTTTTTGCCAAAGAATTAAATTGTACCTTAAAATGTAATTGGTTTATTACATTCATATTTCTTTTATTTGAACTTATTATAGCTAATTATGTTGCTTGGTGATTAATTTAGTGTTTTTTATTTAGTTTTGAATATACAAAAAAAATCATAATAACGCATCAAAAATACAAAAAAAATTTATTAGAAGAAAACGCACTACACATAGGCTTGAGGCTGTTACATGAAATAAAATTCTAGCAAACGAGTTAGAATTGTCCATTCTAGAATTAGCACATTCTGCAATGTTCAAGTCTAATACTCATTTTTCAAAATTCTCAGCATTCTTTTAAAACGACATTCGTTTATTACGATGAATATTTTCCGTCCTTTCATGGTCGTTATAAGGGAAAGTACTGTATTTTGTTTTTCTAAAAAAAAATATTTTGTTAATCGTATGTTGTTGTTGCTTTTTGTTAAGTTTTTTGTAAAATAAAAAAACCGACTTTTAAAATATATTCTGTAGTTGCCATTACGTTTGAGAAAAATAAAAAAAAAAAAAATTTTTCTTAAAAAAATAATTTGTAATTTGAATGATTTGTTACTTAGGGCATAACCAAAATCAACGCGTAGGGTGAAAAATTTAAATAAATAGTTAGGTACATGAATTTACATGTGAGCTACCGAAATACGCGACGTATTTGTACCTCAGATTTAAAAGTTGACAAAGCGAAAAATAAAAATAGAAATTTAAAATAAAATTTTTGTAAAATATTTATTTACTAGCAGATTTACATGGCGTTGCCCGGGATTTTACAAAATTTAAATTAATATTTTATAATCTATATATGTATAAACCAAAATTTTTTTTTAGCGTATGGGCTCCAAACTTGCACAGTCAGTTATCATCAAAATTTGAGTATAAAAGTTTTCGGGTACAAGAAGTGTTTAAGGCTTAAAGTTAAAACATTTTTCAAACTTCTTTGTAAAATAAAATAGGTGTGACCGAATAGGTGTGCCTGCAAGTTTCATTTGCTGTTAGACAATACAGTTCACTCTTTTAATAGACTTCACATTTGTTAACCAATATTGGGATGATGATGAATCTAAAAAATATTAGAAAATCACAAAAATTTTTAAAACACTTGTATTGATTTCCGTTTATTTATTGCGGTACAATTTATAAATTGTACTTTTGCTTATTATTAAATTCCTTTGAGAGGCACCGGGTATTATCGAATTTACATGTTAGTTTTATTATTATCTTATGACTTTAGGTCGAACGGTTATACTAAATTTAAAATTACATTTGTCGCACAGAGGAAAAGAGGAGTAGATATAGTATCAAAGGTATGGATCGGATCAGAATCGAAAAGATAATCGATCACACTATGTATGTCCGTCCGTTGATAACTCAAAAAAAAAATAACGAGTTAGGATTCTCAAATTCGGTTTAATAAAAGAGCCGTAATCGCTATTAAAATTCAGTCAGTTAGCTCTACGAGTTAACATTTGGTTGGTCTACTGCAGTAGGTTCGAGTAGTTGCCATATAACTTCCTTATTTAAAAGAGGATTACTTTATACCTAATTAAGCACGGTGTCTTAATAACAAGTCAATTGGTCAAACCGTTTGATTCGACATCAAAAAAACGAAAAGCTTAAAACTGCTCTGGAATCGCAAGCTGCTGACTTATAAAGATATGACGTCGCATTTTTCTCCCCCCGGGCTCCGAGAATTATTCCTCCAAAATTTTGTGACAATCGGACCAGTGGTTTTCACGTGAATCCTGGACAAAAAAAAAATAAACAAACAAACAAAAAAATTAACAAATAAATTTCCTGCTTCATATATTAGACTGGCAGATTTACTCGGCGTTGCCCGTAATTTTTCAAAATTTAAATTTGTATTTTATAATCTGAAACCAAAAATGGTCAAAACTAAGTGACAATATCTTCAATTTAAGGATCAACTTTCAAATTTAAGAAAAATCTTTAACATTTGTTCAAAAACAATGCTGCAGCTTTAAATTTTGTATAATTAAAAAAAAATTTTACTACTAAACAGGGGACGTGACAAAAAAATTTCGTTAATTGACTCCTACTTTCTGGGAATCTAACTTCCCCCAAAATTTCTCAACCCTAGCTTTAACCGTTTAGAAGATATGTATGGCCAAATAATTGAGTTTTGCATAATGTAAATTTTAGTACCGTATAACAACCCTAAATATTTGCCTTTTATAAATTGATAAATCTTATAAAATCAGCTAATTTGTGCCGTTTTCAGATTCAAAATACACCTAACGTATATCTTAACAAGTGATGAAAAAAAACCAAGGGTTTTTAAAAAAGCACATTTTCAAAATTATATTGTATTACATACTGAGTTTAACTTTGGAAATATTTACATGGAAATAGTTACTACTGACTTATAAAATTTACTGCTAACAGTAAATTTTTTATTTAAAAGTTGTTATAGCCCTTCAATGGGGAAGGTTGCCAAATTTCTCAAGAATCTAACTTCTTCCCCCCCTCCCCCTCCTTTAATTTTTTAGGTTCTAGGAATTAAATTGTGAATTACACAAAAATTTTAAATTTTACTTAGAATTTTATTATCTAAGCAAAAATATGTAAAACTGAGAGACACTTTCTTCAATTTAAGAAACCCCTTTTAAAATTTAGGAAAACCTTTAACATATGTTAAAATATAATGCTGGACCTTTAAATTTTGTATATTAATAAAAAAAAAATTGGACAGGTATTCAAGTTACAGGTGCTTAAAAATAGCATAATTTCAATTTTCGGGCCCTTATAGCTCCTAAACAGGGAGCTTGACAAAAAAATTTTGTTAACTGACTCCTACTAATTTATGAGTATCTAACTTCTCCCAAAATTTTAAGACTCTAGCTTGAACCGTTCAGAAGATATGTGTGGCCAAAAATATTGCGAAAATTGAGTTTTGCGTAATGTTAAATTTTTGTACCGTATGGCAACCCGAAACATTTGCCTTGCAAAAATTTATAAAGTTTATGAAACCAGCTATCATTTGCCGTTTTCAGATTGAAAATATATGTAACAGAACTCTTGTTATGACAATTTAAATATAGAGCTTTTTCTAAATTTGGGGGGCTGTAGCCTGTTACGGGGTGGGGCTACAGAAAAAAATTCTTTTACGAAATTATTTTTTTTGCAAAAACTACCCATGGTTAAAATTTCTTTTCTCTATTTCAAACGGTGTAAAAGTTTTTGTAAACATACGGACGGACGGACGGACAGAGTGAAGCTATATAGGCACATTTTTACAAAATTTTTTGAAAATGTGCTAAAAATAGGGCATTTTCCAACTTTTGAAGCCGCAGCTACGTAACGAGGGGGGCTACAGAAAAAAGTTCTTCTACGAAATTCTTGTTTTTGCAATATCTATCCGTGGTTAAAAATTTTTTACTCTATTTTAAACGGTGTAAAAGTTTTTGTAAACATACGGACGGAGTAAAGCTATATAGGCACATTTTTTTGAAAATGAGCTAAAAACTGCAATAATTGTGTACTGAAATCTTTTTTAAAGAACACCAACTGCAAAGTAGATAAAAAATGAGGAAGAGTGTAGGAGAATAGACTGTGTCAACTGTGGGATACTAGTGTGACCGTTATATAAACATTATATCATCCCGTTAATTACTTTTCGCAAAATTTCAAACATACATTTGATGTAATTTTGGCCATTACACTAAACTACTTTTGGCAAAATTTCAGACACCCAACTTCAATAAGTATAGAGTAAGGCCCATATAAAGTAAAAAGTTGTATGGCAGCTACTCGAACCCTCAGCTGTAGACCAACCAAATTTTGCAGACACTTTGGCCTTAAAACTAAACTACTTTTAACTAAATTTCGAACACGCAGCTGTATTTGGTACAGAGTAATGCTCATATAAATATAGAAGTTGTATGGCAGCTAACCGAACCAATTGATCAAAATAGTTGGGTGTTAACGATGGCGACTATTGCAAAAAAAACGGATTTGCGAAAATTTCAAGATCCTAGCTCCTTTATTTTTTCAGTTATCGTGCGGGCATAGATAGCTAAATCAATTTTTTTCAATTCTGATCAAGACTGTGCCAACTCTGGGATACCGGTATGACCGTTACATAAAAATTATGTCATTAATATTATAAACATTAATTACTTTTGGCAAAATTTCAAACATACCAGCTTTATTAGGTGTAGTGTAATGCTTATATAAAAGAAGGAGTTGTGTGGCAGCTACTCGACCTTCTGCTAGACCAACCAAATTTTGCAGTAACTTTGGCCATTACACTAAACTATTTTTGGCAAAATTTCAGACACCCAACTTCAATTTTTTTTTTTTTTTTTTTGTCCTTATTACTCCTCTTGGGAGCATAGGATATCTACTAGGCATCTCCATCTGCTTTTTTCTTATCGAGGCTCTGCCTAGTGTTTCGAATCGTTTTTTTTTCCTTTTTCAATTAAGTAAATGATTGGTCTACTGTAATCTATCTACAAGATGTCGCTTCTTAATTTCTTCCCTAGTGTCATCTATCGGTCAAGTAGAGAAACCGTGTCATGTTGTTTAGGTGCGTACTGCCATTGTAATTGCATATGACAGTTGCAATTACATTGTCGTTCAATTACATATAGGTTATTGTTTATTCAGTATTAATTATTAGATTATAGAGTATAGCTGGAAACACGATTATAGGTATTTTTTTATATTATTTGTTACTAATTATTTATTATTATATTTTTAGGTATAGAATTATTATATTATAATTTATTATATATTAATTTATTATAATTATTAATTTTACTGGATATGGTATCTCCCACCAGGATTCGAACCCGGGACTGCCACAGTGTTTAGATTGCAAGGTTGCGCTCTAACCACCTAGGCTACGGAGGAGATACCCAACTTCAATAGGTATAGAGTAATGCTCATATAAAATAAGAAGTTGTATGGCAGCTACTCGAACCATTTGCAGTAGACCACCCAAATTTTGCAGTAACTTTGACCATTACACTAAACTATTTTTGGCAAAATTTCCGACACCCAGCTTCAATAGGAAAGAATAACGCTCCTATAAAAAGAGAGGTTGTATGGCAGCTACTCGAACGCATGGACCAAAATTGCTGGATTTAAATAACGATGACGGGTTTCGCAAAAAAGTCGAATTTGCGAAAATTTCAAGATTTCAAACGTAATCGCAAATTTATTATACCCTTCGACCTATATCTTTATTTTTTTTTGTTTAGTTGAAATGTTCAATGAAGATTAAAATATTTTTTAAATTTTTTTTTGTATTTCAAATGAATTAGAGTAAAATTTCTGGTGAAAAAAAATGAAATGAAAGCAATATATTTTGTTTATACAGTAGTTTTCATTTATATATGAACTCTGTTTTAACAATATTATGTTTACAGCGACAGATGTTGACAGATAATGGCTTTAGTATTTAGCATTTGTAGTGTTAAGTATTTATTAGATCAACGTAAAACTAAAATATGTTTCATTTAATGTATGTATCAATTTTAATTAAAATAAACGTTACACTTTTTGCCAAAGAATTAAATTGTACCTTAAAATGTAATTGGTTTATTACATTCATATTTCTTTTATTTGAACTTTTTATATCTAATTATGTTGCTTGGTGATTCATTTAGTGTTTTTTATTTAGTTTTGAATATACAAAAAAAATCATAATAACGCATCAAAAATACAAAAAAAATTTATTAGAAGAAAACGCACTACACATAGGCTTGAGGCTGTTACATGAAATAAAATTCTAGCAAATGAGTTAGAATTGTCCACTCTAGAATTAGCACATTCTGCAATGTTCAAGTCTAATACTCATTTTTCAAAATTCTCAGCATTCTTTTAAAACGACATTCGTTTATTACGATGAATATTTTCCGTCCTTTCATGGTCGTTATAAGGGAAAAGTACTGTATTTTGTTTTGCTAAAAAAAAATATTTTGTTAATCGTATGTTGTTGTTACTTTTTGTTAAGTTTGTTAATTTGCGAAAATTTCAAGATCCTAGCTCCTATAGTTTTTGAGTAATCAAGCGGATAAATATCCCCCCCCCCCGTGCTCCGCGTTAAAAACGTAATCGCAAATTTATTATACCCTTCGACCTACAGTTATACGGCTACAAAAATAAATCGATTTAGCTATGTATGTCCGTCCGTCCGTACGATAACTCAAAAAATTGAAGAGCTAGGATTTTGAAATTTTCACAATTTCGTTTTTATTCAATTGCTGTCATTGCTATTTAAATCCAGCCATTTTGGTCAACGGGTTCGAGCATCTGCCATACAACTTCTTTTTTAATATGAACATTACTCTATATCTATTGAAGCTGGTTGTCCGAAATTTTTCCAAAAGTAGTTTAGTTTACTATACATTTTGACTCTAGGTATCCGAATTTTATCCAAAAATAATTTAGTGTAATGGCCAAAATTACTGCACAATTTGGTTGGTCTACTGCAGTTGGTTCGGGTAGTTGCCATACAACTTCTACTTTTATATGAGCATTACTCTACATCTAATGAAGCTGTGGGACTGAAATTTTTCCAAAATGTTTCTGAATTTGTTTGGAGTACTCTATACATATTGAATCTAGGTGTCTGAAATTTTGCCAGAAATAGTTTAGTGTAATGGCCAAAGTTACTGCAAAATTTGGTTGTTCAAGTGCCGAGTGTTCGAGTAGCTGCCATATACCTCCTTCTTTTATATAAGCATTACACTACACCTAATAAAGCTGTATGTTTAAAATGTTGCCAAAAGTAATTAACCGGATGATATAATTTTCGATTTAAGATCATACGGGTATCCCAGCGTTGACACAGTCTACTCTGCTACACTTTTCCACGTTTTTCTTATGATGATACGTTAAGTTTCAAAATAAAATATTTTAAAATAATATTTTTTTTAAATAATTTTGTTTAAAACATACATTATATGCAGAACCAAATAATCTTTCTTAAAAAAGGAATTAAGTCCTAACCTAAATAAAAGCGTACGGCGTATAATTTATGTCAATAGATTTAGATATAAGTAGGTGCATGACTTTACATAAGAACAGCCAAAATACACGTAATGCGATTTACTGTACCTCAGATTTTTAAAATTTACAAATATTGACAAAATGTATAAAAATATTATTAATAATTTTTTTATATTTCTAATAATAATATAAAAAACAAAATTGCATTTACTTCTCTTGCATTACCAAATTCTGTAAATGAGAAATTTAATCCTATTGGAATTCAACTACTCAATTGTAAACCCAACATTAAAATTATTACAATGTATAATGCTCCTGGTATTGATAAAAACGATTACATCGATTCAGTGGGTATTCTCTTAAAGGCTTTCAGTAAAAACTGTATCATAGTAGGTGATACCAACATAGATTTGCTTTCAAATAATGAAAACAATATTACTTATATTAATATAGTTGAATCATACAACTTTAACATAATCAATGATACCACTATGAACGGAATAACTCGGCAAGCCGTAAATTGCAGTTGCCAATCTGTTTGTAATCATGGAAGCACCCTTGATCACTTTATTGCCAATTTTAAAACTTTTAATATAACGATCAAATTGTCGGATAATCCTCTTAGTGACCACAAAGTTTTGGAGATAAATATTGAAAAATTCGATATCATACTCGAACAAATGACAAGAGTAACTATAGAAAAAACTAACTGGAATGATTTCCAAAACTTAGTTGCGCAAAAAATCCAAATGTGTAACTCTTATGATGAAATTACGGAATGTACAAATGTAAGTAAAGCATTAGCTTCTTCAACAAGAATAGATAGAAGATGGAAACAAAACTATTGGATTACATCTTTTATACATAATGTAATCAAAATACGTAATAAACTTTATGCTAAAATTCGTAAACAAAAAAACAACTATGATTTGCAAAATAGGAATAAAAAAATTAAAAACTATATTCAAAAATTAATAAAAGTAGCAAAGGATAACTACTTTAACAACAGAATAAGTGAAAGTTGCAACTCTCAACAGCTGTGGAAAATTATTAATAAGCACTTAAGTTCGAACATTTCTAAAGAGAGTTCGGCAATACACGTAACAAAGAACACCGGGGAAATCACTACTTCTGATTTAGAAGCAGCTAATATTCTAAATGACCATTTCGCTACCGTCGGAAGCAAGTTAAATAAAAACTTCGACAACCTTTCAAATAATGTAATAAATACACAGGATCACATAAATCAGAATTTAATTTATTTTATTCCAACAGATAGTAATGAAATAACACAAATTATAAACTCGTTTAAAACTAACTCATCTCCTAGACCAGATGGCATTTCAATAAAACATATCAAATCAATTAGACACATAATATCAAACAAGCTTTCTGATATAATAAATGAAATTTTATCGATTGGTGTTTTTCCAAATAAGGCCAAAGAATGTATTATCACTCCAATTTTTAAATCAGGAAAAAGGACAGATGTTAACAATTATAAACCAATATCCTTGACAAATTGTCTATCTAAGATTATTGAAAAGGTTATTAAACGTCATTTAATTGCATTCTTCACAAATTCAAATCTAATTGATGACCATCAATTTGGGTTTTTAAACGGAAGCAGCACAGAATCCGCTGCGCTTGAAGTTGTTAATTTCATAAATATGGCGTTAGATAAAAATAACTACGCAGCCGCTATTCTTTTAGATCTAAAAAAAGCTTTTGACATCGTAAATCATGATATATTAATAAATAGCTTTTTCAATATGGGTATAAGAGGAGTTGCAGCCAATTTATTTAATTCGTATTTAAATTTTCGAAAAATCAAAACCAGAATAAAAGACCATATTAGTGAAGAAGCAAGTCTACAAATTGGAATTCCACAAGGCACAGTTCTAGGCCCTATTCTTTATCTAGCTTATGTGAATAGCGTCAACAAAATTGGGCTAAGTGGACATTATTCAATGTTTGCAGATGATACAATAATTCTGTACAAAGGTAAAAACAAGAACCAACTGGAAGAAAATATTAATAATGATTTATACAAAGTTAGTGAGTGGCTAAATCATAAGAGATTAACAATTAACGTCTCTAAAACTGAATTCATCATATTTATACAAAAAAATAAAGAAAACATTAATCTATCAATCAATATTAATAATCAACAAATACAAAGAGTAAAGAAATATCTAGGTTTACTTATTGATGAAGATCTATCTTGGCAAATTCACATAGATAATTTAAAAAAAGCCGTTTTATCATTAACTGGTGCAATTGGAAGGTGTCCTAAACTAAGTGAAGATATAGCTAAATTTGTCTTCTACGCCCACATCCAGTCTAAAATAAGGTATTTAATTCCAGTTTGGAGTCAAAGTAGCAAATACGTTATTAGTTCAGTTAGCGCTATTATCAACAGAGCTATTAAAAGCTTATACAGACTTCCATATGATTCTCCAACTACATCATTGTATTCTGATCGAAATTTACCTATCGTTGAACAAACAATATTTTTGGAAAACTGCAAGTTGATTTATAAACTATCAAATAACTTAACCAAAAGCAATTTGAAAATACAAACAAATGCTTCGATTCATAGCTACTTCACAAGAAGTGCGGAACATTATCGATTAGAAGCACCCAGAACTGAAAGAAGTAAAAGAGATATTATGTTTAATGGCATAAAAAGCTTCAATAGTCTTCCTGCCTATATATAATATGCTCCCAACATAAGGTTATTCAACAAACGTTTGAAAGCTGTACTACCCCAATTAAATAATTGAAAAATATATAAAAAAGCAAAAAAAAAATATAATGTATCTAAAATTTTAATCTGTGTATTAAATTTTATTAATATTTATTATAATTTTAAATATTAAATTAGTTTTAAGTTAGATTATAGAAGAGATTTATACCAGTTTTACTGTCTATCTCAATTCTTTAATAAATAAAAAAAAAACAAAATAAATAAATGTTTTAAAAAATAATACTTTTTTAAAATAATTTTTAATAAAAAATATCTTATATTCAAAATTGATCAAAATACCTATAATATGAAATTGAAAATATTTTTTGTAGGTAGGTACTAAATTAAAACATTTAAATAAATATTTTTTGATAAATTTAATACCGTACTTGCGTATCGATTTACGGTTATATCCATAGATAGACGTATTGACGTACTTTTAGTTTTACTTTGACAAAACCAACGAATTTATATAATAAATGTGTTTCTTGTAGATGAAGAGTAGATAGGAGTAGTTTGGAGTACTTTTTTTTAATATCTATGTACCTAGATATGTTATAAATCTTAAAATGGATATTTAAAAAAACAAACTTGACTTCAGTCAACTTGACCATTATTTTGTACTTCTGGAAGCTTCAATATAATAAAATACTAAGTACTAAACCTATGAATTATGATATGTTAAAATTTCTTGTAAATACTATGTATTCATGGAGCTTTTTAATTAGGATACAGAATACGTACAACATAGTTTAAATAGTACTAAAATGTTTAGAAAACAAGTAAAGAAACAGTCAGTCGCCACCGACTTAGAAATACCCTACACTTATTTGGTTCAAATTTAATGGGAACTCCATAAGTCAATTTAAAACCATAAAAGCTTTTATTAGGTTGATCGTAAGACATAGCTTACGAAATTATTTTATCAATTGAAAAATATTAAAAATTTTTACTAATTTATCTATTTAAAAATATTAAACAAGAAATAAACTTGAAGTAAATGGATTCGTAAAATGCAATTACAAAATTACATATTTAAAAAATTTTATCCAATTCAATAAAATTCTACAAAAATGCAGCAATTACTTCTTGTCAGGATTTTTAGCTGTAGTGCAATTACTGTTAAATGATATAAGTACCCTTGATCACTTCACTCAATTTAGTTATTTTTTAATGTTTTATATAAATAAACTCAAAGTTATTCGAAAGAAATATTAATTTGTAATAATATAAATATAAAAGTTTATATAATTTGATGATTTTTAATGTTAATTAAAACCATTAATGCTTCATTAGCTTTTTATCACAAAATTGCATAATCAAAATATGCAATAAATGCATTTCTAAAATACAATGAGAAATTCAGAACTTTTCATATAATTGATGTGAAACACCTGTGCCCCAAATATAAGGTTCTCTCTTTTTTGGTTTCGAAATTAAACCTGTTTTGCCTCAATTCGATCAAAAGTCCTCGTCATACTTTCAATACAAGTTAACCTTTACTCACAACTAGAACGTTCAATTTTAATTTTAAGCTACTTTTTTTTATTAATTTCAAATATATGTAATATGATTAAAAGCCCCAGAATCCGAACCCATGGACCGATTCGGCCCGTATGCAATCCTCACCGTACTTTAAGTCCTAGTAACCTACAGTTAAAATTTCATCAAGATAACTCTATTGGTTTTTGAGTTATCGTGCATACAGACGGACTTGGTTTTATCGATTCAGGTGGTCACGCTAATCACAACAATATATACTTTTCAATATCTAGCTGGCTTCCTTTAGGTGGTTACAAACACCATACCAAAGTTAATATACCCGTTTCCTATTTCATAGGTGTAGGGTATAAAAAGAAAAAGTAAAATGAAAAATTCTTAAAACTAGTTTCAAAATGTATAAGGATGTAAAATTGAATTTTAACATTGATTTTAATAACATGATTATCATTATACGATGAAATTTTGTATATTTTACTAGTTTGTTTTGTACGTAAGAAAATTTAATTATTTTTGACCCAGCGATATTGCAGGTTAGAAGATAATTTAATTTGTTTTGCTTCGAATACAATATAGCTTGAGGAGATGTGTCGAAAAAGAATTTCATTATTTCGTTGTGTTTTTAAACTAACCTCTACAATGTTAAGGTGTTTGCAAACTCTTGTTTCCATTCCACTTTTAGCTTTCTCCTCTTCTAGATTATATTGCCGATATATTACAAATTCCATCTTTTTTTATGCAAGCATTAATTTTTTTGTTATTTCTTGTATGGCGTTGGTAGGATTTTCAATTATTTCTGGTAGCCCAGTTCAACTGACCTAATATAAGGCTATGCGATCTCTTAACTAGATCGGATCAGAATCGAAAAGTAAATTGATCTAGCTATATGTGTCACTCGTCTTTCCGAAATAAAAATATAATAAAACATATCATGAACGTAACTGACCAAAATTGGATAGAAACTGCAGTTCAGTCGAAATAACACCGTAAAGCCAAATGAATATGTACTCAATGGGTTTCTAAATAAAATAAATTAACTTGAATTGTTCTTAAGCTTGGAGAACATAGATACTCGTATATGTTTACTATTAGGAACTCAATTGACAAACAAAACTAAAACCACTAGGCTATACAATTCATCAAGAAAGAGAGCTAAAGAAAGACATTCAAGAGGAATGTTGCTACCATTTAAGTGGTAAACCTACTTACAAGCCAACTTACACCGAAAAGACTCTGATCAAATTTTGTATACATGGCAGATAACCCTAACATAAACTCAGATCACTTTGTTGTCATACAGAACCTAAGAGAAGGTTAGCGATTTAATATACAAACCAAATTTGTCAAACAACTTTAACAAGTAAAGAAACAGTCAGTCGGTGCAACCGACTCAGAAATACCCTACACCTATTTGGTTCAAATTTAATGACATATCCATAAGTCATTTTAACACCATGAAAGCTGTTACAACCATATACAAGACATATACAACCAAATTAACTTTCTACTATCTCATAAAAATATTACAAATTCTTACTAATTTATCTATTTAAAAATATTAAAAAATAAAAAATCTTGAATTAAATGAAAATATATTTATTTCAATTCAATTACAAAAGTGAAAAAATTTGAATTATTAAATTTTGTGATAAAAAGCTAATCGAAGCATAATATATTTAATAATCCAAATTTTTCAAAATTGCAATTATTTTAAATGGTTGGTTTATATAACTAATAGAAAAGCTTATAAACGCAAAATATGCAATAAATGTATTTCTAAAATACAATTACAAATTAGGCTTTTTCATATAATTCATTTAAATATAAAAATAAATTTTACATAAATGCAGCAAGTACCTTTGAACATAGCTGAACCACTACAATTAAGTCTAAATTTCGGGGACACATAGGAAATAGGAAATATATTCTTTGGCTTCGAAATTATACTCGTCCGGCCTCAAATCGATCAACAGCTTATAGAATCCGAACTCATTGACCAAATTCGACCAGAACCAATTCCCATGGTACTTCATTACTAGTAACTTGGAGTTAAATTTCATCAAAATAGCGGCATTATTTTTTGAGTTATGGTGTTTTTAAGATATATATTTGTTAGCCCTTGAACTTTTCAAGGATTCCAGAACCCGAAACCACGGTACGATTTCCTTCATATGCAGTCCGCGTCATACTTTCAATACTAGTTAACCCTTCTACACAATTGGAACGTTCTATCTTAATTTTAAGTTACTATTTTTATTAATTTCGATAATAAACTTTTACACATTGGGTGGTCTAAGAGAGGTACTGAACCACCACTCCAATTGATGCAAAATTGGAAATAGTAAAGAACACCCATGTGCCAAATTTGAAGCTTCTACATTTGTTTCAAGTTACTATCTTTATTAATTTCGAAAATATGATTTAAGGTCCTCGGAACTGAGTAGCTGGTCCCCACCCACTACTCCAATTGGTCTCAAATTTCAAGTTGGCTAAGGAAATCGAAAGCGACACCCTGATACCAAATTTGGAGGTTCCATGTTCATTGGTTTCAGAATTATGCTAGTTTGGTCTAAGTTCGATCAAAACGTTCTAAGTTTTGAACCCATTGCCCAATCCTCACCGTACGCAATCGCCGCCGTAGTTTCATTACCAATAACGTACAGCACAAATTTCCTGAAGATAGCGTCATTAGTTATTGAGTTATCGTGATTTTTTATATACGTTCGTTAGTCCTGAAATCGATTAAAAGGTCCAGAATCCGAACCTTGGGCTGATTTCGCCTTTATACAGTGCGCGCTGTTCTTTAAGTACTAGTTAACCCTTGTACACAATTTAAACGTTCTATACTAATTTTAAGTTATTATTTTTAGTAATTTCGATTATAAGCTTTTAAAACTTAAGAGGTCTAAGGGATACTGAATCACCACTTCAATTGATCCCAAATTAGGGGGACACGCAAGAGATATTAAAGAACACCCTTGTGCCAAATTTGAAGCTTCTACATTTTTTCAAGTTGCTACCTTTATTAATTTTAAAGATATGCTTTAAGGTCTTCGGAAATGTGTGGCTAGTCCAGGATCCACTACTCCAATGGGGCCCAAATTTCAAAGATACTAAGGAAATAGGAAGGGACACCTTTATACCAAATTTGGAGGTTCTATCCTCACGCTATTACAAATATATATACTTTTCCTTTTCCAGCTCGCTTCCTTTAGGTGGTTACAAACACCATACCAAAGTTAATATACCCTTTTACCTATTCTATAGGTGTAGGGTATAAAAATATTAAACAACAAATAAAGTTGACATAAATGGATTCGTAAAATGCAATTAGAAAATTACATATTTAAACCTTTTATCCAATTCAATAAAATTTTACACACATGCAGCAATTACTTCTTTTCGGGATTTTTAGCTGTGGTGCATTTACTGTTGAATGATTTGGTACCCTTGCTTAATTATTTCAATTTTCAATAATTTTTAAATTTATTCTCTTAATTTACTTATTTTTTAATGTTTTATATAATTAAACTCAAAGTTATTCGAAAGAAATATTAATTTGTAATAATATAAATATAAAAGTTTATATAATTTCATGGTTTTTATAGTTAGCTAAAACCATTAATGTTTTCATTAGCTTTTTATCACAAAATTTAATAATCAAAATATGCAATAAATGTATTTCTAAAATACAATAATAAATTTAGAACTGTTCATATAATTAATTTTAATATAAAAATAAATTTTACAACTTAAGTATCGTACACAATTTATTAATTATATATTAGTTTTGGTAATATTTCATTAAAATTAAGATATGATATAAAAAATATAAAAATGAAAAAAATATTGCGTCGTTTATTAAAAAAATATTTAGTTTTTAATTTATAAAATATAATACATAATATGTGTTATAGTAAAACTCTTAGGCTTTTAAAAATATAAAATTGTTAAATAAGAACGGAAATAGGAAATAGTGTATCAAATTTTATTTTTTTAGCTTTATTAATTTCGAAAATATTATGTTTTAAGGTCTTGGGAGTAGTGAGGGTGGTACGTAAACCGCTATTTTAATTCATCCAAAATTTCACGAACACAAAAAAATTCAGAAGAAACACCCCAAATATAATGTTCTATTTGCTTTGGTTTCGAATTTATACTAGTTTGACCTCAATTCGATCAAAAGCTTCTAGAATCTGAACCCGACAAGAACTAATTCAAATGGTACTTTTATTACTAGTAACCTAGAATATAAAGTTCATCAAAGTAGTGTAATTATTTTCTGAGTTATGGTGTTTTTAAGATAACAAATGCTTTTGAACTTTTCAAAGGTTCCAGAATTCTAAACCATGGTACGATTTCGCCCATATTAACACAATGTGAACATTCTATATTAATTTTAAGTTACTATTTTTATAAATTTCGAGGATAACCTATAGAGGTCTAAGAGAGTTACCTGAACCAACACTCCAATTGATCATACATTAAGGCAACAAGTAGGAAATAGTAAAGAACAGCCTTGTGCCAAAATTGTAGCTTCTACATTTTTTGGGTCCCTGACCCACTATTTCAATTTATTCCAATTTTCGAGGACACTAAGGGAGAAAGACCACAAAATTCATGATTGTAGCTCCTTTAGTTGATGAGTTATCCTTATTTTTTTTTATGTTCCTTGGCCCTTAGAATAATTAGAGGTCAAGACTCCGAACTCATGGGCCGATTTCGCCCATATGCAATCCCCGCCGTGCTTTAAGTACTAGCAACCTACTGTTAAAATTCATCAAGATAGCTCGATTAGTTTTTGAGTTATCGCGCATACGGATGGATGAACGGACGGTCGCACGGACGGACATGGCTATATCGACTCAGGAGGTCACGCTGATCACAAATATATATACTTTACCATATCTAGCTCACTTTCTTTAGGTGGTTACAAACACTATACCAATGTTAATACACCCTTTTCCTATTTCATAGGAGTAGGGTATAAAAAGTACAGTTTTCTATATGAAGGACACCATTAACTCGAATTTTAGCTACGTTACTTCAATAAATATATGTTTATATTTAGAAATATGTATATGTAATCATATTTTCAGAACATTATATATTAGATAATATTTATATGTATTTAAATAGTTTTTTTTTCGTGTAATAACTGTACTAAATTATCCTCTCTTTAAAGCGGCTAAAGCTATAGAAATAAAACTAAAAAAAAAATTAACAACATTTTTTTAAGCATATTTCAAGCGCAAGAATTGTTGACAACATTATTGTAATAAAATTTATTACGTATAGGAAATACAGAAATAATTTTTTGTCTAATATCAGTCATATAAATTACACAAAAAGAAATTTTTATGCGAACTTAAAAGCAAAAATAGCTCGAATTTCGAGCTTAAGGCGACACTAGTTTTAATATAATGTGTCTAATTGTAAGTTTATTTGTATTTTGTAAGATAATAATCTTATATGAATAAGTGAGTGCTTATTTTATTTTTGGTGTATATACAAATGTAAGCAAAAAATATTTAAGTGAATATTTTTCATCAATGACAGTAATATGTATTTCTAATTAGATGTTCAACCATGTTATTGTTATATTATTATTAGAGTAGTATAGATATGAGGTTTCTGGATAAATAGCTCTAAAGCTCTAATCTCAAAGCTAATAAAGCTTGTTACGTTATAAAGTTAAGCTAAAAAGCTTAAACTTAATTTAATATTTATTTGAAAAATTTAAATTTTGGTTTTGATTTCAAAGCTAATAAAGCTCGTTCGTTACGTTTGAAAATTAAGTGGAAGGTTTTAAACTTAATTTAATATTTATTTGAAAAATTTAAAGTTCGGTTTTGAATAAGGCTCCTCCGTTACCTTTCAAAATTAAGCTGGAAGGTTTAATCTGAATTTAAGGCTTTTAAAATTAAAAATTTTTTTTTTTTTATTTTCTATTTTTGTAAAGGTGTTGCCAATTTAGGTTGAATAAATCGTACATAAATAAGCACTTTTTTTTTCTCTTTGTTTTTTTCTTCCTAATTTTTAACAAAATTATCAACTTTAACGTTAATTTTTGTAATATTCGCGGTTTACAAACGAACTTCCATGCCGTTGAGAGTCATCTTAATTCAATTAAACCGGCAAACCTTGCTCTATGTGAAACGCAAGTTAGGCAAGTTAGTCACAATGTTAACTTCGATATTAACGACTCACTCATTTCTCACTTCATTCGCTAAAGAGGCATCGCCATCTACATAAAAAAGGACACTGCTATCAACACTCTTGTCAAATATAAATCTTCTAGCCCAACTTTGAATTACGTTTGGGCCAAAATCCATGGTAGAAAGTATGTTATACATTTCTGTTTTTATACAGATAACCCAGTTCAAGGGAACAGGAAACTGTTATGGAAATTGAAAACCTTTCAAACCAGATCAATGAAATTCTCGATTGTTATTCTGAGACTGAAATTGTTTTGGCAGGGGAGTTTAATGTTCATAACAAAGACTGGCTCCACTTTTCCAGTAGCTCTTCTCCGAGTCAAAACTCGATTGGGAAACAAGTTAAATTATTTTCCACTCTATTTCACCTTTCTCAACTTGTTAAAAATCCCTCTAGAATCCCTGAATACGTGCTGATCAAGAAGGTCACCTCTTGGATCTGTTTCCAACCACACACCCTGGAAAGTATGTGGTTTCAGTTGGTTGCCCCTTGGGGGGCTCTGATCACTGTTTGGCCAACACGAGTTTCCAGGCAGGCTCGGTGCCTCCAAAAAATTTGGTATGGCGTTATAACCATGCTAAGTGGGAAGGTCTGAACAATTTTTACAAACCCTTTGATTGGTCACTGTGCTTCCGTGGTAGGAATGTTGACTTTGCTACAAATGCGATTAGTGAAACTGTTCTACTTGGAATGAGATTATTTATACCTCACTCCATGAAATTTATTAAGCGAAAACCCCAAACTTGGTTTAATCGTATTTGCAAAGATGCCATTCTAAAAAAAGAGGAATCCTTCAAAAAGTACCGGGACAGTGGTTTGGAGGCTCACAGAGACAACTATATAGTGGTTTGGAACAGATGCAAGAGAATTATCACGAAGCTAAAAATCTTGTTTAACCAAAGCTTGAAACATAAACTAATACACATGCTCAAGAATAGCAAATCATTTTGGACTTTTGCAAAAAATTTAAAAGAATAGCAGTTGTTCTTTTCCTCCACTTGTTGATATAAACAACCATATCGTATCAGATTCAAAAGAAAAAGCGAATATGTTTGGCATACAGTTTGCTTCTAACTCGTCACTACCTCAGTCAACTCAAAGACCCCCATCTATTCCAGAAGTTGGCTGCTTCTTTGGTATACTTCAGAACGCGAGCAGTGATGAAAATATTGAAGAATCTTGATACAAAAAAATCAGCCGGTCCTGACGGTATTGCAACTATCGTCTTCAAAAACACATATACCTCCATTTCAAAACATGAAAAAACAGAGTTAACATCTCCTTACATCTAAAAAACATCCTTAACTTCTATAAATCTTATATTAGGCCGAAGATGTACTATAATGCACATATTTGGGCTGGTGCTGCCATTACGGCGCTAGGACATGTCGATAAAATGTTACCTCAACGCTCACTCCACTCAGCCATCGTCGCACTGTTGGGTCACTGACCTTGTTTTATATATATCTTGTAGGGAATAACACCTGTTCTAAAGAAATTAAACAACTTGTGCCTACATTCAAGATTTTCCAACGGGAAACAAGGAGGGCAACAGATGCTTACCCCTACACAGTTGAGCCAGATGACGTAACAAGGCTTATGGCCGTTTAGAACAGGTTACGAACCATATTCCACTTGTGTTCCCCAAATGTGTTCCCCAAAGTTGATAATGTATATAATGTATATATGTACGATTTAGCCAAATTTAAGAAGAACATTAACATCTTTCTTCTAAATATCCCATCCAATTTTCCCCATCCCCCATAATCCAGATATTCCAAATAACTTCCATCATAATCCTTAATCCTTTCACATCCTTATCTCTGTAACAAAACTGTGCATTTGTATTACAGGTTCCCTCCTATAGTTTTGTTCAAAAAGGTTAAATATTTATTTAAAAAATTTAAAGTTTGGAGTTGAATTTGAAAATTAAGCTGAGAGGTTTAAGACAGCCATAGAAATTTTTTAATTATTTGTGAATTTGACTAAAAAGTTTTGAAACAAATTATACCAAGCTTAGCCTGGTTTGTTTAAATACAAAAATAATAATTTTTTGTGCTCAGAGAGTTTATTTTCCTTGAATTTTATATATACATAGGTAGTAAGAAATAATTAAATATATAAATAATTAAACAATCTTAAGTAATAAAAACAATCATATTATATACCAAGTACATATTAAAATAGGAATATTATTAACGTTACATTCCCTTTACCCAAGCATAAGATTTACATTGCCACCTAATATATATCTTTTTTGATCTGAACTACTTAAAGGTATTTTGTTAAGATATGTAAATGGTGTGTAATTTCGATCTTAAAACTTTCATATTTCTATAAATAATCGAATTAGGAAATAAATAACTTTTGTAATCATCTATATTTAAGTCATTTACAACATATTTTTTAACCTCTTTTGCTTTTTTAATACTTTAATTTTCTAAAGTCTGAAGAAAATACAGTTTTGGCCTTTAACCTATAAATTCAGTAAATAATTTTCATTTCATCTTTAAATGGACCGAATACTTTATTGTATAGCTGAGGAAAGTTATATGGGTTATATTTTTCATAATCTGAAGTATTAAAGTAATCAGATCTAGTTTTATGTCTTGTAATTATCGGTATCTATAAAATTAAGGGTTAAGTTATTTTGAAACTTTGGTTTCATATAATTATAGTGAAAAATACGCAATAAAATTTTAGATTGGTCTAAAATTGTGATTCCTATATTAATCGGTTTGCTATAATGTATTATAGTTTTCTTTAACTCTATAGCCACTAGATTAGACTCAAAAACTAAGACACTATTAAAATAAGTTTTTCCAATTAGAGCTCTAGTTCCAAAATGTCTTCCTCTGTTTTCCGATGAATTAGCTATTTTAATTATTTTTCTATTACCAACATTTTCCATTGTTTTACCAAACACGGTAACTTCATTAACCAATCACCCTGTTTAAATTTTAAACTAACCCGTTTTCAAGACATTGGTTGAAATTTCTATAATGGATTACATATTGTCTTTTGTTATTTAAATTGGTTAACAATTTTCTAGCTTTTCCTTTTGGAAGAATACTGTTTTCAGGGCAAATAGGTAAATCATTGTGGAGATCGGGAAGATTCTCTGGATAATCTAAATCTACTTCTAATATATAACCAACATCCGATTTATCATAATATCGTTGTTTACGATTATGCTAATAATAAAAATATAGTTTTTGAAGGTGAAAATAACGGTAAAAGAACTAATTTCACTTTAAATCACTTTCACGTCATTATTTTGATGACAGCGCTTTTTTGCTTTAACCATTACTGTGAAACATGTAATGAAGGTTACAAAAATTATTATAATTGGGAACGTATCTGTATTTGTTGTCGGCAAATTCCTGCATGTAATAATATACCTACAACTATTACATGCAACAATTACAAACTATCATTTCAAAGTGGAAAATGTTTTGAAAATCATAAAACAGTTACTACATGTCAAAAATTTCACAAATGCTTAATTTGCTTTAAGACATATTTTAGAAAGATTGATTCACCACATATGTGATACTGTTTTTGTAAAAATATTAAAAAAAGTTTAGAAAAACAATAATTTTTGTTATATTAATGTACATAAACACAAACCCAAAATCAATGATTTTGTGTTTATCTTTTACGATTTAGAAACAATGCATGTAAGAAAGAACTCTAGTTAAAAGCAATAATGATGATATTAAAATACCTGAAACTAATTTATATGTATTTAGCTTAAGATGTCATCATTGTATAAAAGAAGAGAAGTTACAATTTTATTCTAAATGTGGGTTTAACTCGACAGTTTTTGACAAAAATGTATTTTCAAATTTAGTTGATTACATTTTTAAAATGGCTAAAAAATTTAAACAAGTTGTTTTAATAGCTCATAATGGACAAGGTTTTGATCACCAGTTTAATTTAAATGAATTGATGCATAAAAGTGACATAGAGCCAAAATAAATCATGAGAGGCATAAAAATTATTCAAATGCAGATTAAAAATACGAGGTTTTTAGATTCTATGATTTATCTTCTAATGCCATTAAGCCAACTTCCTAAAGTTTTCGATTTATCAACTAAATTAAAAAAAGCGTTATTTTCCTCATTTGTTGAATACAACAGAAAATATAATTTGGGCCAATACCACTTTTGCATTACTATTGTCCTGATACAATGACAGAAGAAAATCGAAAAATGTTTATTGATTGGTACGAACAAAGCAAAAATACCGAGTTTAATATGAAACGTGATTTGATAGATTATTGCAAAAATGATGTACATATTTTAACTGAAGTCTGCTTTAAATTTAGAAAATTTCTATTGGAAGAAAATTATGTATGTCCTTTCACTGAGGCTACAATCATTGCTTCAGCATGCAACTTAGTTTTTCGAAGAAATTTTTTAAACCGGAAACTATATAGGATTGATTTGCAGACAATCAATCAAAAATTGTTCTTCAATTGCTAATTTGGGAATAGGATCAAAGAAAAATCATATTCAACATGCAGCAAGGAAAAAAGAAGCAATTATAAAAAATATTAAAGTATATGGTTTTTGTTCAGAAACAATGCAAATTTTTAGATTCCTTGGGTGCTATTTTCATGGCCATACAAAATGTTTTCCATATAAAAGGAATTAATCAATACAAGGGAACAAACACTCTTGATATCAGATTTAAAAATACCGTAACAAGAACAGAATAGTTAAAATCATTTGGATATCGAGTGATTGCAATGTGGGAATGTGATTTTGGAGAACAATTAGTAGAAAAAGAAGATGAAATGCTATATCTTATAAGCAACCCCTTTTTAAAAAACGTTCCTTTAGAACCGATTTTTTCACACCTTTAGCTTTTTTAATATTTTTATATGTGTACGTTTGAATAAAATACATTATAGAACGTAGTCCAATAACCTCAAATATAATTTCGCCATTCAATTCATTCTTGAAATGTCTCAATTGTTTTTTGTTTAACAAACAGAAACCATACGGATTTGTCTGGCTTTATATCGACGTAAAAGCCCTTGGTATGTATTTTGTACATTAAGCTGTCAGTATCTGTATAACTTAATTTAATTTTATTTATGGATATCATACATTAACATTGTTGACTGTTCTAAAACAGTAAACCCAATGTATATCGGTTTGTTGTAAAAAACATGTATTTATTTTTTAATTCAACGACTTTAAGATCAGATGTAAAAGAAGTTAAACTGTGGAAGTTTGGTTTGGTTATAAGCGCTCGTGCTCCTTAATATCTACCACTACTTTCCTAAAAGGTAGAAATTTTAATATCTCTTATTTTATCAATATTTTCCATTGTTTTTCCAAATACAGAATTATCCATTAACTTAAAAAATTTTTTTTTTAAATTGTTTTTAGTTTGAGTTCTATGTACTGTATTTAAGTTAATATACTTTTTAAGCCACTAGCTCTGCAATATATACAGATGTTTAAATACATACAGATGTTTTAAATGTACTAAAGTAAGAAGACAATCACAACAACAAAACAATTTAAGTTCACCATCAACTAGTTCATCATTAAATAATATACAAACAAATGCATCAGCTGTAAATGAAAATACAAATTCAACAACCGATACATCAACAATAGTGGTTAAAGCAAAAAAGCGCTGTCATCAAAATAATGACGTGAAAGTGATTGTCTTCTTACAGATATTTTAAATGTACTAAAGTAAGAAGACAATCACAACAACAAAACTATTTAAGTTCACCATCAACTAGTTCATCATTAAATAATATACAAACAAATGCATCAGCTGTAAATGAAAATACAAATGCAACAACTGATACATCAACAATAATAAACGACAGTTCTAATGGAGATAAAACTATTACTCTCGAAGATTTGTACACAGAAATTCTAAATCTAAAAAAAATTAACAGTGAATTTCTCAGCCCGTTGGAACTAGTGAGAGAAGAGAATAAAATATTAAATCAACAGATAAGCGATTTGGAGAAAAAGTAAATTGGTTAGAGCAAGACAGAATGCGTAATATTATTGAAATAGAAGGTTGGAGATTACCAAAAAAATTATTTGTGAAGGTGGGAGGTAAACATAACATCAGATGATATTGAGAATTGTTACGTCAAAAAAATTGTAAATGAAAAAAGAAATATCAGTAAGGAAATTTTATGTGTACACTTGTACAATCTAATTATGAAATAAAAAAAAGAATTATGAAGGCAAAATCTACTGAAAAAAAATATTAACAACAAAATTACTTGGCGATAAGGAAATCAAAAATATCTACATTAATAATTATTTTACCAAATACACTTTAGCATTATTTATGGAAGCAAAAAAAGTAAAAAAGGGAAAAAAGTTCAAGTATTTATGGTTTTCAAATTCTAAAATTTTTATTAGAAAAATTGGTGGTGGCAAGGTTTTTGTTGTAAGTTGAAGGGAAGATTTAGATAATATTCAAAATATTAATTAAGTACATTCTAATATTATATAATACATATCTTATTAATATGTTACAAAATATAAAATCTAATTCATTTGATATAAGCAACTAAAGCCGTGCCAACATAAATAATAACAATATTAGTAATTGTTTTTGCATACACCAAAATATACATAGTGTAAGAAAAAATTTTAATTATTTTTTAGCTCAGTCTTTGTAAAAAATGAATATTTCTGTATCTCCACTAATTTAGTTGTGAATTGTGCTGATATTATTACAATTAATTTAAATTATAAAGGTGAAGAATATGTTTTTTACTGTGTATATCGTGTACACGATATAAATAAAGTTATATTTCTCGAGCAAATTGAAAACATATCGAGAAAAGACAAATCCAAAAATATAATTTTTATAGGTGATATAAATTATAAATATTGATATTTTAAAAGATAATTCTGAAAGTGAAAATTATATGGCTTTAATGTCTTCATATGGTTTTGATTGTCTGTTAAATAAGTCCAACCAGCGTAACTAATTTATCATCAAGTTGTATTGACGATATTTTTATTAGAGAAGATAGGAAAAATAATTTTGGTTTTACTGGAGACATCTTAGATCTTAACATTACAGATCATCATTTTATAGTTATCAGTGTATCTATAAACAATGTTAACAAACCTGATTCAATACATGAAATTTCATACATTAGTTTCTATAAATACTTAATCTTTTAAAATATGAATTTTGGTAAATAGTATATACTGGAAATAATCCATCTGTTGCTTTTGAATTGTTTTTAAATTCTTTAAAATCTTACATAAACTTGTGCACAACTACAAAAAAAGATAAAGGCCAAAATAAAAAGAATTAAACCTTGGATGACAAATAATTCATGTAAATTTATAAATTTTAAAAATAATCTTCACAATAAAGTCAAAAAATATCCTAATAATAAAAAAATTAAAAGCTATTATAAAAAAATAAGTCGAAGAGTTAAATTAAAGATTGATAACACTCGTGATAATTACTATATTTACAAATTAGAACAATGTAACAGAAATGTAAAAAAAGAATGGAAGATTATAAATAGCTTATTAAATAAGAACAATGAAAATAAAAAAATTAATGAAATTGAAATGACAATATTATATCCACCGTTATGAATTTAATTGTAAACAAATTTAATAGTTATTTCGTTGATATTTCCAAAAAATTACAACCTAATATAAATAAATTAAATAACAGTTCAAATTGTAATTGCGATCTTTCGTTAAATCTAGTTATGGATTAGTTTAAATGTAATAGTTTTGTGTTCAATAAAATTACTTCGAGTGAACTTTTCCAAAAAATTCGATCTTTAGACAATAAAAATTCTAGAACTAGCGATGGTATAACAAATAGTATTTTGAAAAATATCTCATTTTATATTGTTGATGTTTTAACATTTATCTTTAATAAGAGTCTTGAAACAGTTATATTTCCTTCTTCGTTAAAATCAGCAGAGGTAATTCCACTACATAAGAAAGGAAATCACAGGCTAATTTCTAATTATAGACCAATTTCATTATTATCTACTTTTTCGAAACTATTTGAAAAATTCATAAAGTGTAGAATGGTGTCTTTTTTAAATAAAACAAACTTCTTTTGTGAAAATCAGTTTGGATTCCGAACTGGAAAATCAACTGAGGATGCCATTTTGAAAGTTTGCAACGAATTGTATAATGGTCTTAATAATAATATCAAAACAATTGGTCTCTTCTTGGATATGACTAAAGCTTTTGATTTAGTGGATCATAATATTTTATAAGACAAACTCTATAGAGCTGGTTTTAGGGGATTAGTATATGATTGGTTCAATTCTTATTTAAGTAACAGGAGCCAAATAGTAAGAATTAATAAAATTTTCAGTAAAAAACTAGTATTAAAAAAAAAAAAAAAAATTTTTTTGTATTAAAAAATGGTGTTCCTCAAGGCCCTCTTTTATTCATAGTTTATATTAACTCTTTTTTTAAGCAAAAACTTCATGGTCAAGCTACAGCCTTTGCTGATGATATATGGCTTACCTATATTAATAACTCGTATGAAGATAACCTAATAAAAATTGAAGAAATATTCAATTGCTACGGCAATGGTTTACATTTCACAAATTTGTTATTAGTGAAAAAACTGAATAGTATCATTCAGATCATCAACACAGGAATTTTCAAATTATGAACTTATATTTCACGCATACGATTGTAGAAAACATAAAATAGTTAACCATATTTGTGGAAGAAGTAATTATGAAAGAAATACTTCTTGCACGGATAGCTGCTTTAAAATAGAATTTGTAAATGAATATAAATACCTAGGTGTTATTATTGATAGACACTTAAATTGGAAAGAACGCATAAAAACAATAAAAGATACCTATATTTAGTTGCACGGAAAATATATCTCTTGAAACCATATTTCACGTAACCTGTTATTAAAAATTTACTATGGACTTGCTCAATCAAAACTACAATATGGTATTGCAAGTTGGTGTGGTTCTTACTCAAACGCAATTGAACCACTTTTATGATCCAAAAGCATATAATTAGACTAATAAGTAATAGAAATCGTTAAGCGAGTAGTTGGCCTCTTTTTGTTGAACTTCATATTTTACCATGCAGACACCTTAATATTTTCAAAGTTCTTAAAATATTTTTCCTGCGAAGTGGAAACGTAAATAATCTGCGTTCGAATTCCTTTTACATATTGCGCACAAATAATAGATCACTTGTCAATATACCTGTTATCAAAACAACTAATTTTTCGCGTTTTTCGCTGTTACTGCTCCTCTGTTTTACAATAGCTTACCTTTCTATATTAGATCACTTCAAAACTGTAATTTTGTTTTGAAAAATGTAAAAAAGTGGTTATTTCAAATGAATTACTCTGATATAGAAAACATATTCTTACGCTAAAAATTATTAATATATTTTTTTTAACATTTTAACATTCATCATTTATTTCTTGTCTGTCTTATGAGTCATTATAATTAAAAAATAATTTAAAAATAATTAAAAAGTATTAATTTATTCTTGAAAAAATTGAACTTGATTTTTGTTTTTTTTTTGTACTTTTTATTTACTGAATATTAAAACTCTATTATATTATATAACTCCACACAAAAATAGAAAATAAAACAGGAATTGAACACTCGTCACTTAACTGCCAAGTTAAAAGAATGATCCTAATTTTTTTCTTGCAAACAATTAAAATTTTTTAATGGTGTAATAGCAAGTAAAATTTGTTTTCACTATTTGATAAAGTATTGTTTATATTTATAATTTTGTTTTCATAACATTTTTTACTTCTATTCTTAATTTGCTCTTTTAATTTTATAATATATAACAATATAATATATGTACTTATATATAAGCTTAAAAGAACGAACTGTTAATATGTAATTACCTATTATAAAATTGTAACGGAATGAATAAATGAATAAAAAAAAAAAATAACTTCCTACATAGATCATTTCTTTCTTTACAAAGCAAATATAAGCTTGCTGCTACCATGACGAATTCGGCCGGATTCTGGCGGCACACTTAACTGGTTCACTTTTGACTGTGTGCAACTTTTCTAAATTAATCGTTGATAATTTTTTTAAATATTTTTTTTTTTTGATTATTTTAATAAATATATTTATATATTTACATTCCTTAAATTGAAATTATCCAATTCCATTGTTTTTAGTTGAGTATAACATAATTTTACCAGGACAAATTACACAAAACACAAATCATAAAGTTAATAAAAACAAATATTTGAAAGTTAATAAAAAACGAGGAAGAGTGTAGTAGAGTAGATTGTGTGAACTTTGGGATACCCCTACGATCGTAATATATACATTATATCATCCGGTTAATTACTTTTGGCAAAATTTCAGACACTCAGCTTCATTAGGTATAGTGTAATGCTTATATAAAAGAAGGAGTTGAATGGCAGCTACTCGAACCCTCTGCAGTAGACCAACTAAATTTTGCAGAAACTTTGGCCATAAAACTAAACTACTTTTGGTAAAATTTTAGACACGCAGCTGTAATAGGTACAGAATAATACTCATATAAAAAAAGAAGTTGTATGGCAGCTGCCCGAACCCACGGACCAAACTGGCTGGATTTAAATAACGATGATGACTATCGCAAAAAAACTAATGTGCGAAAATTTCAAAATCCTAGCCCCTTTAGTTTTTGAGCTATCGTGGAGACGGACGGACATACGGACATGCATAGCTAAATCTTTTTGAAAAAAAAAACTTTTTAAGTTAATGAAGAATTCTGTATTTGAAAAAACTATGGAAAATATTGATAAAATAAGAGATATTAAAATTTTTACCTTTTGGGAAAGTAGAGCTAGGCATTAAGGAGCACGAGTACTTATAACCAAACCAAAATTCCACAGTTTAGCTTTTTTTACATCTGATCTTATAGTCGTTGAATTAAAAAATAAACACACGTTTTTTACAACAAACCGATATACATTGAATTTACTATTTTAGAACAGTCAACAATGTTAATTTATGATATCCATTATAAATATATAATACCGAAATTTGGAAATAAAAAAAAATTAAGTTATACAGATACTGACAGCTTAATGTACAAAATGCATACCAAGGGCTTTTACGTCGATATAAAGCCAGACAAATCCGTATGGTTTCTGTTTGTTAAACAAAAAACAATTGAGACATTTCAAGAATGAATTGAATGGCGAAATTATATTTGAGGTTATTGGACTACGTTCTATAATGTATTTTATTCAAACGTACACATATAAAAATATTAAAAAAGCTAAAGTTGTGAAAAAATCGGTTCTAAAGGAACGTTTTTTAAAAAGGGGTTATTTATAAGATATGACATTTCATCTTCTTTTCCTACTTATTGTTCTCCAAAATCACATTCCTACATTTCAATCACTTGATATCCAAATGATTTTAACCGTTCTGTTCTTGTTATGGTATTTTTAAATCTGATATCAAGAGTGTTTGTTCCCTTGTATTGATTAATTTATCTTATATGGAAAACATTTTGTAAGGCCATGAAAATAGCACCCAAAGAATTTAAAAATTTGCAGTGTTTCTGAACAAAAACCATAAACTTTAATATTTTTTCTAATTGCTTCTTTTTTCCTTGCTGCATGTTGAATATTAATTTTTCTTTGATCCACTTCTCAAATTAGCAATTGAAGAACAATTTTTGATTGATTGTCTGCAAATATGTAACCTTTTTTGGGGTAGTCCTATATAGTTTCTGGTTTAAACGAGGAAGAGTGTAGTAGAGCAGACTGTGTCAGCTCTGGGACACTTGTATTATATACGTAACATATACTTTTGGCAAAATTTCAAACATATAGCTTTATTAGGTGTGGTGTAATGTTCATATAAAAGAAGTAGTTGTATGGCAGTAACTCGAACCCACAGCAGTAGTCCAACCAAATTTTGCAGAAACTTTGGCCATAAAACTAAACTGCTTTGGCCAAAATTTCAGATACGCAGCTGTAATAGGTACAGAGAAATCTAATATATAAAATTCTCGTGTCACAGTTTTCGTTGCCATACTCCTCCGAAACGGCTGGACCGATTTTGATGAAATTTTTTGTGCTTATCCGGTATCTATGAGAATCGGCCAACATCTATTTTTCATCCCCCTAAATGTTAGGGGTAGTCCACCCCTAAAATTTTTTTTTTATTTTTTAGACAAAATTTTTAATTTCTATTTTTTTATGATATAACATACAAAAATACATTGAAAAGGTCTTGCCGAGCTTAACAACTTTTGTTTGGGGACCAAGGTTCCAGGACGCCCCACTTGGGTCCAGAAAGCGTTTAAAGCCCTTGATATAAAATCAGCTGTATATGATCATGTGGGGTATCATTGAAAAGGTCTTTGCGAGCTTAACAACTTTTGTTTGGAGACCAAGTTTCCAGGACGCCCCAATTGGGTCCAGAAACCGTTTAAAACCCTTCATATAAAATTTGCTGTATATGATCATGTGGGATATCATTGAAAAGATCTTGGCGACTTCATAGGTAGTCATAAATAATTACATATATATATATATATATATATATATATATTCAAACGTGCATATATATATAAATCTATATATATACATATATATATTTATTTTCAGTTGAATTTTGTTTTTTCAAAATGCCGACTAATTAGATTATAAAAAAAAGGAAAGAATTTAATTTAAAATTTAAAAAATTTGTTTTTAATTAAAATTAAAAATTAATTATGTGTACAAAAAATTCAACCCCAAGAGATTTCAAAGAATTTTCTCCTTTATTTAAAATTAAACTCCAGTCATTTGAGCTTTTGCTTTGACTCTATGGAAACATGGACCGGGACCAGCAACACGGACGGGGGCCAGCAACGCGGACCGGGCACAGCTAGTGCTCATAAAAAAAAAAAGAAGTTGTGTGGCAGCTACCCGAACCCATTTACCAAAATGGCTGGATTTATATAGCGATGATGGCTATTGCAAAAACATGAATGTCCGAAAATTTTAAAATCCTAGATCCTTTAGTTTTTGAGTTAGCGTGCGGACGGACGGACAGACGGACGGACATACATAGCTAAATCGATTTGTTTTCGATTCTGATCCGATCCATACACTTGAGTCTATATCTACCCCTCCTCCTTCTCCGCGTCACAAACGGAATGGCAAATTTCTGTTTAATCACTGTTCTTTTTTATCACTGTTCTGTTATATCATTGTTCTGTTTTATCATCGTTTTGTTTTATCGTGTTCTTTTTTATCGTGTTCTTTTTTATCTTGTTCTGTTTTTTCTTGTTCTGTTTTATCATGTTCCTTTTGTCCGGTCACCATATAATGTATATGTTACGGCCATACGGGTATCCCAGAGTTGACCCATTCTACTCCACTACACTCTTCCTCGTTTTCACTATAATTATGATTAACCAAAGTTTCAAAATAATTTAACCTTTAATTATATATAGATACCGATAGTTTTACAAGACATACAACTAGATCCAATACTTCAATACGTCAGATTATGAAAAATATAACCCATATAGTTTTCCTCAGCTATATAATTAAGTATTCGTTCCATTTAAAGATGAAGTGAAAATTAATTACTGAATTTATAGGTTAAAGGCCAAAACTGTATTTTCTTCAGACTTTAGAAAATGAAAGTATTAAAAAAGCAAAAGAGGTTAAAAAATATGTTGTAAATGTCTTAAATATAGATGGTTACAAAAGTTATTTATTTCCTAATTTGATTATTTATAAAAATATGAAAGTTTTAAGATCGATATTACACACTATTTATACGCAGAATCTTAACAAAATACCTTTAAGTAGTTTAGATGAAAAAGATATATATTAGGTGACAATGGCAAATCTTATGCTTGGTGATACTATGCTTTAAAGTGGATGAAATGTAAATTTTATTACTTTGTTAATATGATTGTTTTTATTACTTAAGATTGTTTAATTATTTCTTACTACCTATGTATATACCTATGTATATATTAATCTCAAGGAAAATAAACTCTATGAACACAAAAAACAATAATTTTGTATTTAAACAAGCCAAACTCGGTTAAGTTTTTTATTTTTTGTTTCAATACTTTTTAGTCAAATTCACAAATAAATTAAAAATTTCCATAACTTATCTAAACCTCTGAGCTTAATTTTCAAACGAAACGGACGGACGAAAGCTAATAAACTTTGAATTCAAATCCAAACTTTAAATTTTTGAAATAAATTTTAAATTCAGTTTAATCCTTTCAGCTTAATTTTGAAACGTAACGGAGGAGCTTTATTAGCTTTAAATTCAAACCCAACGTTCAATTTTTCAAATAAATTTTAATTAAAATTTAAACCTATGATAAATTATTTATAAAGGGTGTTCAAAATTGAGGTATCATTTTAATTTTAATAAAAAAAGACTTTTTTTTTTAAATATTAAATATATTTTTATTTTAATTTATTACAAATAGATTCCGGTTAATAATCAAAAATTATGTTGGCCAAGTGGCCCCCGCTACTACTTCGGCAGGCTTCCAATTTTTACCAAAATTCTGAATCACGTTGTTCAATAAACTGTTCTCAATAGTTTAAATCTGCTCGATAATGTTTGATAATTAATGTTTTTAAGATCTTGAATTGTATTGTGGGATTATTGCTGTAACTTTCGATTTCAAAAGACCCCACAAAAAAAATCCAACGATATCAAATCGCACGATCTTGGTGGCCAATTCACTCCGCATCTTATTAAATTCGTACTGACCATGTGAAGTCAAAAAGGATGTATATGTCTTAAAAATATCCGTTCTTGAAATCAATCACAGAAAATACTTTCTTTTTTCCTAACTGGTCAATGTTATCATAAATTCTATGTAATGGAAACCTATCTTTAACTGTTATACTAAAATAACTTTTAATTATCACGATTAAGTCACGATAATCAATGCCTAAGCTTTACGTTTTTCTCTCTCATGGGTACAATTCGACATAAGGACTATTACTTGGTTGAATTATTCCTTTATTTAAATAATCTTGAATTATTTCATCTATTTCTAACTTTTCTTGTCTTGGAAAATTACGCGGATTTTTCAACAATTATTTCTTCAACTTCTAAAGGAATTTTTCTTTTATGCCTCATTTTGGGAATACTATTTTTCGGAGAATCTTTTAATTCTTTGAATATTTTGTGAGACTCCCCCAAAAACAATCAAATATTATCTTTAAATAGAGGTCTTACCTCAGAAATTCAAATATTTCATTATCAGTCAAGTTTATGTTCAAAACCTTCAAAAGCACCTGAAATTCCTAATCCCCCAGGTAGTGTGGGATTTTCACTCAATCAGAATAACCTTCCCCCGTAGCCAAAATATAATGGATGAAAAGCAGCGATAAGACATAAATATAAATGTCTCTCAAGGCTTAAATGGGCAACCCAAGAGGTATAAGTTGACTTCCTTCTTGAATTTTTCTAGATCATATAAATTGGAAAACACATATGGGGATAATTTGTTCCACAACTTGGAGGTGCGACTTAAAAAAAAGTTCCTAAATTTCAGAGTTCTTGTTCTAAAAAGGACTACTTTATATATATGTGATAGAGCTGCTAACCGTGTGTTACAGGAGTAGGGTTTGATTTTTAGCATAATATCTTCAATTTCTGCTGAAGTATTACCTAGTAGATATTTATAAAATATAAAATAGACAAGCATATTCTACATTACGGCGGTGACTTAAAGGCGTTAATATCGTTTGTAATACGAAAAGCTCCCTTTTGTATCTTATTCAGATATTGAAGGGCAGTGCTGGGTGTCCCAGCAAATATGTGAGAACTATACTCAAGTCTCGGCTGAATGTAGGTTTTATAAATTTGAAGTAGATTTGGAGAAGTAATGTATTTCTATTTAAGAATCCCAGACAATTAATTTGAACCCAATGGCGAATGATAGCTGAGTCGAGTCGAAAACCAGAAGAGTTTTTTTCACTTTCACTAGAATTCGAACCCGGACCTTTCTGCATGAAAGGTCGGCACTCAACCACTATGCCACCCAGCCGTTAAAGCCTACTAACTTCTTTGGGACCGGAAATATGTGGTCGTTCCATGAAAGTTTTGCGTTTATTTTCATGCCTAGGATTTTTAAGGATTCAGAGTTATGAATTTTCCAAAAGAAAGGGTTAGTACAGAATCACTTCGCTTGGTTGATAACAGAGAGTTTTGGATTTTATACATAAATTGAAAATTTTTCCTAGACTAACTTCTAACTTTTTTAGAAGCGCGGCATGCCAAGCGTGATCAAAGGTTTTTATTATATCTAGAGCAATTATTTTTGTTTCGCCAAAAAAAGTCAACAGTTCACCTATAGATATATTTGACCAAAAACCATATTATTGGTCACTTATGACGCCACTACTCTCCAAGTGGATATTATTAAGTGGATATTAATTATAAACTCCATAACCTTTAATAGTACTAATGTTAGAGCAATTGGTCTATAATTTTCAGGAATGCTCTCAGCAGCATTTTTTGGGATTGGTTAGACATAAGCAACTTTCCAAATAGAAGGGTAGGTGCCAATAAATAAATCATATGTGGAAAAGTTTGCTTAGTGGACCAGCTAAGCTGTTTGCGATTTTTTGGAGGTCAATTGGTGGAATATCGTCAGGGTCAGTAGAATTGAGAACATTCCTACCCTTAAGAACTTTAGCAAAAACTCATGGGCGAAAATAAATTGTTTCAAGTTTTTAATTTACTGGTGCATTGACCGTAGTAGAGGACGTGTTTGCCGGCAGTGTTGAATTGGCTGCGAAGATTTGAACTAGCAAATTTGCTTTTTGTTCAGGGTTAGCAATGACAGCATTTTTATAAATCAACGGGGGAGTGATGGAGGAGGTAAAGTAGTTTTTTACTGATTTGGAAAATGCCCAAAAAATTGTCCCAGCTTTTGGGAAGCGAAAAATTTTTTGGCGTAATAAATAATCATGTCGATATTTATGCTGCTTTAAAATTTTTGTACAACGCTTACTAACTTCTGTGAATGAAATCCGATTGCTTTCGTTTGGTTGGCTCTTGTACTCAAAGAAAGCCTTATTTCTTATACCCTACACCTATGAAATAGGAAAAGGGTATATTAACTTTGGTATGGTTTTTGTAACCACCTAAAGGAAGCGAGCTAGATGTGGAAAAGTATATATATTTATGATCAGCGTCACCTCTGGAGTCGATATAGCCATGTCCGTCCGTCAGTCCGTATGCATGATAACTCAAAAAATAATGGAGCTATATTGATGAAATTTTAACTGTAGGTTACTAGGACTGAAAGTACGGCGTGGACTGCAAGTGGGTGAAATTGGCATATGGGTTTGGATTCTGGATCTTTTAATCGGTCCAAGGGGTAACGAACATATATAAAAAATCACGATAACTCAACAACTAATGACGCTATCTTCATCAAATTTGTGCTGTAGGTTCCTAATAATGAAACTATGGCGGGGATTACGTATGGTCAAGATTGGCTCATGGGTTCGGAACCTAGAACTTTTTGATCGAATTTAGATTTAACGGGCTTAGTTCCGAACCAATGAAGATAGAACCTCCAAATTTGGTATCAAGGTGTCGCTTTTGATTTTCTTAGCGTCTTTGAAATTTGGGCCCAATTGGAGTAATAGGTCGGGGACCAGCCACTCAGTTCCGAAGACCTTAAAGCATATTATCGAAATAAAGATAGCAACTTGAAACAAATGTAGATGCTTAAAATTTGGCACGTGGGTGGTTTTTACAATTTCCTACGCGTCCCCCTAATTTTGGATCAATCGGAGTGGTGGTTCATTACCCCTCTTAGACCTCCCAAGGTTTAAAAGCTTATAATCGAGATTACTAAAAATAGTAACTTAAAATTAAGATAGAACGTTGCAATTGTGTATAAGGATTAACTACTATTTAAAGTACAGCGCGGACTGCATATGGGGTGGTTCTATAACCTTTGAAAAGTTCAAGGGCTAACAAACATATATGTTAAAAACAACATAACTCAAAAAATGATGCCACTATTTTGTGAAATTTAAACTCTAGGTTACTAATAATGAAAGTATCATGGGAATCGGTTCTGATCGAGTTTGGCCAATGAATTGGGATTATAGAAGCTTTTGATCGATCTGCGTTTATAAGCTTTTGTAATAGGTACATAAACTAACAATTTAAAATAATGGCAATTTTGAAAAATTTGAATTATTAAATATATTCTTTGATTAGCTTTTTATACCAAAATTTAATAATTAAAATTTTTTAGCTTTTGTAATTGAATTGAAATAAATATATTTTCATTTATTTCAAGTTTTTTTGTTTTTTATTAATATTTTTAAATAAATAAATTAGTAAAAATTTGTAATATTTTTGAATAGATAAAGTAATTAGAAAATGTTTTTTAGTACTATAAAGTTAATTTGGTTAGCCATGTCTTAAGATCAAAAAAAATAAAATTTTTTATGGTTTTAAAATGACTTATGAACTTTCCATTAAATTTGAACCAAATAGGTGTAGGGTATTTCTAAAGTCGGTTGCACCGACTGACTGTTTCTTTACTTGTTTTCTTAATATGTTTTCTGCATTTTTTGTTTAACCAATTACGGTTGGAATGTTCAGCGCTGTTAATCTTACCTGGAGCTATATCGATACTCTATGGTTCAAAAACAGAGACCATTTTTGAAAAAGGAGTTTAAATCATCCCAGCTGGTTTCATTGTACAACCAAATTTTATATTTAGGAAAAACTTTTTGGCTAGCGAAATTTTAAATTTGAAATTGAGAACTAATAAGGCAATGATCATAGCTGTTGAGAGAATGTTGTATTTTTCCGGATGAGGAGTTCTTACGCCAATTGTGTAAGTTGACAAAGAGCGCTAAAAAGCTCTACATATTTGCCTTCTGCCGATGTGTGAGGAGAGTGTAGAAGCTAATTTTTATTGTGAACATTAAAATGGTTCATTTCGGGGTTGTCCTGAAGGATGCTAATTGTAGATTCCGATAAAATATAAAATTCTACAATTGGTTTCTCTTTCGAAATATTTGGACTTCTGTACAAAAAACAGAAATGCGTTAAATGGCCATCAAAATAAATTTTGTCCAAACATAATTAAACTCTGGATTTGTGCCTATGTTATCCATTATTTGGTAAGCCATATCATTTTGAATATAAAGGGCAATACCTCTATGGGGACTAAAGAACGTTTCAAGTTTGTATCCAGGAATGCTGAACTTAAACGCATTCTGGTTTGAAAAAACCTGAGTTTCATTCAGTGCCAACACGGCAATATTAGTGAAATCTTTTTATCCAGTCAAAACTATCAATTTAATTTGGATTGCTTACAGTGACGCAACCGCAGTCAGTTATCCCATACTGTTGAATATACACCTTCCACCATGAGATAGTGGCCGACAGCAGAATTTCTGCAGCAAAAAACAACACCAATTTACTTAGCCTCGTACATAGGGTCGAAATATAGAAAAATGAAAAAAAGTAAATATATATAAAATTACCGTTATTAGTAATTTATATAAAATATTAAAAGAAAAACAGAAAAAATTTATAATTTTATTAAGAATAATAGAAAGAAACCAAATTATTGGTATTAAAAAATAAACCAAAACTTATTAAGTGGCAAAAAGTTTGAGAAGAACTCTATTTTAAATTTATCGTTTTATATTCGCTGAAAATTAAAATTTCATATTCAGTTAATTACATTAATTTTTAAATATGTAACAATATAATATGTATATTTAAAAATTAAAATGCAAGTAGATGAATAGCTGACTGAAAAGGAGTGAGAGAAAACGCTATACTGTTTAGTTAGTGAGTTTATTATTTATTTTGGAATCAACATAAAAGTTTTTATATTTTGAAAAATTTTAAATATTTTAATTTAAAACAAAAAAAAGAAATTAATAATTTAGTGAATAATTCAATTTAAGTTTAGTATTATATTAATAAGTTAAAGTTACCAGTGTTAATAATGAAATGAAATGTAAAATTGTTTATATATGAAAAATCAGTGCAGTGGTAATTGTCATAAAATTTACCAAGTTAATTGTACTGCCGTAGATAAAACATTATTTAATGTGGTGAAAGCAAGAAAGGGATCATGGATATGTAATAACTGTCAAACTAATCACAACGAATCTATGGTCATAGTCGCAAAAGATTTTCATAATGAAAGTGATACATGCCACACTTCGGAAAGTTTCGGTAGTGACAAATTGGACAAATCTGTAGTAAGTGCAGTCGAAAAATTAGCTACTTTTTACTTATCCGAATGTTCTATGAATAAAATAATGGGGGAGTATTTACAAACTCTTGGCTCTGTTCTAATAGAAATTCATAATTCTCAAATGAAAGATATCAGAACACAAAACAGTAACCTTCTTGAGGAAAATATCTCAATAAAAATCGTCTAAAATGCGCAGAAGTTAAATCAGCTTATCTGGAGCAAAAAATAAACAAATTGGAATCCATACTGAACTATTTTATTAGCTATTTCTAATACAGTATTAGTTGGATATTTCTGATGGTAGCCCCACTATAACTAAATCATTATTACTTTTTTGTTGTAGTCCTGCGTTCAGTATGGATTCCAATTTGTTTATTTTTTGCTCCAGATAAGCTGATTTAACTTCTGCGCATGGAAGTAATTTAAAAAAAATTGCATCATTTAAGCAGAAACAAATGAAGGTTGCAAAAGAAGTAATCAATACTCACTATGTCAAGTAACTGGTTTCTGAAGCGATTAAAAAAGAAATTGTAAGTAAAAAAACGTGAATACAAGCAGTTATTGCCGGCAGAGTTGAATATACAATCTGGAAAAAACAAAGAAATATTTTTTCGATATCATCTCACTTCATTTTAATCTAAACTTTATTACGAAGGTAAAAAAATTAAAAATTCGCTTAATTTTGAGTATTTATGGCCAGACAAAGGTTATCAAAGTTTATAGAATTTCTTCCAGCAATAATTTATTATTTTGTAAAGAATTTTTAAAATCTTGATTATTAACACTAAAACGAGAATTATATACTTTTTAATCATATTAAAAGTACCAAAATTTGCTTTAATTGGTCTTTATTATACCCTACACCTATAGAATAGGTAAAGGGGTATATTAACTTTGGTATGGTATTTGTAACCACCTAAAGGAAGCGAGCTAGATATGGAAAAGTATATATATTAGTGATCAGCGTGACCTCCTTAGTCGATATAACCATGTCCGTCCGTCCGTCTGTCCGTCCGTAGGCACGATAACTCAAACAATAATGGAGCTATGTTGATGAAATTTTAACTATAGGTTACTAGGGCTGAAAGTACGGCGGGGATAGCAAATGGGCGAAATCGGCCCATGGGTTCGGATTCTGGACCTTTTAATCGGTCTAAGGGCTAACGAACATATATAAAAAATCTCGATAACTCAACAACTAATGACGCTATCTTCATAAAATTTGTGTTGTAGGGTACTGGTAATGAAACTACGGCGGTGATTGCGTACGGTGGGTATTGTACAATGGGTTCGGAACTTAAAACTTTTTGAACGAATTTAGGCCAAACGAGCATAATTTCGAAACCAATGAAGATAGAACTTCCAAATTTGGTATCAGGGTGTCTCTTTCTTTTTCCTTGGTGTACTTGAAATCTGGGCCCCATTGGAGTAGTGGGTCGGGGACCCGCCACACATTTTTAAAGACCTTGAAGCATATCTTTAAAATTAATAAAGATAGCAGCTTGAAAAATTGTAGAAGCTTTAAATTTGGCACAAGGGTGTTCTTTACTATTTCTTGTGTGTCCCCCTAATTTGGGATCGATTGGAGTGGTGGTTCAGTACCCCTCTTAGACCTCCCAAGGTTTAAAAGCTTATAAATGAAATTACTAAAAATAGTAACTTAAAATTAATATATAACGTTCCACTTGTGTACAAGGGTTAACTGGTATTTAAAGTACAGCGTGGACTGCATGTGAGCGAAATCAACCCAAGAGTTCGGATTCTGGACCTTTTAATCAGTCTAAGGGCTAACGAACATATATAATAAATCACTCAACAACTAATGACGCTATCTTCATAAAATTTGTGGTGTAGAGTACTGGTAATGAAGCTACGGCAATGATTGCGTACTGTGGGTAATGTACAACGGGTTCGGAACTTAGAACTTTTTGATCGAATTTAGGCCAAACGAGCATAATTCCGAAGCCAATGAAGATAGAACCTCCAACCTTGGTATCAGGGTGTCTCTTTCTATTTCCTTAGTGTCCTTGAAATTTGGCACCAATTGAAGTAGTGGGTTGGGGACCAGCCACACAGTTCCAAAGATCTTAAAGCATATTTTCGAAATTAATAAAGATAGTAACTTTAAACAAATTTAGACGTTTCAAATTTAGTACATGGGTGCTCTTTACAATTTCCTGCTCATTCCCCTAGTTTTGGGTCAATCAGAGTGGTGGTTCAGTACCCCTATTAGACCCCCCAAGGTTTAAAAGCTTAACATCGAAATTAATAAAAACAGTAACTTAAAATTAAGATAGAACGTTCCAATTGTGCACAAGGGTTAACTAGTATTGAAAGTATGACGGGGACTGCATATGAACGAAATCATACCGTGGTTTCGGGTTCTGAAACCTTTGAAAGTTCAAGGGCTAACGCACATATATCTTAAAGGCCGTGTAACTCAAAAAATATTGCCGCTATTTTGATGAAAGTTAAACTCTAGGTTACTAATAAAGATAATACCATGGGAATTGGTTCTGGTCGAGTTGGGACAATGAGGTCGAGTTGGGACTTTTGATCGATTTGAGGCCAAACGAGTATAATTTCGAAGCCAAAGAATATATTTCCTATTCCTTATGTGTCCCTGAAATTTAGACTTAATTGTAGTGGTGGTTCAGGTGGCTCCTAAGAAATCCTAAAATTAAAAATTCATGAAGATAAAAACCTTAAATTTGATATACGAGGGTTCTTTTCTATTTTCGCTTTTATTTGACACTTTTATATTTTTAAAAGGCTAAGAATTTTACATATTTTGTATAATATTTTATAAATTAAAAACAAAATATTTTTTTAATAAACGATTAATTTCCTTTTTTTAATTTTTATTACAGCATATATTTTATTGAATTATTACCATAGGTGATATATAATTAAAACATTGTGTACAATACTTAAGCTATATTCAAAAGTACTTGCTGTATTTATGTAAAATTTATTATTATATTTAAATGAATTATATGAAAAGTTCTAAATTTGTAATTATATTGTAGAAATACATTTATTGAATATTTTGCGTCTATAAGCTTTTCTAATAGGTACATAAAGTATCAATTTAAAATAAATGCAATTTTGAAAAATTTTATTTATTAAATATATTAGCTTTTTATCACAAAATTTAATAAAAATTTTTTCACTTTTGTAATTGAACTGAAATAAATATATTTTCATTTAATTCAAGTTTTTTTGTTTTTTAATATTTTTAAGTCGATTAATCAGTAAGAATTTGTAATATTTTTTTATAGATTGTCTAATTCGAAAATGTTTTTAGTATTATAAAGTTAATTTGGTTAGCTATGTTTTACAACCAAACTAATAACAGCTTTTATTGTTTTAAAATGAGTTATGGACTTCCCATTAAATTTGAACCAAACAGGTGTAGGGTATTTCTAAGTCGGTTGCACCGACTGACTGTTTCTTTACTTGTTATAAAACAGTAAGTTATTCACTACTGTATGTTTATCCAAAATTAACATTGAAGCTCTAACATTATATTTCTCACTTGTTAAAGGGATTTCTTGAGAGCATAGGGATTATATTCTAGTTATTGTTTCACTATTATTCATAATTATTTAATTGATGAAATAACTAAATTGTAATATTATATATTATGATAAATCATAAATGTTGATTGTGTGGGCTTTAGGTCAGATCATATCTAATAAAAAACGAGGAAGAGTGTAGTAGAGTAGACTGTGTCAACTCTGGGATACCCGTATGACCGTAACATATACATTATATCATCCGGTTAATTACTTTTGGCAAAACAGACACCCAGCTTTATTAGGTGTAGAGTAATGCTCATATAAAAGAAGGAGTTGTATGGCAGCTACTCGAACCCTTTGCAGTAGACCAACCAAATTTTGCAGTAACTTTGGCCATTACACTAAACTATTTTTGGCAAAATTTCAGACACCCAGCTTCATTTGGTGTAGTGTAATCCTCATATAAAAGAAGGAGTTGTATGGCAGCTACTCGACCCTCAGCAGCAGACCAACTAAATTTTGCAGTAACTTTGGCCATTACACTAAACTATTTTTTGCAAAATTTCAGATACCCAGCTTCATCAGGTGTAGTGTAAAGCTCATATAAAAGAAGGAGTTGTATGGCAGCTACTCGAACCCTCTGCAGTAGACCAACCAAATTTTGCAGTAACTTTGGCCATTATACTAAACTACTTTTGGCAAAATTTCAGACACGCAGCTTCCATAGGTATAGAGTAATGCTCATATAAAATTAGAAGTTGTATGGCAGGTACTCGAACCCGTGGACCAAAATGGCTGAATTTTAAACTCGATTCCGTTTTTTGCATAAAAACGAATTTGTGAAAATTTCATAATCCTAGCTCCTTTACTTTTTGAGTTATCGTGATGACGGACGGACGGACGGACGGACGGACGGACATACATAGCTAAATCGATTTATTTTTCGATTCTGATCCGATCCATACACTTGAGTCTATATCTACCCCCCCTCCTTCTCTGCGTCACAAACGTAATGGCAAATTTATTATACCCTTGGACTATATAGTCATACGGGTATAACGAGGAAGAGTGAAGAAGGGTAGACTGTGTTAACTCTGGGATACCCATATGACTGTAACATATACATTATATCATCCGGTTAATTACTTTTGGCAAAATTTCAAACATACGGTTTTATTAGGAGTAGTGTAATGCTCATTTAAAAGAAGGAGTTGTATGGCAGCTACTTGAACCCTCTGCAGTAGACCAACCAAATTTTTCAGCTACTTTGGCCATAAAACAAGACTACTTTTGCCAAAATTTCAGACACACAGCTGTAATAGGTACAGAGTAATACTCATATAAAAAAATATGTGGCACCTGCCCGAACCCATGAACCAAATTGGCTGGATTTAAATAGCGCTGACGGCTATTGCAAAAACACGAATTTGCGAAAATTTCAAGATCCTAGATCCTTTAGTTTTTGAGTTATCGTGCGGACGGACGAACATACATAGCTAAATCGTTTTATTTTTCGATTCTGATCCGATCCATACACTTGAGTCTATATCTACCCCCCTTCCTTCTCTGCGTCAAAAACGTAATGGCAAATTTATTATACCCTTTGACTTTATTGTCATACGGGTATAAATATTATTTATAATTCATATCATAATAATTTATATCATATAATATAAAATATATTAATGCCATATTTAAAATGAAATGCTGAATGATAAAATAATCAGTAAGAAACCGTATATAATTTTGAAAATGTGCTTTTTAAAAAACCTTGGTTTTTTACATCACTTGTTTCAATAACTATTGAAAGATAAAATGTTTAGTTATTACACTGACAATTTAGATATAAACTATTTTAACTAAACCTCAAAAAAATATGCGAATATTTTTTCTATAATTTTTAGTACCATGCTAAAATTTAATCATTATAATATTACACCCAATTTCAAATACAACCTTAGAATAATATTATTGCAAAATATATTACGTCAAGTAAATACTCAATTATTTTACTTTTCTAATTTCTATTAATTAATAAAAAATAAAAAATATTTTATTAATTTTTAATAAAAAACGAGGAAGATTATAGTTGCCTTTGTCAACTTTTAGATACCCGTGCGTGTATTAAATATATAAGAAATTCTTATATTGCAATTGAACTGTTTGACAGAAAATTCAAAATATTTGTTTTTTTATATTTAATTGAAAAAAAATTAATAAAAAAAAAATGAATTAAAAAAAAAAGATGAATTTAAAAAAAAAAATATGCTCTCAACGAGATTCGAACCCACACTTTCCAATTAAAATGTCGACGTCTTAACCACTAAGCCATCGACCTTATATTCATCTCAATTTTTTTTTTAAATTATTATAGTTGCGATGGTATCAATTGTTTGTTTTGAATTTTTTTAAAAATGTTTTAAAAAAAATAAATAATTTATAAAATGAGAATTTTAAGATGAATTTAAAAAAAAAAAAATTTTGCCCCAGCCAGGAATCGAACCGAAACGTTTTGACTACCAGTCCAATGTCCTACACACTATACCATAGAACAACTAATAATTTGTTTACAAAACGAGTTTTTATTTATCTCATTTTTTTTTTTTTTTAAATAATTCTAGTTACTATGGTATCAATTGTTTGTTTTAAATAACAGTTTTGACTACCAGTCCCATGTCCTACACACTATACCATAGAACAACTAATTATTTGTTTACAAAACGAGTTTTTATTTATCTCATTTTTTTTTTTTTTTTAAATAATTCTAGTTACTATGGTATCAATTGTTTGTTTTAAATAACAGTTTTAATTAATCATAGTTGCTATAGTTTCAATTGTTTGTTTTAAATAACAGTTTTGAATTTTTTTATAGAAACATTAAAAAAAAATAATTATTTTTAATATAAATGAATCTTCTGTCTAATCTAATATATAAAGAAGAAAATTTGTTTGTTTGTTTGTTTGTTTGTTTGTTTGTTTGTCCAGGATTCACGTGAAAACCACTGGTCCGATTGACACCAAATTTTAGAGGAATAATTTTGGGAGTCCGGGGGGTGACATAGGCTATGTCGCATTTTTATAAGTCAGCAGGTTGCAGCTCTAGAGCCGTTTTAAGCTTTTTCGTTTTTTTGATGTCGAGTCGAAACGGTTTGACCGATTCACTTGAAATTTTGCACGAATGTTCTTCTTAATACACGGAATTAATGGTATAAAACTGGTTGGAATAAATTAACCCCTTTCGGCCCGGCGGGCTTCCAAAAAATTTTGTGTTTCCGATTTGTGTCCAATTTTACAGGGTGGTTTTGCAGTCAAAAAGAGAGGCTGGCAAAAATTTTTGTTGGGTTCGGTTAACCCGTTTGGGCACGAAGGCGCAATGAAGCTTTTTCAATGTTTTTGATGTCGAGCCGAAACAGTTTGACCGATTGACTTGAAATTTTGTACAAATGTTCCTCTTAGCAACCGCAATTAGTTGCATAAATTTGGTTGGAATAATTTAACCCATTTCGGCCTGGCGGGCTTCCAAAAAATTTTGCGTTTCCGATTTGTGTCCAATTTAACAAGGTGGTTTCGCAGTCGAAAATAAAGTCTGGCACAAATTTTTGTTGAGTTCGGTTAACCCGTTTGGGCACGAGGGTGCAAAGAAGCTTTTTCAATGTTTTTGATGTCGAGTCAAAACTGTTTGACCGATTGACTTGAAATTTTGTACAAATGTTCCACTTAGCAACCGCATTTAGTTGTATAAATTTGGTTGGAATAAATTAACCCATTTCGGCCTGGCGGACTTTCAAAAAATTTTGTGTTTTCGATTTGTGTCCAATTTTACAGGTTGATTTTGTAGTCTGCAAAAAGTTTTAGTTAAGTTCGATTAACCCATTTTCCACGACGACGCTATGAAGTTTTCTATATATTTTATTTTCTTATACGATTAAAAGTATTTTATTGAAAATTTTGTACCAGCATTTTAATTAAAACCCACAGGGTTAATTTGGTTTTGACCTGTTTGTGCGTTTTGAACAAAGATTCAATGAAATTTTCAGTTTTCTTCAAATGAAATCTAAAAATCAAAAAATCAAATTGTTATATATAATGCTTAAATACATAGTATTTTAAAACAGTTATTCCAAAAAATAAGCCTACATTTCTCTCATAAAATAATAAAAAAACGAGGAAGAGCGTATTACAACTTTCAGGACTAAACAAAATATAAGTTGAAAAGCGAATTTTAAAACCTTTTCTAAACCATCGACTATATTTTATTCAAGCGTTGGCAATTCAAGAAAATCCCCTTTTGACCTATAGTCATTTTAATTCAGTTAACATTGTTCACCGGAAACCTACCATCCTCAACTATATCGTCAAGGAGCACCAAATTGTCAAGAAGCACCATGTATAGAAAAATTAGAGATAATCGTTCAAATTGTTTTGCAAACTGTTTTTTAAAGTTTTTGTTTCGCAATCGATTAAAAGAACTCGACAAACCTTTTTTTTAAGTATTCCCCTAATTCAAAGAAGTTGTACTTACTTTCAAAAATTGGACGTAATTTACTTACAAATTTTTTTTTGAACAATCGTCGGGTCGGGAGGGGTTAACAACTTTCAAGTCTGTTAGTAAATTGAACTTCATTTTCAAAGAAGAACACATATACGAAATTTGAAGTTAATTTGTTAAATCATTTCTAATATATAGCAAAGCAACGAAAAAACCTATAAAAAGCTGTTGGGCCACGATGGGTTAACGGAACTCCACAAATATTTTTTTGTGGCATTTATAGGCAAAGTAGTATCTCAAAAAATTGGCTGAAACTTGCTTTTTTACAATTTGCAAGCTTCCGGGCAACGCCGGGTAAATCTGCTAGTTTTCTATAAAATAAAATTTTTTCAAACATAAAATATATACATATATTTTATTAAAAAAAAAATAGATAAAAAAAAATGAATTTAAAAAAAAAAAAAATTTTCCTTAGCCTGCATTCGAACCGAGACATTTTTGCTACAAGTAACATGTCCTAACCACTACACCATGAATCGATTAGTAATTAGACAACAATTTGTTTGTTTTTATATTTGGTTTCTATTTTTCGTTATTAATTTTAAAAATACTCATAAAATATCGAAAAATTTGTATGGCAGCTACCCGAAGCCTTTCTCCGATTTTAACCAAAAACAATAGGGAACCTACAAATTGTCTAAAAATTACTTTGTGAAAGTTTCAGAACTCTAGCTCTTATAGTTTTTGAGTTAGCGTGCTGACGGACGGACGGACGGACACACATAGCTAGATTGATTCACTTTTCGATGCTGATTCGATACGTACCCTTGACACTATATCTAGCTCTTATATTTCGATGCGTTACAAACGGAGGAGTAATTTTAATATACCCGATGTTCATATATGTATGCACGGGTATAAAAATAAACAAAAAAAAATAAAAAAAAACTTTTTTATGAATTTAAGTTATTTAAAATCTTTATGAATTAGTTCATTTACGTTTTTAAAACTCACAGAACATTTTTTTTAAATTTTTTGTAAATAGTAAAACATTTTGTAAATAAAAATTGAGAAGACTATGCTTCTAAAAATTGAGAAGCTATGTTGATGAAATTTTAACTGTAGGTTACTAGGGCTGAAAGTACGGCGGGGATTGCAAATGGGCAAAATCGACCCATGGGTTCGGATTCTGGACATTTTAATCGGTCTAAGGGCTAACGAACATATATAAAAAATCTCGATAACTCAACAACTAATGACGCTATCTTCATAAAATTTGTGTTGTAGTGTACTGGTAATGAAACTACGGCGGGGATTGCGTACTGTGGGTAATGTACAACGGGTTCGGAACCCAGAACTTTTTGATCGAATTTAGGCCAAACGAGCATAATTCCGAAACCAATGAAGATAGAACCTCCAAACTTGGTATCAGGGTGTCTCTTTCTATTTCCTTAGTGTCCTTGAAATTTGGCACCAATTGAAGTAGTGGGTTGGGGACCAGCCACACAGTTCCAAAGATCTTAAAGCATATTTTCGAAATTAATAAAGATAGTAACTTTAAACAAATTTAGACGTTTCAAATTTGGTACACGGGTGCTCTTTACTATTTCTTGCGCGTTCTCCTAATTTTGGATCAATCAGAGTGGTGGTTCAGTACCCCTCTTTCACATTTCATTATTTCAAAAAGTAATAATGATTTAGTTATAGTGAGGCTACCATCAGAAATATCCAACTAATACTGTATTAGAAATAGCTAATAAAATAGTTCAGTATGGATTCCAATTTGTTTATTTTTTGCTCCAGATAAGCTGATTTAACTTCTGCGCATTTTAGACGATTTTTATTGAGATATTTTCCTCAAGAAGGTTACTGTTTTGTGTTCTGATATCTTTCATTTGAGAATTATGAATTTCTATTAGAACAGAGCCAAGAGTTTGTAAATACTCCCCCATTATTTTATTCATAGAACATTCGGATAGAGGGTGTCTCTTTCTATTTCCTTAGTGTCCTTGAAATTTGGCACCAATTGAAGTAGTTGGTTGGGGACCAGCCACACAGTTCCAAAGATCTTAAAGCATATTTTCGAAATTAATAAAGATAGTAACTTTAAACAAATTTAGACGTTTCAAATTTGGTACATGGGTGCTCTTTACTATTTCTTGCGCGTTCTCCTAATTTTGGATCAATCAGAGTGGTGGTTCAGTACCCCTCTTTCACAATGAGGGACAATGAGGTCGAGTTGGGACTTTTGATCGATTTGAGGCCAAACGAGTATAATTTCGAAGCCAAAGAATATATTTCCTATTCCTTATGTGTCCCTGAAATTTAGACTTAATTGTAGTGGTGGTTCAGGTGGCTCCTAAGAAATCCTAAAATTAAAAATTCATGAAGATAAAAACCTTAAATTTGATATACGAGGGTTCTTTTCTATTTTCGCTTTTATTTGACACTTTTATATTTTTAAAAGGCTAAGAATTTTACATATTTTGTATAATATTTTATAAATTAAAAACAAAATATTTTTTTAATAAACGATTAAATTCCTTTTTTTTTATTTTTATTACAGCATATATTTTATTGTATTATTACCATAGGTGATATATAATTAAAACATTGTGTACAATACTTAAGCTATATTCAAAAGTACTTGCTGTATTTATGTAAAATTTATTATTATATTTAAATGAATTATATGAAAAGTTCTAAATTTGTAATTATATTGTAGAAATACATTTATTGAATATTTTGCGTCTATAAGCTTTTCTAATAGGTACATAAAGTATCAATTTAAAATAAATGCAATTTCGAAAAATTTTATTTATTAAATATATTAGCCTTTGTAATTGAATTGAAATAAATATATTTTCATTTAATTCAAGTTTTTTTGTTTTTTAATATTTTTAAGTCGATTAATCAGTAAGAATTTGTAATATTTTTTTATAGATTGTCTAATTCGAAAATGTTTTTAGTACTATAAAGTTAATTTGGTTAGCTATGTTTTACAACCAAACTAATAACAGCTTTTATTGTTTTAAAATGAGTTATGGACTTCCCATTAAATTTGAACCAAACAGGTGTAGGGTATTTCTAAGTCGGTTGCACCGACTGACTGTTTCTTTACTTGTTATAAAACAGTAAGTTATTCACTACTGTATGTTTATCCAAAATTAACATTAAAGCTCTAACATTATATTTCTCACTTGTTAAAGGGATTTCTTGAGAGCATAGGGATTATATTCTAGTTATTGTTTCACTATTATTCATAATTATTTAATTGATGAAATAACTAAATTGTAATATTATATATTATGATAAATCATAAATGTTGATTGTGTGGGCTTTAGGTCAGATCATATCTAATAAAAAACGAGGGAGAGTGAAGAAGGGTAGACTGTGTCAACTCTGGAATACCTATATGACTGTAACATATACATTATATCATCCGGTTAATTACTTTTGGCAAAACAGACACCCAGCTTTAATAGGTACAGAGTAATACTCATATAAAAAAAGAAGTTGTATGGCAACTACTCGAACCCTCTGCAGTAGACCAACCAAATTTTTCAGCTACTTTGGCCATAAAACTAGACTACTTTTGCCAAAATTTCAGACACACAGCTGTAATAGGTACAGAGTAATACTCATATAAAAAAAGATGTTGCACCTGCCCGAACCCATGGACCAAATTGGCTGGATTTAAATAGCGCTGACGGCTATTGCAAAAACACGAATTTGCGAAAATTTCAAGATCCTAAATCCTTTAGTTTTTGAGTTATCGTGCGGACGGACGAACATACATAGCTAAATCGTTTTATTTTTCGATTCTGATCCTATCCATACACTTGAGTCTATATCTACCCCCCTTCCTTCTCTGCGTCAAAAACGTAATGGCAAATTTATTATACCCTTTGACTATATTGTCATACGGGTATAAATATTATTTATAATTCATATCATAATAATTTATATCATATAATATAAAATATATTAATGCCACATTTAAAATGAAATGCTGAATGATAAAATAATTAGTAAGAAACCGTATATAATTTTGAAAATGTGCTTTTTAAAAAACCTTGGTTTTTTTCATCACTTGTTTCAATAACTATTCAAAGATAAAATGTTTAGTTATTACACTGACAATTTAGATATAAACTATTTTAACAAAACCTCAAAAAAATATGCGAATATTTCTTCTATAATTTTTAGTACCATGCTAAAATTTAATCATTATAATATTACACACAATTTCAAATACAAGCTTAGAATAATATTATTGCAAAATATATTACGTCAAGTAAATACTCAATTATTTTACTTTTCTAATTTCTATTAATTAATAAAAAATAAAAAATATTATATTGCATAATTTTGGCTTTAGCAACAAAAATGGCAATATAGTCGAATTAGCAAAATTGCCGTATTTGATATTATCATAGCTATTTTCGATCTGTGTTAATAATAGCTTATTTCCAACAAATATTATTAATATTTAAATACTATATATAAATGAAAAGTTTATTTAATTTCATATAATAAAAAACGTTAAAATATTTTTGTAGGTGTAATATAATGCTCATGGACAAGATTAATTTAAAACGATTTTAAAGGTATGAAAACAGAATCGTTTTTGTATGATAGACATACAAATTTTGCTTCAATTTCTTCGAAATGTTGAAATCTGATAATAACATTGGCTATACAAAAAAATCTCTTTTTGATTTCAATGAATTTCCAAGAATATATGTCTGGTTATCAAAAAATATAGCTTATTTCATAGCTAAATTTGTCCATCAATTGTTAAGAACCATTTATTCGCTTTATCATTTGATAACGAAATTGATGTACTCAAATCAATTTTTTTATAAAAACTTGTGTTTGTAGGAAGTATATCGGAGGTTTCTTTAGTTTTTTGATGATGTTCACACACTGCATACCACATGCATGCATTTCTATTTAGCTTTGTACAAAGCTAATTCGAAGCTAGTTTTCAACATTTAGATACGTGCTAATTTTCTATGAAATGTAATTGGTTGTTGCCACAGCTATTTTATTATCAGCAAAGAATGTCCATTATTATTAAGATGTGCCACTGTCATTCACAAATATTAATGCATGTTATACACCAAACAAAAAAAAAATTCATTTGTAAACTTAGGTAAATATATATTGCAAAACCTTTATGTTATTAAAATTTCTGCAAGAGAGACATAGAACGATATTTTTACAATGCTCTTTCAAAACCACTACTTTGTTTTTTTTTGTATTGGTCTAATATAAAGTATAGGGATATTGGAAATTGAATTGTAAAGTATTCTTTAATGTGTTTTATTCATTTAGGTACAAAGTGGCAAAAAGTAATAAAAAAGTGTTTAAAATTGTTAATAATTTATTTTAATTTTATTAAATTATGTAATTAGATTTAGAATTCATAACCTAATAAAAAATTTTAATAAAAATGTAAAGAATTATTGATAAAAGAAGTAAATTGATTAGTGTTCAACATTTTTAAAATACATATAAAAACATGATATAAAATCTAATTTTAATTTCTTATACCTATTCTACATCTTTACATTAAGTATTGTTCTTAAAATTTTAAATTAAATATTCTAAAGCAAAAAATAATATTAAAACAACAATTTAATTTAAATTTGTTTTGTCTCGCTACTTTCGACACACTTTGCTACATAGTGAGATTTCAAATTTTTGGTTTTCATTTCACATAATAAAATCTTATTTCTATACCTAACCTACATATTTCAATTTTGATGTGTTTTGTTCTTTTTTAAATATTGCAAACCCAAAAATTGCTCACGTATTGGAGTGGCTCATCTTATTACTATACCTAGATCATCTATGATTACCAATTTTTTTTTATACTCTTGCATTCATATATGACCAGGGGTATATTAAAATTGCTCCTCCGTTTGTAACGCATTGATCTGGACGAGCTAGATATAATGTCAAAGATACGTATCGGATCAACATCGAAAAGTAAATCGATCTAGCTATGTGTGTCTGTATTTTTTTTGGTTAAGATCCGACCAAAACTTCGGGTAGCTCTCGAACAAGTAGAATTTATAACTCCAAATTTTTCATATAAAAATTTTAATTTTTGCGTACAACTTTTATATTTTTTGTTTGTTTGTTTTTGCTTTTGTTAGTGTTGTTTTTGTTTTGAAGGTATATCTATCAAGTTACGATTTCAATGATGCGTAGTTTAAAAATTTAAGATAAGCTAAAATTAACAATAAGATTTTTTTTAAGTAGGTGAATGGCTTGATAAATAATTTATATGTATTTATATAATATGTGTATTTGAAATTCTTTGAATGTGTAGTTTGTATTTTAGTTTGATAGATAATAATCATTATGAATATGATGATTATTATCTATTTTGATAATCGTAATATATGGATATGATGATTATTATCTATTTTGATAATCGTAATATATGGATATGATTCTTATTTTTTCAAGGTTTAAATTGAAAGAGATAATATAAATGACTATAGAATATAATACAGACCAAGTTATTTTATAAAGCTTCAAATTGTTAAGGCTTCATTTTCGGCGAGCCACACAAAGTTGTCGATTCGATATCTCTGAATCTATGGGAACTACGAAGTTAAATTTAAAATTGTGCTAGTAAAGGTAAAGGGAGAGTTACTACCATAAAGTACCCCGGGTACACTAATTGGAACATTTTTCCAATTACAGTACCCCGGGTACACTAATTGGATTTGTTTTTTCGCAAGTAAATTTCGAACTTTATATTGGAATTATGTTTTGACTGTTTTAATAAAAATTTTATTAAAATTTTTTGTTAAAGTAATAATAAAAATTATAAATCCTAGATAAATTTGGTTTGGGTAATTCGATGACCACAGATTTAATGTTACGTTGGATGAAAACGTGTTTCCATAAAGAGAACAGTTTTTTTGGTATTGAAAAGTTACTTTTAATAATGGATTCTTATGGTTGCCATTTAATGGATGAAGTGACAAAAGAACTAAAGAATCTATGCAATGCAGAGTCAATCATAATACCTCCAAAAACTACATCAATTTTACAACCATTGGATGTTTCAATTAACTATCCATTTAAAAATTTTATGAGAGCTGCTTGGAATGATTGGCTTATAAATGGTAAAGAGGAATTTACAAAAAAAAGATACAGGAAAAAACCAACTTATCAAGATATTATTGATTTTACATCTTCAGCTTTAAAACAAATTTCTTTCTAAACTTTTTAAAACAAGGTCATTTGAGTGTTGCGGAGTTGGAGAGTTTGGAAAAGAAATATGTTTGGAAAAATTAAATAGTCGCCTCAAAACATTCTTAAATATTGTGGGGACGTACATGAATCAAATATTTCTGAAATCCAAACCGAACCAAATAATACAACTTATGAGCTGGTCGGGGTTGATGAAGCTAATGCAAACTTAGCGAATTTTGATGATGATATAGAAACTATTGATGAACGTGTAATTGATAGTCAGACTTCTTCTGATGATGATGAATATATCAGCGAAGCTTCCAGTGAAGTTGATACACAGGAGCTTTTCGAATTGGTTTAAATGGCTAATAAGTAATAGTTTAAAAAATTATTTAAAAAATTTAATCAGACTATATCTTAATAAATGTATCTAGTTTTTCTATTATTAATGAATTAATGTATATTTGCAGATTTTTTTTATTATTAATAAGCTATGTATATATATTTTTTTATTTTGAATAAGTAATGTAGTTATTTTGTTTTGTGAATTATACTAATTGGCTTAATTTTATTTTCCATAATACATTCCCTATCATATATAATTTTTTTTTGTTCCGAATAGTGTACCCGGTTATAGAAAACTAATTAGTGTACGCGGGTATACTAATTGGATTTATTATTTTTTCAGAATATTGCCATTTTCCAATTAGAGTACCCGGGTATTGTATTCAGAACTTTACGGTAGTTAATTTTTTTTTCTTTTCTGTTTTTATGGTTTTTTTTAACAAAAATTATGGGGTGACTGGGTAAAATTTTTTTTTACTATTTTATTTTTTTATATAAAAATTGGTATGCACGGGTATCTAAAAGTTGACAAGGGCAACTATAATCTTCCTCTTTTTTTTTAATTTTATGTACAGCATAATAGCTGTGATTGTAAGCAATTCAGCAAATATACTTAATATGAATTCCTGATAGTTATTTAACTTTTTTTTAAAAATAATATTGCTACCTACAAATTTAAATTGCTTTAAATTCTAATTAATATATTCTTGTGACATTTTGACTTTATTATTATATATTCGTTATCAGAATATTTAATTTGAAAAGCAAATTTTTTAGCTATCATGAAAGACATATAGCTTTTTATTAAAGGCGAAAATAAACATGGTAGAAAAAAAACATGGCGGAAAAATTATCAAAATTATTTGAGATTTATAAATGATAAAAGAATGATTATTGCCCTTAAAACCCCTACTAAATTATTATTTTTAAATGTTACAACTTTAACCTTTGATTTAATAAAATTTTTAAGATATATTTTCGATAAAATAAATTTTTCTTAAAAACTATTATTTTATTTAATTGTTAAATACTTAATATTTTAATGGCGCATTTTTTATTTCGAAGTATTTTCGAAAATTAATCGATAAAATATTAATCGCAAGTGAATTTAGCCTTTCTTATCTTCTGGGAAATCATATTTGTTCATATAAAAATTATAATTTATACCTTTAGACAAGATATAAATTACATTATTACAAAGTTTATATTCGGAAATATTATAAGAACTTTGTAATTTTTAAAATATTTTTTTATATTCAAACAATTTAATTTTATTTACAATTTGTGATATTATAACAGCTTTGAAACATATATTTCTAATAAGCTGTCATGCAGAAACTTTAAATTTGATACACGAGGGTTCTTTCCTATTTCCGTTTTTATTTAACACTTATATTTTTAAAAGGCTAAGAATTTTACCATAAAACATATAATGTATAATATTTTATAAATGAAAAACAAAATATTTTTTTAATAAACGATTACATTCCTGTTTTTAAATTTTTTATTATATCATATATTTTATTGAATTATTACCATAGGTAATATATAATTAAGCCATTGTGTACGATACTTAAGTTATGTTCAAAGGTACTTGCTGCATTTATGTAAAATTTATTTTTATATTTAAATGAATTATATGAAAAGGTGTAAATTTGTAATTGAAATACATTTATTGCATATTTTGCGTTCATAAGCTTTTCTTTTAGGTATATAACCTAACCATTTAAAATAATTGCAATTTTGAAAAATTTGGATTATTAAATATATTATGCTTGATTAGCTTTTTATCACAAAATTTAATAATTAGAATTTTTTCATTTTGTAATTGAATTGGAAAAAATTTATTTTCATTTATTTCAAGTTTTTTTGCTTTTTAATATTTTTAAATAGATAAATTAGTAAGAATTTGTAATATTTTTAATAGATAGTGTAATTAGAAAATGTTTTTAGTATTATAAAAAATATTTTTTTTTTTAAATTATAAAGTTAATTTGGTTAGCTATGTGTTACGATCAAATTAAGAACAGCTTTTGTGGTGTTAAAATCACTTATGGATATGTCATTAAATTTGAACCAAAGTCGGTTTCAACGACTGACTGTTTCTTTACTTGTTTTTTTATTGATTTTAATGAACTGAGTAAAATACATGAATTAAAGAATATAATTTTTGAAATAATAATAACTTTGTTCTTAATTTTTCAATCTAAAAACAACTAATATTTTATGAAATCTTCTGTGTACTAGTGCTTGTCGTAATTATTTCAAAAACCATAATTAATATATAAAAATATATATTTCACTAATTTTTAACCAATTTAATATTATTAAAAACAATCTTCAATTTTAAAATCATTTCAAATATTTGCCCTAACCTTCATAGTTAAAAAATAAAGTCAAGTTAAAGTTAAAAAATATGTTAACTGTTCGGATACAAGTGCTAATACACAAATATGATAGGGTTACTTTTCACTATATTTTTATTCACATCACAATATTCATTTTCATACAATAAAATTCGATCATCAAATGTAATGTATATAATGCAACAGTTATGTATTTGAAATAGAATATAGAGGCAAATATAAAAAAAAATTAATATGAATTGAATTTTTTTTTTTATTTTTGTTAAAATTGTAATAGGAAATAGAAAAAACGAGGAAGATTATAGTTGCCCTTGTCAACTTTTAGATACCCGTGCATACCCACTATCGTGTATAAAATAAACCGTAATTTACTTCCCTTATAGATTTAACTCATTATCCCATAATTTTGGTTTAAAAAAAAAAAAAAAAACAAAAGCATAAAAAAAAAAAAAACAAAACAAAAAAAAAAACAACAAAAACAACCTCAAAAAAAAAAAAAAATTAAATTTATTATCCCATAAGTTTTGCTTAAACAAAAAAAAAAAAAACAAAAAAAAAAAAAAAAATTGGCCCACCCTAAAAGTCCGGTGGTCCGAGGGATGTCCAACTTTGCGGAGTAACTTGCCCTATCACTTTACCTGCCCAATTTTAATTTTAGCCTCCTAGCTTCATTAGATTCACAGTTATTGAATCGAAAACTTTGTATGGCAGCTGCCCGAAAATGGCCCGTAACATTTTGAAACTCCACATAAGTGCTCGATTCATTATATAACTTACAGTGTGTAATTTTCATCCTCGTAGTATAATTAGTTTTGAAGAAATTCATATTGGTTCAAAGAAGTTGTATGGCAGCCCCCCGAAAATGGGGCCCTAACATTTTGAAACTTCATATAAGTGCTCGATTCATTATATAACTAACTGTGTGTAATTTCATCCTCGTAGTATAATTAGTTTTAAAGAAATTCATATTGGTGCAAAGAAGTTGTATGGCAGCCCCCCGAAAATGGGGCCCTAACATTTTGAAACTTCATAGAAGTGCTCGATTCATTATATAACTAACCGTGTGTAATTTTCATCCTCGTAGTATAATTAGTTTTGAAGAAATTCATATTGGTGCAAAAAAGTTGTATCGCAGCCCCCCGAAAATTTGTGTAATTTTCATCATCGTAGTACAATTAGTTTTGAAGAAATTCATATTGTTGCAAAAAAGTTGTATGGCAGCTCCCCGAAGACTTGGTCCGATTTTAACCAAAAACAATAGGGAACCTAGAAATTGTCTAAAAATGACTTTGTGTGAATTTCAAGACTCTAGCCTTTTTAGTTTTTGAGTTATTGTGCTGACACATGGACGGACGGACGAACAGACACACACAGCTAGATCGACTAATTTTTCGATTCTGAGCCGATACGTACACTTGACACTATATCTAGCTCGTCTAGATCGATCCGTTACAAACGGAGGAGCAATTTTAATATACCCGATGTCATATATGTATGCACGGGTATAAACAGGTATGATATTCAGAAAAATTTTAGAGTAATAAAAATTATAAGTTTTTTAGATTCTCACTAATCAAATTGGTAACGCGTTCGAAAATAAATTTTTAAAAACATGAATTTTTATTTTTTTAGCAATATTTATACAAAACGTAATTTAAATATTTGTCGAAGTATTGAAAAAATTTCTAATGTAACTCTGTATTACAAAGTACTTCAACATGACAGTAGTATTAATGCTAAAGTGATAAAATACTTTAGCAAAAATGCCTAAAAAAACCTGTGCAATTGCGCAGGGGTACTAGTATTTAAATATATTAAAAATTAAGTGAAAAAATTAAGGTTTATTACTGAAATAAATATAAAGAACATTTTTTAAAATGGAAGGTCTTATTGGTTATGAAATAAAAAATATGGTTTAACATAACCTATTCAAGTGAAAATCCATTTAATCTGAAAAATTTTAATTAAAGCCATCTGTCGGAAATTAATTAATTATCTACTCCGCTCATCTACTTTTTACATGAGCTGGTGTAGCTGACAGTAGTTGAGAGTAGAAACGAGTTTACTTCTCAAAAAGAAACGCAAGCAATAAGATTGATTTGTTTTAAAAAATAATAGAAATATATATTGGTCAATAAACAAGTGATGAAAAAAACCAAGGGTTTTTAAAAAAGCACATTTTCAAAATAATATAGTGTTTCATACTGAGTATTTTATCGGAATATAATGTTGAAGCTTCAATGTTAACGTTTAATTTAAGAAATATATACGTTGGTGACTAAGTTACTACTTGTAGAAACAGTAAATTTTTAAGTCCTAATAGCTCCTCTATGGGGAAGCTTGCCCAATTGATCAAGGATCTAATCCTCACTACTCCCCTTCCCACAACTTTTTTAGGTTCAAGGAATTAAATTGGAAATCATACCAAAATTTGCAATTTTACTTAGAATTTTACTATTTAAGCAAAACTGGTTAAAACTGAGGGACACTTTCTTCAATATAAAGAACCGCTTTCAAATTTAAGAAAATCCTTTAACATATGTTAAAGTATAATGTTTGACCTTCAAATTTTGTATATTAACAAAAAAAAATTTGAACAGGTATTCAAGTTACAGGTGTTTAAAAATAGCAAAATTTCAATTTTCGAGCCCTTATAGCTGCTAAAAAGGGGACGTGACAAAAAAATGTTGTTAACCGACTTCTACTTATTTCTAAGGATCTAACTACTCCCAAAATTTCAAGACCCTAGCTTAAACCGTTTAGAAGATATGTGGGGCCAAAAATTTTGCAAAAATTGAGTTTTGCATAATGGTAAATTTTAGTACCGTATGGCAACCCTTTACATTTTAGTGATGTATTTTTGTAAAGCCTAAGAAAGTAGCTTTCTTTTACCGTTTTTAGATTGAAAATAAACTTAACAGAACTCTTATTATACCAATTGAATATAGGGCTTTTTTGGAATTTACGGGGGCTGCAGCTTCGTCACCCTTCAAAATTAAGAAAAACCTTTGACACATATTGAAATATAATTAAAGAGCTTCCAATTTTGTAAATCACAAAAAAAAAATTTAAACAGGTATTCAAGTTACAGGTGTTTAAAAATAGCAAAATTTAAATTTTCGGGCCCTTATAGCTGCATAACAGGGGACGTGACAAAAAAAAATTGTTAACCGACTACTACTTATTTCTAAGGATCTAACTACTCCCAAAATTTTAAGACCCTAGCTTAGCCCGTTTAGAAGATATGTGGGGCCAAAAATTTTGCAAAAATTGAGTTTTGCATAAGGGTAAATTTTAGTACCGTATGGCAACCCTAAACATTTGTCTTCTAAAAATTTATAAAGCTTATAAAACCAGCTATCTTTTGCCGTTTTTAAATTGAACATGCACTTAATAGAACTCTTGTTATAACAATTTAAATATAGGGCTTTTTCCAACTTTGGGGGGCTGCAACTCCATAACAGGTGGGGCTACAGAAAAAAATTCTTCTACGAAACTATTTTTTTTGTAATACCTACTCGTGGTTAAAATTTCTTTTCTCTATTTCAAACGATGTAAAAGTTTTTGTAAACATACGGACAGACAGACAGACAGACGGACGGACGGACGGACAGAGTGAAACTATATAGGCACATTTTTACAAAATTTTTTGAAAATGTGCTAAAAACTTAGGCAAAATTAAATAAATAAACTAGACAAAAATATATAAAGTAAACTAAAGAATTCAGAAGCATTTTTTGCATGTTTTTCAGAATTTTAGATAGGCATACATTTGTAGTAAAAATTTCAGATTTTATTATTGAAATGTAGTTTCTAATTACCTATGTAGCTAATAAATTTAAAAGTGGAATAAGGGGAGGAAAAATTTATCAATAGTTAAAACTTATTCTTACATTTATTTAAAAATTTTTTTTTATGTAATAGTTTTGTTTATATCTATGTAGATATGTTATAAATCTTAAAATCAAGTTTTAAAATAAACGAGGAAGAGTGTAGTAGAGTAGACTGTGTCAACTCTGGGATACCCGTATGACCGTAACCCGTATTGCCAAAAGTAGTTAAGTGTAATGGCCAAAGTTACTGGAAAATTTGGTTGGTCTACTGCAGAGGGTTCGAGTAGCTGCCATACAACTCCTTCTTTTGTATGAGTATTCCACTACACTTAATAAAGCTGAATGTTTAAAATTTTGCCAAAAGTAATTAACCGGATGATATAATTAATATAATTATATCATCCGGTTAATTACTTTTACTGCAGAGGGTTCGAGTAGCTGCCATACAACTCCTTCTTTTGTATGAGTATTCCACTACACTTAATAAAGCTGAATGTTTAAAATTTTGCCAAAAGTAATTAACCGGATGATATAATTATATTAATTACTTTTGGCAAAATTTTAAACATTCAGCTTTATTAAGTGTAGTGGAATACTCATACAAAAGAAGGAGTTGTATGGCAGCTACTCGAACCATCTGCAGTAGACCAACCAAATTTTCCAGTAACTTTGGCCATTACACTTAACTACTTTTGGCAAAATTTACAAATTAACTACAAAGCAGAGGGTTCGAGTAGCTGCCATACAACTCCTTCTTTTATATGAGCTTTACACTTTACCTGATGAAGCTGGGTGTCTGAAGTTTTGCAAAAAATAGTTTAGTGTAATGGCCAAAGTTACTGCAAAATTTAGTTGGTCTACTGCTGAGGGTTCGAGTAGCTGCCATACAACTCCTTCTTTTATATGAGGATTACACTACACCAAATGAAGCTGGGTGTCTGAAATTTTGGCAAAAATAGTATAGTGTAATGGCCAAAGTTACTGCAAAATTTGGTTGGTATACTGCAAAGGGTTCAAGTAGCTGCCATACAACTCCTTCTTTTATATGAGCATTACTCTACACCTAATAAAGCTCAATGTTTGAAATTTTGCCAAAAGTAATTAACCGGATGATATAATGTATATGTTACGGTCATACGGGTATCCCAGAGTTGACGCAGTCTACTCTACTACACTCTTCCTCGTTTTGTTTTGATTTTTTCATTTTTGTTTAAATAAATAAATTTTTCTAAAACTTGCGAAGTGCATAGTTGTGAATGGAATCTATGAAATTTTATAAAGTGTTTATGTATAGATTTATGTATGTATTCAAATTTATATTTCTAAATTCTTTAATCTTTAGAGGTTTTTTGTTGAACTGAGATGAATTGTAATATTGTTTTAACTGAAAATTTCTAAATTATCTAAATTTTCAAAATCTTTTAGATGCCATATAACTTCTTGTTTTATATGAGCATTACTCTGTACTTATTAAAGCTAGGTATCTGAAATTTTGCCAAAAGCAGTTAAGTGTAATGGCCAAAGTTACTGGAAAATTTGGTTGGTCTACTGCAGAGGGTTCGAGTAAGTGCCATACAGCTCCTTCTTTTATATGAGCATTACACTACACCTAATAAAACTGTGTGTTTGAAATTTTTCCAAAAGTAATTAATCGGATGATATTATAATGTTTATACTACGGTCATACGGGTATCCCAGAGTTGACACAATCTACTCTACTACACACTTCCTCGTTTTTTTTCTTATTCGATTTTTTTCTTTTCTTTAGTGTCATAGTATTCATATTCTTGAATCATGTTACATGTACTATGTAGAGTGAAAAATTTTTGAGAGAATAAAAATAAAGGGTATACTATAAAATAGAAATAGTTACAATACATTTAAAACGTGCCAACGATTTTGAGAGAATTTTAAAAAATATGCGAAAAAAGTTTCATACAAATTTTTAACATGAAAATGTTTATCTATATATAATTCTTAATCAATGGTATTATGTATTCATAGAGCTTTTTAATTAGGATACAGAATACATACAACATAGTTAAAATCGAAAATCGTTCAGAGAAAAAAGTACAGTTTTTTATATAAAGGACAGCATAAACTTGAATTTTGGCTACCCGACTTCAATAGAATATTATATGTATTTAGAATTTAAATCGCTTTTTTTTTTGTAATAACTGTACTAAATTATATTCTCTTTAAAGTGGCTTAAGCTATAGGAATAAAACTCAAAAATACTTAAGAACGTTTTTATACCCGTATGACTATATAGTCAAAGGGTATAATAAATTTGCTATTACGTTTGTGACGCTTACTTTTAACGGCTGGGTGGCACAGTGGTTAGAGTGCCGACCGTTCATACGAGAGGCCCCGGGTTCGAATACCAGTGAAAGTGAAAAAACTTTTATCTAATTTTCAACTCGTCTCAGCTACCATTCGCCTTTGGGTTCAAATTAATGGCTTAATTAATAATTAATAATTATATATCTTTAATAAAAAATACATAAATATAACAATATAAACAAATTTAAAATGTAAACAAATAATTCAATTAAATAATACAACTCACTGATATAGAGTACCATATAACTCAAATACAAAAATTATTACAATATAAATAAAATAGAACTGTATTTATTGAAATATAAAACATTTCTACATTTTATAAGGCGTAGTACTATCTCATGTATAAATTGTATGTGGAATTCATTTGATCAACGTGCTAACTGTTCACTGTGATAGGCTAAACAGCGTAACTATATATATGTGCATGTCGGAACAGGGGAGATAACGGAAAAAAAAAACATAGAGAAGGAGGGGGTAAACATAGACTCAAGTGTATGGATCGGATCAGAATCAAAAAATAAATCGATTTATCTATGTATGTCCATCCGTCTGTCCGTCCGCACAATAACTCAAAAACTAAAGGAGCTCATGAAATTTTCGCAAATTCGTTTTTTTGCAATGGCCGTCATCGCTATTTAAATCCAGCCATTTTGGTCCATGGGTTCGGGTAGCTGCCATACAACTTCTTTTTTTTTATATAAGTATTACTTCCGCATATCTCTATACCTATTACAGCTGCGTGTGTGAAATTTTTGGCAAAAGTAGTTTAGTTTTATGGCCAAAGTTTCTGCAAAATTTGGTTGGTGTACTGCAGAGGGTTCGAGTAGCTGCCATACAACTCCTTCTTTTATATGAGTATTCCACTACATTTTATAAACCTGTATGTTTAAAATTTTCCAAAAGTAATTAACCGGATGATATAATTAATATGTTAAGGTCATACGAGTATCCTACAGTTGACACAGTCTACTCTACCATACTCTTTCTCGTTATAATTGAAAAAATTATAAATTTTTTTTTTAAGCTTATTTCAAGCAGAGACATAGTTTCCATAATTTTTATTACGTAAAGGAAAAAAGAAGTTATTTTTCGTGTAATGTTACTTTAATACAAATTACACAAAACGAATTTTTTATGTAAACCTTCGGTAGAGTGCTTTTATTTTCGATTGGCACGAAAAAGGGTAAATCTTTTTTTTTAGATTGAATCTAGATTTTTTCTCATATTTCCTCTTTTTTTCTATGTATGTTTCGACATTTGTCAGTTTTATTAAAATGTCCTAACAAATAAATTAAAATATCAAAAAGTATATACACTAATACAAATAAAAAATAACTAACTCTCGTTTCATTTTCGATTGGAACAAAAAAAGCACTTTGAATCACAAAAAAGCAATAGAAACGACATTAAAAGAAAAAAGAGGAAGAGTGCAGTAGAGTAGACTGTGTCAACTCTGGGATACCCGTATGACCGTAACATATACATTATATCATCCGGTTAATTACTTTTGGCAAAATTTTAAATATACAGCTTTATTAAGTGTAGTGTAATACTCATATAAAAAAAGGAATTGTATGGCAGCTACTCGAACCCTTTGCAGTAAACCAACCAAATTTTGCAGTAACTTTGGCCATTATACTAAACTACTTTTGGCAAAATTTCAGACACGCAGCTTCCACAGGTAAAGAGTAATGCTCATATAAAATTAGAAGTTATATAGCAGGTACTCGAACCCGTGGACCAAAATGGCTGAATTTAAAACTCGATTCCGTTTTTTGCATAAAAACGAGTTTGTTAAAATTTCATAATCCTAGCTCCTTTACTTTTTGAGTTATCGTGATGACGGACGGACGGACTGACGGACGGATGGACGGACTGACGGACGGACGGACATACATAGCTAAATCGATTTATTTTTCGATTCTGATCCGATCCATACACTTGAGGCTATATCTACCCCCCCCCCCCCCCCCTCCTTCTCTGCGTCACAAACGTAATGGCAAATTTATTATACCCTTGGACTATATAGTCATACGGGTATAAATAGCTCGAATTTTGAGCACAGGGCGATACTAGTTATTATTAATATGTAGATCACAACCACGACGTACAATATCTTCAGGCCATGACACTCAGAGAAAGAAAGATTTATCGGAGGCCGATTCAACACGTAGTCTTATGGGAATAGGGAGCTTTATCTCGACGGCCGCTTTTAAAATTATAATAACTCACAAATTTGCAACTTTTTTAATTTCGTTCAAAGATGACCGTAAAATTCAGTCTTTTAAAATTTTTATAACATATTCAAATATAAAAAATTTTAATATTTTAATTCAGAAATTCTTTTTTGAAAAAATAACCTCCATATATTTTACTTCTTTTAAAAGCTTCTTACTAAGCTTTCAATGAGAGTGATAATTTTATTAATATGCTACAGTGTTGGCAATACATAAATCGACAAAACTAGTTTAAATAAAAATATTGAATTGGAAAATAATACAGCAAATTAAATTTAAAAAACCAAAAAAGAGTTTATGTAAAAATAATATTGTGAAATAAATTGTATATAAAAAAATATTTTTATCTGTAAATAATATAAAATAAGATATTAAAGTTTTTAGCTGAGACCAAAAGGCTAGTTTCATATATTCCGATAAAATATTTTTAAAAGTTTTGGCTGGTTTTTTTTGCAAGGCCTGAGAAGCATGCAACTTGCAAACTATTATCAATTATAATTCCATACTTAATTTCACATCCGAAATAGTTATCATTTTTCAAAAAATATAAAATGACATTATTTGCATTCTTATAAACTAGCCATTCTTATTTATTAACCAGCTAGACCTGCCAATCAGATCTCGCTAAAGCGCTTATCCGTAATTTTTTCAATGATTCTTGTTTTGGAAATTTAAAACATGAAACTTTAATCGAGCAAGAATTATAATTTAACATCCGGAAACAGAAAATTTTTATGATTTTAACCATATTTTCTTTTAAACTTTTCTTTATTAAATATTTCCCTAAACACTCTGAATTTTACATAAAAATAAAATTTGGAGTTTTTTTTAAAACATATCAAAAATGCAGCTATGAACTCAAAATTTTTAATATGTTTTCCTAAAAAAATATTTTTCAGTTTTTTCCGTGCATTTCATAACGTAGCCATTTTGATACTGTCAAAAAATAATGAGAGTACACAAGAGTTAAAATTTTAAATAATTTTAGAAAACCTAACCTAACTTCAAAAGCTTAATAATAATCTGTGATAAAAAAACCAGTAACTCAGACATAGGGAGATTACACGGTGTTCTAAATGAGCACCTGCGGTTACTAGAAGCGGACTTAACAAATACAGACGAGAGCTTAGATAGTAAAGTACATAAAATAATAATAACGTACAATAATACAATTCACTCTACTACTGGACTACGCCCACTTGATTTTTTAATAAAGAACTATGATAGGGTTGACATCAAAACACTAGCGGACAAATATAGAATAGCAAAAATTAATAGAATTAATAAATTAAATAAAGATAAAAACGATAATTATCAGTTAACACCAAATTCAGTTAAAAATAGGAAAATCGAAAAAATTAAACTAAAATTAAAAAAATTAAATAAATTTAGAATTGATAATAATTATACTACAGATACTGGTAATAAGAGAAAAACTAAATACACAAATACACAAATATAAATATGCAAGGCATGGAAGTATCCCCAATCAATACGGATTATAGGTATGCACTTTTTAAACTAGAGGAAATATTAAATCTAGTAAATCTAACAGAATACCAAGATTTGATAAACATAATCGAATCAAATGTAAACTCGTAAAAATTAGAAACTTCTGACAAATCTAGAATAGCAAAAATTAATAGAATTATTAAATTAAATAAAGCACAATTATAACACAATAACCCTCCATGCTTATAAGAAAAATAGAGCAAAACGAGGCTGAGTAAACATATTTGGAAGGGGATTAAAGTTTTTAACAGGTAATATGGACGCTGAAGACGCTAAAGAAATTTATGACCACTTAAGTTCTCTAGACTTCAACGTTAAAATACTGTTAACCAACTGAATAAATAAGTAACAATCGATAACAGTTTAATTAAGAATACAGGCGAAATAATTAAACATCTTAACACACAACAAAAAGAATTAAACACCTATCTATCGAACATAACCGTACAAAACAATAAAATACTAAGATTTTTTAACAAATCATACTACGTTTTACAATTATACGGAAGCATCTCAACATTAAATAATCAGATAAAAAAATGACAGATATAATCATACTTAGTAAACCAAACGTTCTTGCACACGACATTCTTACTGAAGAAGAAATAGAAAATTACAACATAACGGTGAATATATTTCCATGCATTCAAAGTAGCATAATCTTTAATGAAGAGTTCTTAATCTTCGTTATTAGTTTGTCTCAATTAACGACAGAAAAATATCAAAAGGCACTAGTAATTCCGTTCCCTAACAGAAAATTCGAGCAGTTAGGCTCGGATAGCATTCAAATTATAATACAAGGTAATAACGTTTTTAGGCATACCGAAGGTGATTTGGTCAAAAAAAATTACAACCTTATGGAAATTATTGTATTAAAAATTTATTTAATAAAAATAACGTTTGTTCAATCTAATATACAGGGTGTTCCCGACTCGATGGTCTTCCTTCAAATGGGCGATCGGGTATATCGAGCAGAACAAAAAATTGTATGGGAGAGGGGGGGGTCTATTTTCATTAGTTTAGAAGTTATGGGGCCTTAACTGTTTTTCGACCATAATTTAGTTTTATTTCGATAAAATTGGAACGAAATAAGATAAAACAAAAATAAGTATAGCATTTAAATGCTTATTAATGCAGATTTCTTAAGTACTATCAAACATTACTCTAAAGTTTCTCAGTCTGAGGTTATAAGGGCTTAAAGTCCAATATTTTTAACAAAATATCAATTAAATCCCTTTTATCAAGAAAATAACGGTATTAACATAACAGTTTTTTTACTTCAAAATATTACCCTTCTCTTTCCCTGCATTTTGAGTATACTAGCACTTTTATAGCTCAAAAACTTTGAAAGTTATCAAGTAAAAACTTTTTTGTGATACCTGAAATTTAACTAAATTTTAATTTTTTTAAAAAAAATTTTTGTTTATGTGTAAAATATGTTTGTTTGTTTTTTTGTTTGTTTGTTTGTTTGTCCAGGATTCATGTGAAAACCACCAGTCCGATTGTCACAAAATTTTAAAGGAATAATTCTGAGAGCCCGGGGGTGACATAGGCTATGTCACATTTTTATAAGTCAACAGGTTGCGGCTCCAGAGCCGTTTTAAGCTTTTTCGTTTTTTGAATGTCGAGTCAAAACGGTTTGACCGATTGACTTGAAATTTTGCACAAATGTTCCTCTTAGATACCGGAATTAGTTGTGTAAATTTGGTTGGAATAAATTAACCCATTGCGGCCTGGCGGGCTTTCAAAAAATTTTGTGTTTCCGATTTGTGTTCAATTTTACAGGTTTATTTTCCAGTCTAAAAGAGAGGCTGCAAAAAGTTTTAGTTAAGTTCGATTAACCCGTTTTTCACAACGACGTCATGAAGTTTTCTATAAATTTTATTTGCTTATAGTGTGTCTTAAACGATTAAAAGAATTTTATTGAAAATTTTGTACCAGCATTTTAAATATAAAAACCCGCAGGGTTAGTTTGGTTTTGACCTGTTTACGAGTTTTGAACAAAGATTCAATGAAATTTTCAAATTTTTGGTAGGAACGCAAGTTAACCTTTATTCCAAAAGCTCACTTAATTAATAAGACTAATTTTTTTCCTTAAATAGTCTCAAATAGTTAAAAGGTAAATGAGATAATATTAATAACTAGCTAATACCCGGTGCGCATTGCTGCGCCTCTCAATGGAGGTTTAATTGAAGTTGATGTTACTGCAAAAAGTTAACACAAAAATTACACTCGGTTTACACATGTAAATTTTAAAATGAATGAAAGCAATCTTTTTAAAACCATTTTTCTAGGTTTTAAAAAGAATAATGTTCTAGTAATTTTTGAAACTTTCTGTAATTCAAAGCAGTACAAACTACTTTCCATATTTTCACGTAATTTACTTCCAAAAAATTTTTTTTTAACAATCGTAGGACCGACTGTTAGCAGATTCAACTCTATTTTCAAGTTGTTTCACACATATAAAATTTGAGGAAAACCGGTCAAATCGTTTCTAATTTAGAGATAAGTAACGCAAAAATCTATTAAAAGCCACTGTGCCCCACTTGGTTAACGGAACTACACTTTCTCTTTGGGCAAAGCAGTATTACGCAAAAATGGACGTAATTTGCTTCCAAATCACTCAACAAAATTTTTTGAAGCTTTCGTTTTAGTCAAAGCAGTACTTCGCAAATTTTGACAATATTATCTTCCAAAATTATTTTGACCAACCGTCGGGCCGACATGGGTTAACAAATTCCACATCTGTTAATAGTGTCAACTCAATTCTCACAGGGGAGCACGTATACAAAATTTGAAGAAAATCGGTCAAACCGTTTTTAATTTAGAGTTAGGTATTGAAAAAACCTATAAAAAGCTGTTGGGCCTTAATGGGTTAATGCAAGTCAATAAAATTTTTTTGTGGGTTTTCTTTTTAGCCAAAGCAGAATTTCATAAAATCGGACAAAATTTGAGCCCAAATTTTTTTTTGACCACCCGTCGGCCCGGCATGGGTTAATAAATTCCAAAACTGTTAATAGTGTCTACTCAATTTTCAAGGAGCATCACGTATACAAAATTTGAAATCAATTGGTCAAACCGTTTCGAATTTAGAGTAAAGTATTGAAAAAACCTATAAAAAGCTGTTGGGCCGCAATGGGTTAATGGAACTCAACAAAAATTTTTTTGGGCTTTCTTTTAAGCTAAAGCTTAATTTCGTAAAATCGGACAAAATTTGGACCCAAAATTTTTTTTGACCAACCGTCGGCCCGACATGGGTTAACAAATTCCAAAACTGTTAATAGCGTCTACTCAATTCTCAAAGAGCATCACGTATACAAAATTTGAAGTCAATCGGTCAAACCGTTTCGAATTTAGAGTAAAGTATTGAAAAAACCTATAAAAAGCTGTTGGGCCACAATGGGTTAATGGAACTCACCAAAATTTTTTTTGAGGTTTGCTTTTAAGCCAAAGCTGAATTTCATAAAATCGGACAAAATTTGGACCCAAAATTTTTTTTGACCACCCGTCGGCCCGACATGGGTTAACAAATTCCAAAACTGTTAATAGCGTCTACTCAATTCTCAAAGAGCATTACGTATACAAAATTTGAAGTCAATCGGTCAAACCGTTTTCATTTTAGAACAAAGAAGTTTAAATACTTGCACCACTGCCCCAACTTGGCGGTCCGTTAGAGCAAAATTTTTGGGCCACGATTTCCTTCCGTACCCAAAAACCCCTATATACAAATTTTCATGAAAATCGGCTGGGCAGTTTAGGAGTCTATTCGCTACAAACAAACATACAAACAAACAAACAAACAAACAAACAAACAAACAAACAAATAAACAAACTTTCATTTTTATATATATAGATAATAAAAATAAAGCTAATAAAGAATCCGAATAAAAATATCTTTAAAATTAAAAAACATAGCATTTTCCTTTTCCACAGTTTTTCGTAAGTCTTTAATTTTTATGTACTTTGCAGTTGTTGTTTTTTAAAAATAGATTTCTGTGTGAAAATGCAGTTTTCTTCATATAAAGTTTAAAAATTAAAAAAAATCAATTTCGTATATCTTATGCTTAAATACATATTATTTTAAAACAGTTTTTCCAAGAAAGAAGCCTACATTTCTCTCATAAAATCATAAACAAACGAGGAAGAGCGTAGTAGAACTTTCAGGTAAGTACAAAACAAAATATAAGTTGAAAAGCAGATTTTTAAATCTTTTCCAAACCATCGACTTATATCGATATATTATTCAAGCGCTGGCAATTCAAGTAAACTACTATTTACTAAGTATAATGACATAATGCAAATTTAGTATATCCTTTTGACCTCTCAATGGAGTTTTATTTAAGTTGATGTTCTTGAAAAAAGTTAACCCAAGAATGATGTACAAGTCATATATCCATCTAACGAAATCTTGAACAAGATCATTCAAGCAAATTCTCAGAACCAGAATTCAAAAATTTCGTTATCAAAACATAATTTCTATTTTTAAAATACTTAATACAAAATTTTCCTTAATATAAATTTCCAAACAAATATATTTTAATTATCTTCATTACGTAATAAATAGCATTTATAGGTCTCCTGACCTAACCCAACAAATATAATTTTTTTTATTATTAGTATTCAAATATTAAACTAAGTTGAAAGATTTTATACTAGATCATATTTCATTAAAAAAAACAACTGAAATGTTAATCAACGTTGTTATATGACTTAGTTTTTTTTTTTATTCTAAATATGTTGTAATTTCGTTTTGGAACCAAACATTTGACATTTATTTAAGTGTCAAATTACAACAAAAATAAATTCTTTTTCTTCTTGTGTGTTGCAATATCGGAAACCGATGTTAAGTATATTATTGATTATTAATATATTTTTTTGTATTAAGCAATTTGTATTTTTTTTAGGATAAGTAATGAAAAATAAAAAAAGATAATATAATAATAATTTTGTTTTGTAATTTTAAAAAGAAATTAATTTTAAAATTTATATTGAAAACTTTCTTTTATAATTCAGTCTAAGTTTAACCATTCTTTAAAACGATCTTGAAAATAAAAATCAATAAATTGTTTAATATAAAAATTGTGTTTTTATTTAAATCATATTTTATTTTAATTTTTTTTTTTTCACAATATATAATATATAAATATATAAAACTTACATGTTAATTTTAAAATGTAATAAAGTTATTTTTTTTTAAACCAGTTTTTTAGGGAGTATTCTAGAAGTTTTTCCAACAAATTTATCAAATTTCACTTGAAACTTTTAATAATTATTAAATAATAACAACAAAAATTCAAGGAGCACCAAATTGCCAAGAATCAGCAGAAAAACGTATAGAAAAATTAGAGATAATCGTTCAAACTGTTTTTTGAAGTTTTTGTTTTGCAATCGGTTAAAAGAACTCGACAAAACATTTTTTTTATAACATTCCCCTGATTCAAAGAAGTTTTACCTACTTTAAAAATTGGAAGTAATTTACTTACAATTTTTTTCTTGAATAATCGTAGGAATGATACGTATATACATGTACGCAGACAAAATTTGCATTCAAGTGTTCAAACCATTTCTGCTTAAAAGTAAAGTAATGAAAAAATCTGTAAAAAGCTGCTGTGCCGCAATGGGTTAACGGAACTCAACACACCTGCTTTTGAAACTTTGACCAAGCAATATTTCGGAAATATTTTTGAAAAAATTGTTGGGCGGCAAGAGGTAACAAATTCTAAGTGTGTTAATAGAGTGAACTCCCTTTCTCAAAGAGGAACACATATACAAAATTTGAAGGCAATCGGTTAAACAATTATAGCAAAGTAACGAAATCTAATTTGTAGCAAAGTAACGAAACAACGTATAAAAAGCTGTTGGGCCGCAACGGATTAACGGAACTCCACAAATATTTTTTTGATGCTTTCTTTTTACCCAAAGCAGTACTTCGAAAAATTGGCTGAAACTTGCTTTTTTGCAAATTTGCACGCTCCGGGGCAATGCCGGGTAAATCTGCTAGTTTCAATATATTACCATATATACAATTACATTTAAATACAATAGAAAATAGAGAGCAATAGAATTTATAGAATATAAGCACAAAAGTGTAAGGTTTACAACTTTAGTTATTATAAGTATTGTAACTACTTTTGCTATCCTAATAATTATAGTCAAGTTATTAAGAAAAAAAAAAGAAACTTATTACCACTAATTTTGAACTAACGATCAATCAAAATTGCAATTAAAAGCAATTAAGAACGTTTCAAAAGATCTCGATCCATTTGTAACATAAAAACAAGTAAAGAAACAGTCAGTCGGTGCAACCGACTTAGAAATACCCTACACCTATTTGGTTCAAATGTAAGGACATATCAATAAGTCGTTTTAACACCATAAGAGCTGTTATTAATTTGATCGTAAAACATAGTTAACCAAATTAACTTTATAATACTAAAAACATTTTCTAATTACACTATCTATTAAAAAATATTACAAATTCTTACTAATTTATCTATTTAAAAGTATTAAAAAACAAAAAAAACTTGAAATAAATGAAAATATATTTATTCCAATTCAATTACAAAATGAAAAAATTTGAATTATTAAATTTTGTGATAAAAAGCTAATATATTTAATAATTAAAATTTTTCAAAATTGCAATTATTTTAAATGGCTTGTTTATGTACCTATTAGAAAAGCTTATAAACGCAAAATATGCAATAAATGTATTTCTAAAATACAATTACAAATTTAGACCTTTTCATATAATTCATTTAAATATAAAAATAAATTTTACATAAATGCAGCAAGTACCTTTGAACATAGCTGAACCACTACAATTAAGTCAAAATTTCGGGGACACATAGGAAATAGGAAATATATTCTTTGGCTTCGACATTATACCCGACCAGAACCAATTACCATGGTACTTTCATTACTAGTAACCTAGAGTTTAAATTTCTAGGTTAGAGTTTAAATTTCTAGGAGACCAATTATAGGTCTCCTGACCTAACGCAACAAATATAATTTTTTTTATTATTAGTATTCAAATATTAAACTAAGTTGAAAGATTTTATACTAGATCATATTTCATTAAAAAAAACAACTGAAATGATAATCAACGTTGTTATATGACTTAGTTTTTTTTTTTATTCTAAATATGTTGTAATTTCGTTTTGGAACCAAACATTTGACATTTATTTAAGTGTCAAATTACAACAAAAATAAATTCTTTTTCTTCTTGTGTGTTGCAATATCGGAAACCGATGTTAAGTATATTATTGATTATTAATATATTTTTTTGTATTAAGCAATTTGTATTTTTTTTAGGATAAGTAATGAAAAATAAAAAAAGATAATATAATAATAATTTTGTTTTGTAATTTTAAAAAGAAATTAATTTTAAAATTTATATTGAAAACTTTCTTTTATAATTCAGTCTAAGTTTAACCATTCTTTAAAACGATCTTGAAAATAAAAATCAATAAATTGTTTAATATAAAAATTGTGTTTTTATTTAAATCATATTTTATTTTAATTTTTTTTTTTTCACAATATATAATATATAAATATATAAAACTTACATGTTAATTTTAAAATGTAATAAAGTTATTTTTTTTTAAACCAGTTTTTTAGGGAGTATTCTAGAAGTTTTTCCAACAAATTTATCAAATTTCACTTGAAACTTTTAATAATTATTAAATAATAACAACAAAAATTCAAGGAGCACCAAATTGCCAAGAATCAGCAGAAAAACGTATAGAAAAATTAGAGATAATCGTTCAAACTGTTTTTTGAAGTTTTTGTTTTGCAATCGGTTAAAAGAACTCGACAAAACATTTTTTTTATAACATTCCCCTGATTCAAAGAAGTTTTACCTACTTTAAAAATTGGAAGTAATTTACTTACAATTTTTTTCTTGAATAATCGTAGGAATGATACGTATATACATGTACGCAGACAAAATTTGCATTCAAGTGTTCAAACCATTTCTGCTTAAAAGTAAAGTAATGAAAAAATCTGTAAAAAGCTGCTGTGCCGCAATGGGTTAACGGAACTCAACACACCTGCTTTTGAAACTTTGACCAAGCAATATTTCGGAAATATTTTTGAAAAAATTGTTGGGCGGCAAGAGGTAACAAATTCTAAGTGTGTTAATAGAGTGAACTCCCTTTCTCAAAGAGGAACACATATACAAAATTTGAAGGCAATCGGTTAAACAATTATAGCAAAGTAACGAAATCTAATTTGTAGCAAAGTAACGAAACAACGTATAAAAAGCTGTTGGGCCGCAACGGATTAACGGAACTCCACAAATATTTTTTTGATGCTTTCTTTTTACCCAAAGCAGTACTTCGAAAAATTGGCTGAAACATGCTTTTTTGCAAATTTGCACGCTCCGGGGCAATGCCGGGTAAATCTGCTAGTTTCAATATATTACCATATATACAATTACATTTAAATACAATAGAAAATAGAGAGCAATAGAATTTATAGAATATAAGCACAAAAGTGTAAGGTTTACAACTTTAGTTATTATAAGTATTGTAACTACTTTTGCTATCCTAATAATTATAGTCAAGTTATTAAGAAAAAAAAAAGAAACTTATTACCACTAATTTTGAACTAACGATCAATCAAAATTGCAATTAAAAGCAATTAAGAACGTTTCAAAAGATCTCGATCCATTTGTAACATAAAAACAAGTAAAGAAACAGTCAGTCGGTGCAACCGACTTAGAAATACCCTACACCTATTTGGTTCAAATGTAAGGACATATCAATAAGTCGTTTTAACACCATAAGAGCTGTTATTAATTTGATCGTAAGACATAGTTAACCAAATTAACTTTATAATACTAAAAACATTTTCTAATTACACTATCTATTAAAAAATATTACAAATTCTTACTAATTTATCTATTTAAAAGTATTAAAAAACAAAAAAAACTTGAAATAAATGAAAATATATTTATTCCAATTCAATTACAAAATGAAAAAATTTGAATTATTAAATTTTGTGATAAAAAGCTAATATATTTAATAATTAAAATTTTTCAAAATTGCAATTATTTTAAATGGCTTGTTTATGTACCTATTAGAAAAGCTTATAAACGCAAAATATGCAATAAATGTATTTCTAAAATACAATTACAAATTTAGACCTTTTCATATAATTCATTTAAATATAAAAATAAATTTTACATAAATGCAGCAAGTACCTTTGAACATAGCTGAACCACTACAATTAAGTCAAAATTTCGGGGACACATAGGAAATAGGAAATATATTCTTTGGCTTCGACATTATACCCGACCAGAACCAATTACCATGGTACTTTCATTACTAGTAACCTAGAGTTTAAATTTCATCAAAATAGCGGCATTATTTTTTGAGTTATGGTGTTTTAAGATATATGTTTGTTAGACCTTGAGCTTTTCAAGGGTTTCAGAACCCGAAAGCATGGTACGATTTCGCTTATATGCAATCCCCGTCATACTTTCAATACTAGTTAACTCTTGTACACAATTGGAACGTGTTATCTTAATTTTAAGTTAGTAGTTTTATTAATTTCGATGACAAGCTTTTACACATTGGTGGGTCTAAGAGAGATCCAAAATTAGAGGGACACTCAGGAAATAGTAAAGAACACCCATGTGTCAAATTTGAAGCTTCTACTTTTGTTTCAAGTTATTATCTTTATTAATTTCGAAAATATGCTTTAAGGTTCTCGGATCTGAGTGGCTGGTCCCCACCCACTACTCCAATTGGGCTCAAACTTTAAGGAGACTAAGGAGATCGAAAGCGACACTCTGATACCAAATTTGGAGGTTCTATCTTCATTGGTAACTGAATTATGCTAGTTTGGCCTAAATTCGACCAAAAAGTTCTAAGTTCCGAACCCATTGTCCAATCCTCACTGTGCGCAATTGCCGCCGTATTTTCATTACCAATAACCTACAGCACAAATTTCATGAAGATAGCGTCATTAGTTGTTGAGTTATCGTGATTTTTTTCATATGTTCGTTAGCCCTGAAACCGATTCAAAGGTCCAGAATCCGAACCCTTGGGCTGATTTCGCCTTTATACAGTCCGCGCTGTACTTTAAGTACTAGTTAACTTTTGTATAAAAGTTGAACGTTCTATCTTAATTTTAAGTTACTATTTTTAGTAATTTCGAGTATAAGCTTTTAAAACTTAGGAGGTCTAAGAGGGGTACTGAACCACCACTCCAATTGATCGTTAATTAGGGGGGAAAACAAGAGATAGTAAAGAACACCAAATTTGAAGCTTCCACGTTTTTTCAAGTTCCTATCTTTATTAATTTTAAAGATATGCTTTAAGGTTTTCGGAAATGTGTGGCTGGTCCCCGACCCACAACTCCAATGGAACCCAAATTTTCAAGACACTTTGGAAATAGGAAGGCACACCCTGATACCAAATTTGGAGATTCTATCTTCATTAGTTTCGGAATTATGCTCGTTTGGCCTAAATTCAATCAAAAAGTTCTCGGTTCCGAACCCATGGTCCAATCCCGAACTTACGCAATCCCCGAAGTAGTTTCATTACTAGTAACCTACAGCACAAATTTGATGAAGATAGCGTCATTAGTTGTTGAGTTATCGTGATTTTTTATATATGTTCGTTAGCCATTCGATCGATTAAAAGGTCCAGAATCCGAATCCATGGGCCGATTTCAGCCATATGCAATCCCCGCCGTACCTTCAGTTCTAGTAACCTACAGTTAAAATTTCATCAAGATAGCTCTATTATTTTTTGAGTTATCGTGCCTACGGACGGACGGACGGACATGGCTATATCGACTCAGGAGGTCACGCTGATCACAAATATATATACTTTTCCATATCTAGCTCGCTTTCTTTAGGTGGTTACAAACACCATACCAAAGTTAATATACCCCTTTACCTATTTTATAGGTGTAGGGTATAAAAAAACTGTCTGGCTGACAAAAATCGCATTCACAGCAATTTTATTACCTGATCGCTTAGGTACATTATTAAAGGTAAGATGTATAAAATGCATGTTTATACGATGACGTTGCAAAACGCGTGATTAAATAAACATGCATTAGAAATATGAACATTAATGTAATCATTCTATATTATGTCTTCTAAGTGATATGTACTGTTAGTACAAACAATTAAATAAATAAAATAGGTGAAAATAAAGGATCATGCATTTAATTATATAAATTGATTAAATTTTAATAGATAAATTAGTAAGAATTTTTAATAATTTTGAATTGATAAAATAATTAGAAAATGATTTTAGTATTATAAAGTTAATTTGGTTAGATCAAACTAATAAGAGCTTTTATTGTTTTAAAATGACTTATGGACTTCTCATTAAACTTGAACCAATTAGGTGCAGAGTATTTCTATGTCGGTTCCACCGTCTGGATGTTTCTTTACTTGTTTAAATTGAAATTAAACGTAAAGTGCATTAAAATATAACAATTTTTTTTTTATTAATTTCAAAATATTGAGATGATAAATACTTGCTACATGATATTATAATCAAATTAGTTAATAATATAAACAGAAATGAAACAAAAATAAATTAAAGTAAGAATAAATGAGAATCTTAAGAAAAAACAAGTAAAGAAACAGTCAGTCGGTACAACCGACTTAGAAATACCCTACACCTATTTGGTTCAAATTTAAGGACATATCCATAAGTCATTTTAACACCATAAAAGCTGTTATTAATTTGATCGTAAGACAGAGCTAACCAAATTAACTTTATAATACTAAAAACATTTTCTAATTACACTATCTATTAAAAAATATTACAAAATCTTACTAATTTATCTATTTAAAAATATTAAAAAACAAACAAACTTGAAATAAATGAAAATATATTTATTCCAATTCAATTACAAAATGAAAAAATTCTAATTATTAAATTTTGTGATAAAAAGATAATCAAAGCATAATATATTTAGTAATCCAAATTTTTAAAAATTGCTAAATTTTTGCAAAAGTAAAAGGGTTCCAGAACCCGAAACCATGGTACGATTTCGCCCATATGCAGTCCCGTCATACTTTCAATACTAGTTAACCCTTGTATACAATTGGAACGTTCTATCTTAATTTTAAGTTACTAGTTTTATTAATTTCGATGATAAGCTTTTACACATTTGGGGGTCTAAGCGAGGTCCTGAACCACCACTCTAAATGATCCCAATTTAGGGGAGCACGGAAGAAATAGTAAAGAACACCCTGGGCCAAATTTGAAGCTTCTACATTTGTTTCAAGTTACTATTTTTATTAATTTCGAAAATATGCTTTAAGGTCCTCGGAACTGAGTGGCTGGACCCACTAGTCCAATGGGGCCCAAATTTCAAAGACACTTACGCAATAGGAAGGGACACCCTGATACCAAATTTGGAGGTTATATCTTCATTGGTTTCGGAATTACGCTAGTTTGGCCTAAATTCGATCAAAAAGTTCTCAGTTCCCAACCCATTGTACAATCCTCACCGTACGTAATCACCGCCGTAGTTTCATTACCAATAACCTACAGCACAAATTTCATGAAGATAGACTCATTAGTTGTTGAGTTATCGTGATTTTTAATATATTTTCGTTATCCCTGACACCGACTAAAAGGTCCAGAATCCGAACCCATTGGTTGATTTCGCCCTTATACAGCCCGCGCTTTACTTATAGTACTAGTTAACCCTTGTACACAATTTGAACGGTCTATCTTAATTTTAAGTAACTATTTTTAGTAATTTCGATTATAAGCTTTTAAAATTTGGGAGGTCTGAGAGGGGTACTGAACCACCTCTCCAATTGATCCCAAATTAAGGGAACACGCAAGAGATAGTAAAGAGCACCCTTGTGGCAAATTGGAAGCTTCTACATTTTTTTAAGTTGTTATCTTTATTAATTTTAAAGATATGCTTTAAGGTCTTCGGAAATGTGTGGCTGGTCCCGGACCCAGTACTCCAATGGGACCCAAATTCAAGACACTTAGGAAATAGGAAGGGACACCCTGATACTAAATTTGGAAGTTCCATCTTCATTGCTTTCGGAATTATGCTCGTTTGGCCTAAATTCGATCAAAAAGTTCTAGGTTCCGAACCCATGGTCCAATCCCGAACTTACGCAATCCCCGAAATAGTTTCATTACTAGTAACCTACAGCACAAATTTGATGAAGATAGCGTCATTAGTTGTTGAGTTATCGTGATTTTTTATATATGTTCGTTAGCCCTTCGAGCGATTAAAAGGTCCAAAATCCGAACCCATGGGCCGATTTCGCCCATATGCAATCCCCGCCGTACTTTTAGTCCTAGTAAGCTACAATTAAAATTTCATCAAGATAGCTCCATTATTTTTTGAGTTATCGTGCCTACGGACGGACATGGCTATATCGACTTAGGCGGTCACGCTGATCACAAATATATATACTTTTCCATATCTAGCTCGTTTCCTTTAGGTGGTTACAAACACCATACCAAAGTTAATATACCCCTTTACCTATTCTATAGGTGTAGGGTATAAAAAATATGTTTTAGGAATACAATTATATTTACAAAAAAAAATATTCACAAAATGTTTTCCCTTGGTTTAAATTGAACCTTTCAACCTAGAATACAACCTAAAAACTAATAAGTTTAAAAGAAGCCTAATCACCCAACTAGATGGTTACTTATATATTGTATTAAAGTTAAAGTGTTGCCACATATAAATAATGATATACAAATGTCTCAGTGCATAAAACCAAAATTTTCCATTTCTCGATGACTATTAATTATAACCTACATCTATGAAATAGGTGAAACTGTATAATAAATAAGAGGAAGTGAGCTAGGTATGGAAAAGTGTATATATTTGAGACCAGCGCGACCTTCTGTGTAGGTTTAGAGATATCCGTCCGTAGGTACGATAACTCAAAAACTAATGGAGTTATCTTGATGAAATTTTAAATGTAGGTAGTAGCCAACTCAAACTACGGCGGGATTGGATATAGGTGAAATCTTCCAATGGGTTCTGATTCTGAAACTTTTGATCGGTTCAAGAACATATACTCAAATCACGATAACACAACAACTAATGACACAGCTATCTTTATGAAATTTGTACTATAGGTTACTAGTCATAAAATTCCGGCGATGATTGCTTATGTTCCATGTAGGGCTATGAGATACTAGAAGCTATTGATCGAATTGATACGAGCGAGTATAGTTCCGAAACAAATTTGGTATAAGGGTGTTTATTCCTATTTCCTTACTGTTCTTAAAAATTGGGACCGATTGTTGTAGTTGTTCGAAGACCATCCACATAAATCTTAAGACGGAACTAAAGCATATCTTCAATATTACTAAAGATATAAACTTGAAACAAATGTAGGAACTTCAAATTTGATGGAAGGATGTTCTTTAATATTTCCTCCGTGTCCCCGAAAATGAGCATATATCCAAATAACACGATAACTTAAAAAGCAGAGACGTTATTTTGATGAACTTTAAACTCCAGGTTTCTAGTAAAGAAAGTACCAACGAGATTGTTTATGGTCGAGATCGAACAGTGGATTCTAGGTCTAGATGCTTCATGGAACCAGTCAAGATAGAACCTTAAAAAAATATAAATAAAAAAAGACTTAAAATAAATATAGAAGCTTTGAATTGTATAAAATGAGTTTTTTCCTATTTCCTTTGTGCCCCGAAATATAGACTCAATTGAAGTTGTGATTGAGGTACCTCCTTAAAAATCCTAAAATTAAAAATATATCTTCGAAATTAATAAAAATAGTAACAAGCGCCTTCCAAAATCTAACAAGCTTTTAATCAAAATTAATAAAGAAACTTTACATTTGATATACGAGTGTGCTGTTTTGTTTCGCTTACGGTCCTAACATAGGAGATTAGTTGGAGTAGAGACGCAGGTTCCTCTGACATTCTTAGCAAGCATATCTTTGAAATTAATAACGATAGAAGCCTTAACTTTGAAACACGAGTGTTCTTTCCTATTTTTATATTTTTAAAAGGCTTAAAAGGTAATTATATATTAATATAAAACATTACTTTTTTACTTACTTACTGGATCCTAGAACCCCTGGTGGGGCATAGGGTGTCAACAAATCCTCTCCACCTTTCACGATCCTTAGGAATTCCTTTTAGCTGTAACCACGTTTTGCGTTGCGCTTCTGCCTCTTTCAAAACAGTACTTCTACATGCTTTCCTTGGTCTACCCACTCGTCGTCTGCCTTGTGGATTCCACTTAAAACATTGCCTTGAAATGTTATCTTCTGGCTTGCTCAAGGTATGTCCGATCCATCGCCATTTTCTCTCTCGGATCTCGACCACAATCATCTTTTGGTTCGTTTTTTGCCACAATTGTGGGTTGGTAATGACTTGTGCCCAACGAACTATTAAGATGCGGCGTAGACAACGGTTTATATACGTCTGCAACTTTTTGGCGATAATGGCGTTTACCTTGCATGATTCACAGCTGTAAAGAAGTACTGATTTGACGTTTGTTTTAAATATTTTTAGCTTTGTACGCAGGGCTATATTATTCGACTGCCATATGTTTGATAGAGTTCCAAAAGCAGCTCTAGCTTTATTTATTCTGCTGTTAACATCAACTTCTGTTCGCCCATTTGATATCATGCTTCCTAAACAATTGAACTGCTCTACTTCTTCAATTTCGCATTCTTCTAGTAGAATTTGCTGATTTGTTGAGTGCTCTGTACGTATGCTTTTGGTCTTAGTTGCATTTATTTATAGACCAGCTCGTTTGCCATATGTGTTAAAATTTTGGCATATTTCGTTCAGACCACTTCTTGTGTGTGCCATGAAAACTACATCATCAGCATAATCTAAGTGGCTTAAATGTTTTCCTAGTCGCCACTGAATGCCATACCTCTTAATTACGCCTACGGTTGCGGTCAAAATTTCGTCCATCACAACCAAAAATAATATAGGCGACAAAATACAGCCTTGCCTTACACCCTGCTACACCTCAAACGAATAAGTCATATGTCCATTGTGCAAGACTCGACACATCGCATTTTCGTAGGATTCCTTAATAATGGCAATAATTTTCTCCGGGACACCCCACCTACTAAGAGCTCTCCATATATACTCGCAGTATACACGATCAAAAGCTTTCTCGAAGTCTACAAACATGATATGAAGCGGCGACCAAAACTCTGTTGATTGCTCCAGTATTATTTGTAGCGTGTTGATATGGTCAACACAAGAGTGACCACTGCGAAAGCCTACTTGATGTCTTTTCAATGTATTTTCAATCCTGCTTTTGATCCTTTCGAGTATAATATTTGCCATTATTTTCGAGAAGACAGATTATTTTCGAGAACAGCGTAATTACCCGCCAGTTATTGCAATGCTTCAGGTTAATTTTTCTTGCCAGCTCAAAAATAAATCCTTCCTTCCACTGACTCCGGTACTTTTCTTTTTCCCATATAAAATGAAACAATGGGAGAAGCAGTTTCTATAAATGATTGTTTTACTTTATCCCAGTTTTCATTTATAAAAACTGCCCCGTCCTCTCGTTCATTTGCTTCATTCAGTGTTGATGCCCTTTTTCGGAATTTTTGTGCAAAAATTCCACGTGTTACGAGATTTTTTAACGCTTCAACATCGAAAAGTGCTCTTCTGACAGGCACTTGATTTCGTCTTTGGACAGCTGCTGTTCTTAACTGCATTCGCGCAACAACTAAATGGTGGTCACTTCCAACGTCACCGCTCCTCTTATTTCGAACGTCGCAAAGAGATTTCCTCCACTTCTGCTGGACAATGAAATGGTCTATTTGGTTTTCAGTTTAGGGAAACCCATGTTACCTTTTGACATGACTTATGTGGAAACAACGTACCGCCAATGATTAGCTGGAGGGAATTGCAAAAATCCACGAGTCTTTCGCCATTGTCTTTTCTTACCCCAATGCCATGCCGTCCCATGACTCGTTCTAAACCAGAGTTTTCCGTTCCGACTTTCGCGTTTAGATCACCCAATATAATCTTTATGTCGGCTCTTTGAGGGCTATCATATGTTGTCCCAAGTAGAGTGTAAAAATTCTGGTTTTCTTCACCTTCTGCTTCTACGGTAGGAGCATAACATTGTATTATGGTTATATTTCGGACCCTGAATTTGAATCTGGCAGTCATCAATTTTCGCGATATTGGTTTTCAAGAGATAAGACTGCGTCTTGCTTCAGCCTTTAGCATAATTCCTACTCCACCGTGCCTTATTCTTGTTTCTGCTTCATCATCTCCTGAGTACAACATGTGAGTTAAATTACTGTCTGAAATAATTTCACCACAACCTCTCCATTTAGTTTCACTGACGCCAAGTATGTTAATATTGAATCGTAACATTTCACGCTCGGCTTGCTCGTATCGCCCAACACCATATAGTGTTCTCACGTTCCATGCTCCGATTAGCGTCCGCTTCTTGTAGCCTAAAGTTTTCACTATTTCACGTGCCCGGTTTCTTGGACTTCCGTTCGATTCTATTATCTTGTGTGTGTTTAAACATGAATTTATCTGCACGGCCATATTCGATGTGCAGATTAAATTGACTGGAGAAGTCAAAGGAGGATTCACTATATTACTATGATCACCCCTTGGGCGAATATATATTCATTCGCATTCTTGTTCATGTTTGCATATTTTATACAGTTAGTGTTTTATGAGATAAAGTTGATAATCCCAAAACTCATGTCTGTAAGCACACTTGCCTTTTGGATGAACAGACACATCTCACACACGTTTATATAGCGAGCCGCTTGTTTCAAGACAGACAACCGCTTGGAGCCGCCAATTCAAGGTGCAGACGCTACTAAATCAAGCCTATGTTTTGAAGACATAAGACTCGACCCGCCAAAATCTCGTTGGTTTGTCGATCCTACTTACTCCAACTGGGTTGGGTAACAGATCTTCCGGTAGGATTGCTCGACGTAACAGGGGGGACCAACGTGAAGGTGAGATTTGATTTGGTGTAGTAGCGGCTAGGCCAACGTACCCGTCAGCTGTAATCGCATACTACATTCATTGATCTTATAGAGCTACCCAAAAGAGACACTCCATAGAACACCCAATAAATCATATTAAGTGTTATATTTTATATATTAACAAGTGATAAAAAAAAACAAAAGCTTTTAAAAAAGCGGATTTTCAAATTATAAAGTGGTTCATACTAAGTATTTTTTCATTTTTTTTATAAAAATATTATTATAATTTAGCTATTTATACAACTGTGTTAGTTATCTAACTTATCCACTTCATTATATTTTTAATAAATCTCTTTCTTCAGGCATTTTCCCTCTTGTTTGGAAATCTTCTTATCCTACCCCTATTCATAAAAAGGGAGATAAATCATTCGTCGAAAATTACCGTGGCATTGCTATTTTATCAACTATTCCAAAGTTGTTCGAAAAATGGTTGTTAACAAAATTACGCCCATTATTAATACAAAACTAAACGAACAACAACATGGATTCAGAAAAGCTCGTTCCACAACAACAAACCTCTTGGTTTATACCTCTGAAATCCTTAATGAAATGGAAAATGGGCACCAAGTTGATGCTATTTACACGAACTTTAGCAAAGCATTCGATCGTGTTGATCACAAAATTCTACTAAACAAACTTGCAACTTTAGGTATTTCGGGCTCTTTTCTTTACTGGATATTCTCCTATATTACAAATAGATCGCAAAATATCAAATTTCAAGGATTTTTGTCGGACCCAATTAATGTTACATCAGGAGTACCACAAGGTAGCCACTTAGGACCACTCTTGTTTAATATATTCATTTCCGATCTTTCTAGTAAACTTTTCGGTGTGTCACATGTTGCATTTGCTGACGATCTCAAGAAATCTTAATTCTTATCTTAATTGATTAACAAGACTTACAAATCTTAATTCTCTACAAGAATGGTGCTTCTCTAATAAACTAGAACTAAACATTGAAAAATGCAAGGTTATAAGTTTTACACGTAAGAGATCTACCATTTCATTCGGTTATAATATAAATAATGTAAACCTTGAAAGGGTTAAAAGCATTACCGATTTAGGGATTCTGTTGGATGATAAACTGAACTTCCATCTCCATTATGAGTATATGATTTCCAGGGCAAACAAAATGCTCGGCTTTATAAAAAGAAGAGCTAAAGAATTTAGCAGCATTGCTGTAACTAAAGCTCTTTATTGTTCTTTAGTACGTTCTATTCTTGAATATGGTAATATTGTGTGGGATCCTGCATTTCAAATACATTCTGATAGAAAAGAATCCGTGGAAAAGCAATTTCTTCTTTTCGCTTTAAGAAATCAATATAACCCAAGAGATTATTCAATTCTGCCTAGCTATCTCGTAAGACTTAATTCATTGAATATGTTAACGTTATCCTCACGCAGACAAATTCTTTCTTCCTGCTTTACTTTTGACGTTTTAAGAAAAAACATAGACGTTCGGTATTTATTGGATAACTTTAAAATAAACAATGGTGCGAGTTGTTTAAAAACAGCAAAATTTAAATTTTCGACGCTTTACAGCTCCTAAACAGGGGCCGCTACAAAAAAAATTTGTTAACCGACTCCTACTGGTTTTTGAGGATCTAACTTCTCCCAAGTTCTAACTTCTCAAGACTTTAGCAAGAAGCGTTTACAAGATATGTGGGGCCAAAATTTTGCAAAAGTTAAGATTTACATAATTGTAAATTTTAGCATGTTATGGTAACCCTATACATTTGTCTTTTATATATTTATAAATTTCAAAACAGCTGTCTTTTACCGTAACGCGTGGGTTTACAGAAAAAAATTCTTCCATGAAATTATTTTTTTTAGTAGGTATTACCCGTAGTTAAAATTTCTTCTCTCTATTTCAAACCGGTGTAAAAGTTTGTGTAAAGATAAGGACGGACGGACAGGGTAAAACTATATAGGTACATTATTACAAAATCTTTTGACAATGTGCTAGATACTAAAATATGTTTTTAATGAACGACTAAATTGCTGCATGTATGTAAAATTAATTATTATTGAGTTACTCAATTTTGTGGCAAAAAGCTAATCAAAGTCTTAATGTTTCTAGTTTATATTAAAAACCATCAAATTAAATGAACTATTTATATATATTATATCAAATGCATATTTCTTTCGAAAAATTTTGAGCTTGATGAAAACTTGTGTCACAGATAATAGGAGAATTATGATTTTAATATTTATTTGTAACAGAAGTGCTCAAAATTCTTTATCACAAATATAAAATACGAGAACTAACCAATTTTATTCCAAATTTCAATTTTAAAATAATATTTCCAAAACTTGTAACGTGGATCAGGAAATATTTCAAGGAAAAGTAAAGGATTCCTATAAATTAAAAAAAAAAATATATATAAAATTAAATCAAACCAGAATTTTTCAAATTAAAAGAATTAAACTATTAAAAATTGAATTATGTGTAACATTAAAAAATAAGTAAATTAAAAGAATAAATTAAAAAAATATTTAAAATTAAAATAATTAATCAAGAGTACTAAATCATTCAAGAGTACATGCAGTACAGCAAAAATTAATAATCCTGAAGAGACGTAGTTGCTGCATTTGTGTAAAATTTTTTTGAATTGCATAAAAAGTTTTAAATTTGTAATTTTGTAATTGCGTTTTTAAATATATTTATGTATTTCATTTTCTTTTGTTTTTTAAATATTTTTAAGTAGATAAAAATGTATGAAATTTTTAATATTTTTGAAAGGATAAATTAATTAGAAAATTTTTTTAGTATTAAAAAATTAATTTCATTAATTATTTCTTACCATGAAACTAACAAAAGCTATTATGGATTTAAAAAACCTTGTGGGCTTCTGTAATATCAATAAAAAACGAGGATGAGTGTAGTAGAATAGATTTAATGTATATCATCCCTTGAATTATTTTTGACAAAATTTTAGTCAAAGAAAATGTAGACAACCAGATTCAATAGGTATAGAGTAATGTTCATATTAAAAAACGAAGTTGTATAGCAGCTACTCGAACCCACTGCAGTAGGCCAACCAAATTTTGCACAAACTTTGGCCATTAACTAATCCATTTTTGACAAAATTTAATGCACTCATTTTTATTAGGTGTAGAGTAATGCTCATATAAAGGAAGAAGTTGTATGGCAGCTACCTACTGCACTACCCCAACAAAATTTTGCACAAACCTTGGCCATAAAACTAAACTACTTGTGGGAAAATTCCAGATATCCAGCTTCAATAAGTATAGAGTAATGCTCATATAAAAGAAGGAGTTGTATGGCAGCTACTCGAACCCTCTGCAGTAGACCAACCAAATTTTGTACAAACTTTGGTTATAAGACTAAACTACCTCTGACAAAATTTCAGGCACCCAGCTTCAATAGTTATAGAGTAATGCTCATATAAAAAAAGAAGTTGTATGGCAGGTTATTTTACACATAATAAAGCTGAATGTTTAAATTTTTGCTAAAAGTAATTAACCTGATGATATAATGTTTATATTACGGTCATACGGGTATCCCAGAGTTGACACAGTATAAAAGTTTATAAGTCATTTTAAAATCATTTAAGTTTTTATTAGTTTGATCATAAGACAAAGCTAATAAAATTAATTTTATAATACTAAAACCATTTTTTGATCAAATTATCCATTCAAAAATATTTAAAATTCTTTATAATTTATCTATTCAAAAATATTAAAAAACCAAAGGACAAAGTTTTTATAAAACGCAATTACAAATTTATCGTCTTAAAACTGTGTACACAATTCAATAAAATTTTACACAAATACAGCAATTACCTCTCTTCATATTGAAATATTGGTTTTAGAATTGGTTAATTCTCATCTTTTATATTTAGTTAATTCTCATCTTTTAAAAAACAAAAGAACATGAAATAAAAGTATTTATGCAATTACAAAGTTACAGATTTAAAACCTTTTTTACATTTCAATCAAATTTTACACACTTGCAGCAATTACTTCTCTTCAGAGAAGTTCAAACATGCAGCAATTATAGTTCACGTCTTATTTTATGCGGTACATTTACTGTTGAATGATTTAATACCATAAATTTGGGCAATAAGGAAATATTTTGAGACAAATTTTAAAAATATGTACCTGTACTGTTTCTGTGTATTGACTAAATTCGTCGCGAATCTTAGATTTTGAAAGTGCTATATAAACACTTTTAAGTACATATTCCAAAGTTAAAACTGAATTAAAACACAATGTTGTGTAAAAAAAATTACTGGGTTTTGACGTTTTTTATTTTTTAATGTTATTTAACTAAAAAATATAGAGTTGATCAAATATAGAGATAATTAATTTAATATAGGATATAGAGTTGAATTGATATATATTTTTAATATAAAATTTTTGTTAGGATTTTTATGTGATCATCAAAAATATTTCATAAATTTTTTTTTATATTTCCTTCGGACAAAATATTCAAGTTTAATCGATTTCACGCCATTAAGTCTACTAATAAAAAAACGAGTCTGGATCCTCGCCACAGCAAAGTGATGCGCCTTACTCCTATAAATTTTTATTTAAAATTTACAACCGAAATTCATAATATATTAAAATTCATTAATGTAAAAGACAATTTCTTGAAAAATAGCAGTATTGGAGATAAAATAATTAGCACTAACTCAGAAACTTATAATAAAATTTATTCAACGCCAATCAATGAAAATAATAAAACATAGGATGATAATCATAAATTGAAGTTTTTAACCCATCATATTTCGTCTCAAACTTTATATAAATTTGTATTGCAAGGATTGGATAATAGTAGCAGCTGTGAATTAATTAAGAGTGAACTGCTCCAATTAGATGTTGAATGCTTGGAAGTTAAGAAAATGACAATAAAATCACTAAGATACTTTACTCAAAATCTTTTTATTGTTTATATAAAAAAACGAGGAAGAGTGTAGTAGAGTAGACTGTGTCAATTCTGGGATACCCGTATGACCGTAACATATACATTATATCATCCGGTTAATTACTATTGGCAAAATTTCAAACATTCAGCTTTATTAGGTGTAGTGTAATGCTCATATAAAAGAAGGAGTTGTATGGCAGCTACTCGAACCCTTTGCAGTAGACCAACCAAATTTTGCAGTAACTTTGGCCATTACACTAAACTATTTTTTGCAAAAATTCAGGCACCCAGCTTTATTTGGTGTAGTGTAATCCTCATATAAAAGAAGGAGTTGTATGGCAGCTACTCGAACCCTCAGCAGTAGACCAACTAAATTTTGCAGTAACTTTGGCCATTACACTAAACTATTTTTGGCAAAATTTCAGACACGCAGCTTTAATAGGTATAGAGTAATGCTCATATAAAATTAGAAGTTGTATGGCAGGTACTCGAACCCGTGGACTAAAATGGCTGAATTTAAATAGCGATTCCGGTTTTGCATAAAAACGAATTTGTGAAAATTTTATAATCCTAGCTCCTTTACTTTTTGAGTTATCGTGATGACGGACGGACATACATAGCTAAATCGATTTATTTTTCGATTCTGATCCGATCCATAGACTTGTGTATATATCTAAAACTACTTTTGGCAAAAATTAAGACAACCAGCTTCAACAGGTGTTTAGAGTAATGCTCATGTAAAGTTGTTTCAGGTACTCGAACCCGTGTGCCAAAATGGCTGGATTTCAATAAAGATGACGGCTATTAAATAAAAACGAATTTGGGAAAATTTCAAAATCATAGCTCCTTTATTTTTTGAGTTATCGTGGGGATGGATGGAAAGGCGGACAGTTGGACGGGTGGACAGACGGAAGACGGACGGACGGACATGCATAGCCAAAACGAGTTACTTTTCGACTCTGATCCGGTCCATACCTTTGAGTCTATATCTATCTCCCCTCCTACTCTGCGTCACGAACGTAATATCAAATTCCGTATACCCTTTTGACCTATATTCAAACGGGAATAATAAAACCGAGGAAGATTAAAGTTGCTCTTGTCAACTTTTCGATACCCGCGCATACCCACTTTAATTTATAAAGTTAATAAGAATTTTTCATATAAAAAACGAGGAAGAGTGTAGTAGAGTAGACTGTGTCAACTCTGGGATGCTCGTATGAACGTAATATCGTCATTTTATCATCCGACAAATGACAGCTACTCGAACCCACTGCAGTAGAACAACCAAATTTTTAACAATCTTAGGCCATAAAACTAAATTATTTTTGGAAAAATTTCAAACATCCAGCTTCAAGAGTAATTTTCATATAAAAAGAGAAGTTGTATGGCAGGTACTTAAACAAACTACAGAAGACCAACCAAATTTTGCACAAACTTTGAACATAAAACTAGACTACCTTTGACAAAACTTCAGACACCCAGCTTTAATAGCTATACAGTAATGCTCATATAAAAAGGAAGTCGTATGGCAGCTACTCGAACCTACTGCAGTAGACCAACCAAACTTTGCAGTAACCATGGACATGAAATTAAACTATTTTTGACAAAATTTCAGACACCCATCTTCATTATTGTAGAGTAATGCGCATATAAAAAAAGGAGTTGTATAGCAGCTACTCGAACCCACTGCAGTAGGCCAACCAAATTTTGCACAAACTTTGGCCATTACACTAATCCATTTTTGACAAAATTTAATGCACTCATTTTTATTAGGTGTAGAGTAATGCTCATATAAAGGAAGAAGTTGTATGGCAGCTACCTACTGCACTACCCCAACAAAATTTTGCACAAACCTTGGCCATAAAACTAAACTACTTGTGGGAAAATTCCAGATATCCAGCTTCAATAAGTATAGAGTAATGCTCATATAAAAGAAGGAGTTGTATGGCAGCTACTCGAACCCTCTGCAGTAGACCAACCAAATTTTGTACAAACTTTGGTTATAAGACTAAACTACCTCTGACAAAATTTCAGGCACCCAGCTTCAATAGTTATAGAGTAATGCTCATATAAAAAAAGAAGTTGTATGGCAGGTTATTTTACACATAATAAAGCTGAATGTTTAAAATTTTGCTAAAAGTAATTAACCTGATGATATAATGTTTATATTACGGTCATACGGGTATCCCAGAGTTGGCACAGTATAAAAGTTTATAAGTCATTTTAAAATCATTTAAGTTTTTATTAGTTTGATCGTAAGACAAAGCTAATAAAATTAATTTTATAATACTAAAACCATTTTTTGATCAAATTATCCATTCAAAAATATTTAAAATTCTTTATAATTTATCTATTCAAAAATATTAAAAAACCAAAGGACAAAGTTTTTATAAAACGCAATTACAAATTTATCGTCTTAAAACTGTGTACACAATTCAATAAAATTTTACACAAATACAGCAATTACCTCTCTTCATATTGAAATATTGGTTTTAGAATTGGTTAATTCTCATCTTTTATATTTAGTTAATTCTCATCTTTTAAAAAACAAAAGAACATGAAATAAAAGTATTTATGCAATTACAAAGTTACAGATTTAAAACCTTTTTTACATTTCAATCAAATTTTACACACTTGCAGCAATTACTTCTCTTCAGAGAAGTTCACACATGCAGCAATTATAGTTCTCGTCTTATTTTATGCAGTACATTTACTGTTGAATGATTAAATACCATAAATTTGGGCAATAAGGAAATATTTTGAGACAAATTTTAAAAATATGTACCTGTACTGTTTCTGTGTATTGACTAAATTCGTCGCGAATCTTAGATTTTGAAAGTGCTATATAAACACTTTTAAGTACATATTCCAAAGTTAAAACTGAATTAAAACACAATGTTGTGTAAAAAAAATTACTGGGTTTTGACGTTTTTTATTTTTTAATGTTATTTAACTAAAAAATATAGAGTTGATCAAATATAGAGATAATTAATTTAATATAGGATATAGAGTTGAATTGATATATATTTTTAATATAAAATTTTTGTTAGGATTTTTATGTGATCATCAAAAATATTTCATAAATTTTTTTTTATATTTCCTTCGGACAAAATATTCAAGTTTAATCGATTTCACGCCATTAAGTCTACTAATAAAAAAACGAGTCTGGATCCTCGCCACAGCAGAGTGATGCGCCTTACTCCTATTAATTTTTATTTAAAATTTACAACCGAAATTCATAATATATTAAAATTCATTAATGTAAAAGACAATTTCTTGAAAAATAGCAGTATTGGAGATAAAATAATTAGCACTAACTCAGAAACTTATAATAAAATTTATTCAACGCCAATCAATGAAAATAATAAAACATAGGATGATAATCATAAATTGAAGTTTTTAACCCATCATATTTCGTCTCAAACTTTATATAAATTTGTATTGCAAGGATTGGATAATAGTAGCAGCTGTGAATTAATTAAGAGTGAACTGCTCCAATTAGATGTTGAATGCTTGGAAGTTAAGAAAATGACAATAAAATCACTAAGATACTTTACTCAAAATCTTTTTATTGTTTATATAAAAAAACGAGGAAGAGTGTAGTAGAGTAGACTGTGTCAATTCTGGGATACCCGTATGACCGTAACATATACATTATATCATCCGGTTAATTACTATTGGCAAAATTTCAAACATTCAGCTTTATTAGGTGTAGTGTAATGCTCATATAAAAGAAGGAGTTGTATGGCAGCTACTCGAACCCTTTGCAGTAGGCCAACCAAATTTTGCAGCAACTTTGGCCATTACACTAAACTATTTTTGGCAAAAATTCAGGCACCCAGCTTTATTTGGTGTAGTGTAATCCTCATATAAAAGAAGGAGTTGTATGGCAGCTACTCGAACCCTCAGCAGTAGACCAACTAAATTTTGCAGTAACTTTGGCCATTACACTAAACTATTTTTGGCAAAATTTCAGACACGCAGCTTCCATAGGTATAGAGTAATGCTCATATAAAATTAGAAGTTGTATGGCAGGTACTCGAACCCGTGGACTAAAATGGCTGAATTTAAATAGCGATTCCGGTTTTGCATAAAAACGAATTTGTGAAAATTTTATAATCCTAGCTCCTTTACTTTTTGAGTTATCGTGATGACGGACGGACATACATAGCTAAATCGATTTATTTTTCGATTCTGATCCGATCCATAGGCAAAAATTAAGACAACCAGCTTCAACAGGTGTTTAGAGTAATGCTCATGTAAAGTTGTTTCAGGTACTCGAACCCGTGTGCCAAAATGGCTGGAATTCAATAAAGATGACGGCTATTAAATAAAAACGAATTTGGGAAAATTTCAAAATCATAGCTCCTTTATTTTTTGAGTTATCGTGGGGATGGATGGAAAGGCGGACAGTTGGACGGGTGGACAGACGGAAGACGGACGGACGGACATGCATAGCCAAAACGAGTTACTTTTCGACTCTGATCCGGTCCATACCTTTGAGTCTATATCTATCTCCCCTCCTACTCTGCGTCACGAACGTAATATCAAATTCCGTATACCCTTTTGACCTTTATTCAAACGGGAATAATAAAACCGAGGAAGATTAAAGTTGCTCTTGTCAACTTTTCGATACCCGCGCATACCCACTTTAATTTATAAAGTTAATAAGAATTTTTCATATAAAAAACGAGGAAGAGTGTAGTAGAGTAGACTGTGTCAACTCTGGGATGCTCGTATGAACGTAATATCGTCATTTTATCATCCGACAAATGACAGCTACTCGAACCCACTGCAGTAGAACAACCAAATTTTTAACAATCTTAGGCCATAAAACTAAATTATTTTTGGAAAAATTTCAAACATCCAGCTTCAAGAGTAATTTTCATATAAAAAGAGAAGTTGTATGGCAGGTACTTAAACAAACTACAGAAGACCAACCAAATTTTGCACAAACTTTGAACATAAAACTAGACTACCTTTGACAAAACTTCAGACACCCAGCTTTAATAGCTATACAGTAATGCTCATATAAAAAGGAAGTCGTATGGCAGCTACTCGAACCTACTGCAGTAGACCAACTAAACTTTGCAGTAACCTTGGACATGAAACTAAACTATTTTTGACAAAATTTCAGACACCCATCTTCATTATTGTAGAGTAATGCGCATATAAAAAAAGGAGTTGTATAGCAGCTACTCGAACCCACTGCAGTAGGCCAACCAAATTTTGCACAAACTTTGGCCATTACACTAATCCATTTTTGACAAAATTTAATGCACTCATTTTTATTAGGTGTAGAGTAATGCTCATATAAAGGAAGAAGTTGTATGGCAGCTACCTACTGCACTACCCCAACAAAATTTTGCACAAACCTTGGCCATAAAACTAAACTACTTGTGGGAAAATTCCAGATATCCAGCTTCAATAAGTATAGAGTAATGCTCATATAAAAGAAGGAGTTGTATGGCAGCTACTCGAACCCTCTGCAGTAGACCAACCAAATTTTGTACAAACTTTGGTTATAAGACTAAACTACCTCTGACAAAGTTTCAGGCACCCAGCTTCAATAGTTATAGAGTAATGCTCATATAAAAAAAGAAGTTGTATGGCAGGTTATTTTACACATAATAAAGCTGAATGTTTAAAATTTTGCTAAAAGTAATTAACCTGATGATATAATGTTTATATTACGGTCATACGGGTATCCCAGAGTTGGCACAGTATAAAAGTTTATAAGTCATTTTAAAATCATTTAAGTTTTTATTAGTTTGATCGTAAGACAAAGCTAATAAAATTAATTTTATAATACTAAAACCATTTTTTGATCAAATTATCCATTCAAAAATATTTAAAATTCTTTATAATTTATCTATTCAAAAATATTAAAAAACCAAAGGACAAAGTTTTTATAAAACGCAATTACAAATTTATCGTCTTAAAACTGTGTACACAATTCAATAAAATTTTACACAAATACAGCAATTACCTCTCTTCATATTGAAATATTGGTTTTAGAATTGGTTAATTCTCATCTTTTATATTTAGTTAATTCTCATCTTTTAAAAAACAAAAGAACATGAAATAAAAGTATTTATGCAATTACAAAGTTACAGATTTAAAACCTTTTTTACATTTCAATCAAATTTTACACACTTGCAGCAATTACTTCTCTTCAGAGAAGTTCACACATGCAGCAATTATAGTTCTCGTCTTATTTTATGCAGTACATTTACTGTTGAATGATTTAATACCATAAATTTGGGCAATAAGGAAATATTTTGAGACAAATTTTAAAAATATGTACCTGTACTGTTTCTGTGTATTGACTAAATTCGTCGCGAATCTTAGATTTTGAAAGTGCTATATAAACACTTTTAAGTACATATTCCAAAGTTAAAACTGAATTAAAACACAATGTTGTGTAAAAAAAATTACTGGGTTTTGACGTTTTTTATTTTTTAATGTTATTTAACTAAAAAATATAGAGTTGATCAAATATAGAGATAATTAATTTAATATAGGATATAGAGTTGAATTGATATATATTTTTAATATAAAATTTTTGTTAGGATTTTTATGTGATCATCAAAAATATTTCATAAATTTTTTTTTATATTTCCTTCGGACAAAATATTCAAGTTTAATCGATTTCACGCCATTAAGTCTACTAATAAAAAAACGAGTCTGGATCCTCGCCACAGCAGAGTGATGCGCCTTACTCCTATTAATTTTTATTTAAAATTTACAACCGAAATTCATAATATATTAAAATTCATTAATGTAAAAGACAATTTCTTGAAAAATAGCAGTATTGGAGATAAAATAATTAGCACTAACTCAGAAACTTATAATAAAATTTATTCAACGCCAATCAATGAAAATAATAAAACATAGGATGATAATCATAAATTGAAGTTTTTAACCCATCATATTTCGTCTCAAACTTTATATAAATTTGTATTGCAAGGATTGGATAATAGTAGCAGCTGTGAATTAATTAAGAGTGAACTGCTCCAATTAGATGTTGAATGCTTGGAAGTTAAGAAAATGACAATAAAATCACTAAGATACTTTACTCAAAATCTTTTTATTGTTTATATAAAAAAACGAGGAAGAGTGTAGTAGAGTAGACTGTGTCAATTCTGGGATACCCGTATGACCGTAACATATACATTATATCATCCGGTTAATTACTATTGGCAAAATTTCAAACATTCAGCTTTATTAGGTGTAGTGTAATGCTCATATAAAAGAAGGAGTTGTATGGCAGCTACTCGAACCCTTTGCAGTAGGCCAACCAAATTTTGCAGCAACTTTGGCCATTACACTAAACTATTTTTGGCAAAAATTCAGGCACCCAGCTTTATTTGGTGTAGTGTAATCCTCATATAAAAGAAGGAGTTGTATGGCAGCTACTCGAACCCTCAGCAGTAGACCAACTAAATTTTGCAGTAACTTTGGCCATTACACTAAACTATTTTTGGCAAAATTTCAGACACGCAGCTTCCATAGGTATAGAGTAATGCTCATATAAAATTAGAAGTTGTATGGCAGGTACTCGAACCCGTGGACTAAAATGGCTGAATTTAAATAGCGATTCCGGTTTTGCATAAAAACGAATTTGTGAAAATTTTATAATCCTAGCTCCTTTACTTTTTGAGTTATCGTGATGACGGACGGACATACATAGCTAAATCGATTTATTTTTCGATTCTGATCCGATCCATAGACTTGTGTCTATATCTAAAACTACTTTTGGCAAAAATTAAGACAACCAGCTTCAACAGGTGTTTAGAGTAATGCTCATGTAAAGTTGTTTCAGGTACTCGAACCCGTGTGCCAAAATGGCTGGAATTCAATAAAGATGACGGCTATTAAATAAAAACGAATTTGGGAAAATTTCAAAATCATAGCTCCTTTATTTTTTGAGTTATCGTGGGGATGGATGGAAAGGCGGACAGTTGGACGGGTGGACAGACGGAAGACGGACGGACGGACATGCATAGCCAAAACGAGTTACTTTTCGACTCTGATCCGGTCCATACCTTTGAGTCTATATCTATCTCCCCTCCTACTCTGCGTCACGAACGTAATATCAAATTCCGTATACCCTTTTGACCTTTATTCAAACGGGAATAATAAAACCGAGGAAGATTAAAGTTGCTCTTGTCAACTTTTCGATACCCGCGCATACCCACTTTAATTTATAAAGTTAATAAGAATTTTTCATATAAAAAACGAGGAAGAGTGTAGTAGAGTAGACTGTGTCAACTCTGGGATGCTCGTATGAACGTAATATCGTCATTTTATCATCCGACAAATGACAGCTACTCGAACCCACTGCAGTAGAACAACCAAATTTTTAACAATCTTAGGCCATAAAACTAAATTATTTTTGGAAAAATTTCAAACATCCAGCTTCAAGAGTAATTTTCATATAAAAAGAGAAGTTGTATGGCAGGTACTTAAACAAACTACAGAAGACCAACCAAATTTTGCACAAACTTTGAACATAAAACTAGACTACCTTTGACAAAACTTCAGACACCCAGCTTTAATAGCTATACAGTAATGCTCATATAAAAAGGAAGTCGTATGGCAGCTACTCGAACCTACTGCAGTAGACCAACTAAACTTTGCAGTAACCTTGGACATGAAACTAAACTATTTTTGACAAAATTTCAGACACCCATCTTCATTATTGTAGAGTAATGCGCATATAAAAAAAGGAGTTGTATAGCAGCTACTCGAACCCACTGCAGTAGGCCAACCAAATTTTGCACAAACTTTGGCCATTACACTAATCCATTTTTGACAAAATTTAATGCACTCATTTTTATTAGGTGTAGAGTAATGCTCATATAAAGGAAGAAGTTGTATGGCAGCTACCTACTGCACTACCCCAACAAAATTTTGCACAAACCTTGGCCATAAAACTAAACTACTTGTGGGAAAATTCCAGATATCCAGCTTCAATAAGTATAGAGTAATGCTCATATAAAAGAAGGAGTTGTATGGCAGCTACTCGAACCCTCTGCAGTAGACCAACCAAATTTTGTACAAACTTTGGTTATAAGACTAAACTACCTCTGACAAAATTTCAGGCACCCAGCTTCAATAGTTATAGAGTAATGCTCATATAAAAAAAGAAGTTGTATGGCAGGTTATTTTACACATAATAAAGCTGAATGTTTAAAATTTTGCTAAAAGTAATTAACCTGATGATATAATGTTTATATTACGGTCATACGGGTATCCCAGAGTTGGCACAGTATAAAAGTTTATAAGTCATTTTAAAATCATTTAAGTTTTTATTAGTTTGATCGTAAGACAAAGCTAATAAAATTAATTTTATAATACAAAAACCATTTTTTGATCAAATTATCCATTCAAAAATATTTAAAATTCTTTATAATTTATCTATTCAAAAATATTAAAAAACCAAAGGACAAAGTTTTTATAAAACGCAATTACAAATTTATCGTCTTAAAACTGTGTACACAATTCAATAAAATTTTACACAAATACAGCAATTACCTCTCTTCATATTGAAATATTGGTTTTAGAATTGGTTAATTCTCATCTTTTATATTTAGTTAATTCTCATCTTTTAAAAAACAAAAGAACATGAAATAAAAGTATTTATGCAATTACAAAGTTACAGATTTAAAACCTTTTTTACATTTCAATCAAATTTTACACACTTGCAGCAATTACTTCTCTTCAGAGAAGTTCACACATGCAGCAATTATAGTTCTCGTCTTATTTTATGCAGTACATTTACTGTTGAATGATTTATTTATTATATTTTTTTTTTTTTTTTTATTTATTCATTCATTTATTCATTCATTTTATTCTTTACACTTCTCATTACTTTCTTAAAACCTAATAACAAATTATATAAAATATAACATATATAGTTACATCAATAATTCAATAATAAAATTACAATAAATCGATAGTTCAATAATATAGTAAATGCAATATTAATTAAAAGAAAATTCAAAAAAACAAAAAAGTACTTAAATAGAATAGAAACTAAGTAAGAATAAAAAAAAAAAATAAATGATTAATGACATTTTGTATTTTAGATAAAATAGTTTTAAATGCCATATTATAATTCTTTAATTTGCACAAAATTCCTGAAAAATGGTGGGGTGTACCAAATAAGATATTAAAAATTAATAAGTATCAAAAGAAAGAAAATAAAAACAAAATATAACAAAATAAAAAACTTATTTGCTAAATAGAAGCTCAATCAAAACATTACATCAAGCAAATCTTCAACCTGATCAAAATTAAAATCAAATAACCAATGTTTCAGTGCTTTAATAAATTTGCTAAAAAATCGACATTTTCTTATGTACAAAGGTAATATGTTAAACAAGCGACATGCAAGAATACTATAAAATCTACGATAACACACAGTACGGAAAGTTGGAACATACACATAGAACATATTATTAGTACGCAAGCGATAAGTACTTGAAAATCTATTATTTAAATATCCAGATCTGATAAAGAACATTTTTAACACTTTGTAATAATACAAATGACGAACGGGCAAAATTTTTGTTTCTTTGAAAAGATGAAAACTATGATGCAAACGTTGTTTTTTACATACTTTTCTTAACACATTCTTCTGTAAAATAAGTATTGGTTGTATCTTGTACCAATGAGCTCCTCCCCAGCATGTAATACCATATTGCAATTTGGATTGGAATAAGCCATAATAGAAAGTCATTAAAACTTCTGTAGAACATAATTCCTGTAAACGAAAAAAACTACATAGGGTGGAGCGAAAATAACTTTTTAGCAATTCTGTATGGGGAGCCCAGCTCATTTTATTGTCAATAGTAACACCTAAATATTTAAACTGTTCCACAATTTCTATGTCAAAACAATTAATACTACAAAAAAGGTTACTATTGAACGAACAAACAGAACTGCTACATGTACAATAATTAAAAGTTAATTTATGCCTTTCACATTCAGGGGCATGATATTTAACTTGCCCAACACAAGGTTTTTTAGGTGGAAGATTGAAAAACATAATTTTTGTTTTATTACTAATTACTAGCATATGATATGCGAACCAATTTCGTAGTATATTTAAATCATGGTTAACATCACAAAACAAATTTAGAGAACTGTCTGATCCATACACGCAACCAAGATCGTCCGCAAAAGCAATTGCCGTACACTTAAATTCTAAATCAAATATAGAATTAATATATATTAAAAAGAGAATTGGCCCCAGTACAGACCCCTGCGGTACCCCATTTTTTATGTACTTTGTATCCGACAGTTTACTTCCAATTTTCACTCTTTGGCATCGTGACTTCAAATAACTGGCAAACCAATCCAGCATAAAGCCCCTGAAACCAGCATTTTCAATTTTTTTAAGCAAAAGTTTATGATTGACCGTGTCAAAGGCTTTTGTAATATCTACGAACAGGCCAGCACTGTATTTACCTTTATCCAAATTTTCATACACTTTGGAGCAAAATTTTAATAACGCATCTTCTGTGGAAATGCCATTTCTAAAGCCAAATTGAGCCGGACTTAAAAATTTTGTCTTATTTAGAAAAGCTATAATCCTGGTTTTTACAATTTTCTCAAAAACCTTTGCTATTGAAGGGATAAGTGAAATTGGCCTGTAATTATTCAGATTCTTGCGTTCCCCTTTTTTGAATAAGGGAATTACGATTGCACACTTAAGGGCATCAGGAAACACACCTGAAAGAATGCTCCTGTTAAAAATATGCGCTAGAATATCACAGATCATTAAATGTATTTTTTTTAAGAAAATATTAGACAAACCATCATGCCCACAGGAATACGTATTTTTTAGTGTTTTTATTGCTTTAACTATTTCGAGAGAAGAAATTGGTTCAAAACCAAAACTAGTATTACTTCTATATTGTTCTAGAGAATTAAAAGTACAATTACAACTACAAGAGTTGGCTTGAGAAATCAAGTTTACAGTAACATCACTAAAATAATCATTAAATAAATTCGCAACTTCTAGTTCATCCTTATAAACATAATCATCTTTTTTCACTACAATAGTATTGCTTTTATTTTTTGGTTTACTTAAAATATTGTTAATCACCTGCCACTCACCTTTAAGATTACCTAAATTTTTTGCAAATTCATTCTTATAAAAATTATTCCTTTGTAACTTAATTTTCGTTTTTAAATTTTTGCTAATTTTTTTATATTTTTTCCGAAGATTATGACTATGTGGTGACCTACTGCATTTTTTACCTAACTTATTTTTTAAATTTATTTCATTTATTAACTTATTATTAATCCACGGTTTTAACCTCTTATATTTGCTGCGTAAAGTAAGAGTTGTGCTACAACTACATATATGTGCCTGCAAAATTTTACTAAAGATGGTATAAGCTTTGGAAATATCATTTTCTACCAGAACTTCTTCCCAAAACTCATACTGTAATCTTAAATTCAATTTTGCATAATCTATTTTCTTTAGTTTTTTGACATTACTGTTTTTATTATTTTTAACTTCAATCAATTTTTTAGTAATTAACCCTATCATACAGTGATCAGTGATATTCAGATCTAAATTAATTTTTTGAATCAATTCGAATCTAGATGATCGAACATAAAAATGGTCAATGCATTTACCCGAAGATGGACGAGTTGTTTCGTTTATTATGGAAGTTAGCCCATGGGTTGCCAGCAATGTTAAAAGATTTGTTACATCATCATTTACCTTCAATAAATCTAGATTTATGTCACCTACCACGAAAAGATTTTTTGCATTTTCATTAAGTAACAAATTTGAGAATTCATTAAGGAATACACTAAAATGGTGTTTATGAAACCTATATATACATAAGGAGGTAAAATTAACGTCATTGACTGTACACGAAATTTTTAAAATATCAGCACTCTTAAGGTTATAGTTAACCACTACACACTCATAAACATTTTTTACAAAACAACCTACACCACCTGAAACATAATTACCATTTGTACATGCATAAAAGTCATACCCTGGAATGTGAAAATCCGAAATTTCATAATCATAAATCCATATTTCCGAGACAAATAAAAAATCTGGTAGTGATTTAAAACCTTCAAGTTCAGAGATAAGATGGTTGAAATTTTGCCTTAAGCTTCTAATGTTTTGATGGACTAAAACAAAATTATTCAAACAATTACTATTAAAATTTGCAACATTATCAATAGTAGGTAAGGTAAGGTCATTGTTAATAAGATCGTAATCGAAGCTAGAAATATCAAGTAACATTTTAAATATAAAAAATAAAATTAAAAAATCAAGAATTAATTTTTGATAAATCTTCGAATGAACTTATAACAATGGCCTTATCTCCCTCCACTTTTCTAAGGAATATTTTGCAATTATGATACCATAAAAACATAAAATTGTTTTGTTTTTTTAATTTTTTTGCTTCCATATATAAAGCTTTGGTATAATTTGTAAATGCTTCGTTTATGTAGATGCTGCTTTTTTTTTTTGTACCAAAAGTAGATGTGTTGAGTTTTTCTACATTCGAAGATTTTGCCTTAATAATTTTTTCCTTTGTATCATAAGAATTAAAATCCACACATAACACTTCTTTATTTTTCATTTTAGCATTTTTTAATGTTTTAACATAACAATTACTAATTTCATTCACATCAATGCTTAATTGCAAACAATCAGAAAAAACTTTCTTTGCCGTAGGTAATGCGTTATTATTATTGAGATTGGGAATACCAACAATTTCAATTGCATTATTCTTTTCTTTTTGTTTTATAACATTAATTTTTTGCTCCAATATGTTGATTTTTTTCTTAAGTAAAATATTCTCCTCTCTTACTAATGATAACTCACTTAAAAATCGAGCGTTAATATCTTTAATATTTACTAATTCTTGATACAGTAACTCCATAGTGACTTCTTTGTTGTTATTCTCAGCAGTTAATGAATTGAGTGGTGGAATAGGCGGAGTAGAATTAATCTCGGCTCTTTTTTCTGTTTGTGTTTTGTTATTATTCTCTGAAGAGAGTATCATTTGAGTAGTATAACTACTGCTACCAGACAAATTATGTTGATCGTGAATAATAGATTGTCGTCTCACTTTGTCACATTTAACGCAACGAAATTTATTTCCACTTTCCTTAAAATAAGATAAATCCTCTTCTCGAAGATTAGCACATACAGCATGAAAATTGTTATTGCAATCACAGCAAGTACTATAAACGTCATAGCGTTGTACTTTTTTTGTACACGTATAGCAATACATTTTAGTGTTTATTTTCTCTTTAAAATATAATTTTTTTTTTTTTTTTTTTTGTTTTTTTACTTAAATTTAATATGCTTTTTTTTCACTGTTAGATTTCTCTTTAAATAATTCCAATAGTCTCTTTTATTTTGATATTTTTTCCTTTACTTATATTTATTTTTTTTTTTTTTTTGTTCTTTTTCTATTTTTTATTTCAAATAATTATTAAAATCCAATTAACACTAATTTATAAATTCAAAATTAATAATTTTAATAAAAAAAATTTTTTGTTTTATTTTTTATCACTTTTTGATTTTTAATTGTTAAAAATTCAATAAATATTCAAAATTAGTATATTTGATTTGATTAAACTGTATAATTTTACTCTAAATCCATGTGCACCCCACACAAATTCATTAGTTTGATACCATAAATTTTAATACCATAAATTTGGGCAATAAGGAAATATTTTGAGACAAATTTTAAAAATATGTACCTGTACTGTTTCTGTGTATTGACTAAATTCGTCGCGAATCTTAGATTTTGAAAGTGCTATATAAACACTTTTAAGTACATATTCCAAAGTTAAAACTGAATTAAAACACAATGTTGTGTAAAAAAAATTACTGGGTTTTGACGTTTTTTATTTTTTAATGTTATTTAACTAAAAAATATAGAGTTGATCAAATATAGAGATAATTAATTTAATATAGGATATAGAGTTGAATTGATATATATTTTTAATATAAAATTTTTGTTAGGATTTTTATGTGATCATCAAAAATATTTCATAAATTTTTTTTTATATTTCCTTCGGACAAAATATTCAAGTTTAATCGATTTCACGCCATTAAGTCTACTAATAAAAAAACGAGTCTGGATCCTCGCCACAGCAGAGTGATGCGCCTTACTCCTATAAATTTTTATTTAAAATTTACAACCGAAATTCATAATATATTAAAATTCATTAATGTAAAAGACAATTTTTTGAAAAATAGCAGTATTGGAGATAAAATAATTAGCACTAACTCAGAAACTTATAATAAAATTTATTCAACGCCAATCAATGAAAATAATAAAACATAGGATGATAATCATAAATTGAAGTTTTTAACCCATCATATTTCGTCTCAAACTTTATATAAATTTGTATTGCAAGGATTGGATAATAGTAGCAGCTGTGAATTAATTAAGAGTGAACTGCTCCAATTAGATGTTGAATGCTTGGAAGTTAAGAAAATGACAATAAAATCACTAAGATACTTTACTCAAAATCTTTTTATTGTTTATAAAAAAAAACGAGGAAGAGTGTAGTAGAGTAGACTGTGTCAATTCTGGGATACCCGTATGACCGTAACATATACATTATATCATCCGGTTAATTACTATTGGCAAAATTTCAAACATTCAGCTTTATTAGGTGTAGTGTAATGCTCATATAAAAGAAGGAGTTGTATGGCAGCTACTCGAACCCTTTGCAGTAGACCAACCAAATTTTGCAGTAACTTTGGCCATTACACTAAACTATTTTTGGCAAAATTTCAGACACGCAGCTGTAATACGTACAGAGTAATACTCATATAAAAAAAGAAGTTGTATGGCAGCTACCCGAACCCATGGTCCAAAATGGCTGGATTTAAATAGCGATGACGGCTATTGCAAAAACATGAATTTGCGAAAATTTGAAGATCCTAGCTCCGTTAGTTTTTGAGTTATCGTGCGGACGGACGGACAGACGGACAGACGGACAGACGGACGGACGGACAGACGGACAGACGGACGGACGGACATACATAGCTAAATCGATTTTTTTTTCGATTCTGATCCGATCCATACACTTGAGTCTATATCTACCCCCTCTCCTTCTCTGCGTCACAAACGTAATGGCAAATTTATTATACCCTTTGACTATATAGTCATACGGGTATAAACAACATCAGAAACTTGTCATCTTAATTTTAAAGTTTTCAAGTGAATTAAATTCAATCTATTTTCATAAGGAGGTAAAAATTATCTACATCATTTTGTAAGAGTAAAGCATCATTTAGTGGCTCAATTTTCTTAAAAATTTTCATGTCATCCGCATATATTTGAAGCTCACTATTAACAATAACTGAAGAAACATCATTTACCGAGATTATAAAGAAAAGAGGACCTAAGTGACTGCCTTGTGGAACTCCGGAATTGGCTTTAAAAAGTTTAAAAGTAATGTTTCTAAATAAAACACTGTAGGTCCTATCAGATAAATATGAGTCAACCAATTTCACAAAAATATCTGGGAAACCAAGTTTTCTTAGCTTTATCAGTATTATAGAATGTGGTTAAATATCAAATGATTTACTACAATCTGTAAAGATAACATCCGTTTGAAAACCTTCTTCCACATTTGTTGTAAAAGTTGAAACTGACTCAACAAGATTAGAAACTGTTGATTTTTTATCCATATATCCCCTTTGATTATGAACCAAAAAAGATTTACAGTGACTATGAATAGAATCATACATTATTAATTCAAACAGTTTTGGAAGTTAAGAAAGTTTCGCAATTGGTCGATAATTAATAATTTCATTTTTGGCATTTTTGTTATGAATAGGTCTAACATATAAGTGTTTTCAGATAGAAGGGAAAACTCCTGAATTTAAAGAAGAGTTAAATAGTATTGAAAGGGGAATAGCCAAAGCACTTGAACACTTTTTGAGTATTACTTCCGGAATACCATCAGGTCCAGGAAGAGTATTATTCCCAAGTTTATCTAAATACATTTTAATTACACCTTCATTAATATTTATATTAGACCAAGTAGTTTTTGGAAAAGCATCCAAATGAGAGAAATCATTATAATTTGGTGTAAAAATAGAATTACTATAAAAAGAACAGAAATATTCACGAAATAAATTAGATATTATTTTAGAATCATTACTTGAAACACCATTATACTTAATATGAGAGGGAAACTCGTCACTTTTCCTCTTGGAATTAACAAATTCCCAGAAGCATTTTGTAAAGTTTTCTATAATATGTAGGACAGCATTAACTCGAATTTTGGCTACTTGACTTCAGTAAATATGTATATATATATGTATTTGTTTAGAAAAATCATAAAATTTTCAGAACATTACTTAGCGGTTAGACTTCAGTGTTTGGTACAATATGTTTCTTCAATGTTTCATACCCTTTGCAAAACTTAAATCATGTAATAGGTTAGAATCGAACCAATTTTCCAAAACTTAAAAAATTGAAAGGTCTTCAATTTTTTAAGTTCAGTTCTGTCATCTCAAACATGTTACTGTCAAAATCTCAAAACATTTTATTGTCAAATCTCAAATTTCCCAATGTCATTAAATTAAATTGGGAATAGTTTGTATTTTGATCTGACGTTTATGTTTTGTTTTCTTTTGGCGCATTCAGTATTTTGAATGTGCTATTTGGATTTTTGATTGGTGCTATAGGTAGATTGGTTTATTTAAAATTAAATTCAAAATTAGAAAACGAAATAAAAGGGAAACAAAATTAGAAAGTATAAAATAATAATTTAAAAGTTTGTTTTTCAGGTTAAAATTAAGAATATGGATAAAAAAATCACAAAAAAAATCATGAGAAGCGATTTGATCCTTTTTATACAAGAGTATAAAATGAGGGAATGCTTATGGAACGTAAAGATCCCTCGTATAGAAATATCATGGAAAAAGGAAAGCAATACGGTGAGATTGCTAAAATTTTTGACTTGGATGAGGCACAAGTCAGAAAAAAAATAAATCAAATCCGTACCAATTTTTGGAACGAAGAAAAAAAGGTAGGTATTTGCTAATTTAAAATAAAATTTAAAGTACATAATTTTTTATTTTAGCTAAAAGATTCAAAACGAAGCGGTGCCGGAGTTGATGAATTATATACTCCGAAAACTTACTGGCACAGCCAGTTAGAATTCATCAAAGATGTGATCACTCCAAGGCCTAAAAGTCAAGTGTAAGTGTTTTTCCTTTTAATATATTTTACAATTATAGTATGTTCTTAATTTTCTCAACTTTTTATAGTATTTTTGTGTCTTAATGCATTTTACAGTTTTAGTATGTAAATTGTTTTTAAACTTTTACTAGTTTTGTTATCTTGATCTCTTTTAAAAAGATTTTGCCTTTTAATTATCTAATTTAATTTGAATAATTTTAGTTACTTAGGGTATTCAGGACATCAATTTAGGACATAATATTCTGCTCTCTCACGAGCGAAGACGACGTTACAAATAGATGGGTACAATACTTCGATGAGCTACTGAATGTGCAACAATTAGAAAGTCCAGCAGGAATTTATGATGTATATACTGCAGAGCCCTTGATACCCTCAATATCATTTGATGAAATAAGAACTGCAATACATAAGCTAAAAGATAATAAAGCCCCTGGAGAAGATGGTATAACAGCTGAACTGTTAAAAAAGGGAGGTGAATTTCTGCATCGTCAAATACATAAACTAATATGCAAAATCTGGGATGAAGAACATATGCCAAAAAAATGGAGAACAGGGCTGTTATGTCTCATTCATAAAAAGCGACAAAACTGAATGTACAAATTATAGGGGAATATCATTATTAAATACTGCATATAAAGTATTATCAAATATAATTTTCGAAAGATTAAAACCATATGCAGAGGAAATTATAGGAGAGTACCAGTGTGGATTCAGGAGCGAAAGATCAACAATTGATCAAGTATTTATATTGAAACAAACAATGGAAAAATGTTATGAGTACAATAAAGACATACACTTCTTGTTTGTTGATTTTAAACAAGCGTTTGGATCAAGTTCTTGCTTCCTTGTTAAGACAGGGAGTACCCAAAAAACTTGCCAACGTAGCTATGATGACATTGAGCGAATGACAATAAAGCTAAAATAATGATACAATCAAAAATATCGACAGAATTTTATATTAAGTCGGGTGCAAGACAAGACGACGCTCTCTCTGCCATGCTGTTTAACATGGTATTGAATTATGCAGTTAAGAAACTCGATAAGGGAGGAAACATATTTATAAAGTTTCATCAAATAATTGCTTATGCTGACGATATAGCAATCGTATCAAGAAGTTATAGAGATATGACTGAGGCGTTTATTGTGCTCGAAAGTGAAGCAAAAAAAGTTGGTTTAGCTATCAATGAAAATAAAACAAAATATATGAAAATGTCGCGAAATGAAAGTAGAAGATACCCACAGAATATTACCATTGGGGAATACAATTTCGAAGGTATTAAGAGTTTCTCATATCTCGGAGTAATAGTTAGAAATGACAACAGTATGCATCATAACGTACAAGATAGAATTAATGCAGGAAACAAATGCTACTACGTACATAAAAAGCTAATACAATCTAAATTAATAACCAGACAATCAAAATTAATAATTTATAAAACTATCATACGACCAGTGATAACATATGGCTGTGAAGTATGGAGTCTGACGAGGCATGATGAAAATAGCTTAAGAGTATTTGAAAGAAAAATACTGCGTAGAATTTTTGGCGCAAAAAGACTCGAAAGTGGAGAATATGAAAGAAGAACTAATTCTGAACTCTCCGAGTTAATAGAAGGAAAAGACATAGTAAAATATGCAAAAGCGCAGCGCCTAAGATGGGCAGGCCATGTTGCTCGAATGAAGGAAAACCGCGCTCAATATAAAATTATGTATGCAATCCCTGAAGGAACAAGAGCAAGGGGACGACCAAGAAATAGATGGGCTGATAATATTGATAACGATGCTAGAATTCTTAATGTCCGAAATTGGAGATCAGAAGCACAAAATAGAGAACAATGGCGAGCAGTTGTAAAGCAGGCCAAAGCTCACACCGAGCTGTAGAGCCATATGATGATGATGATTCTGCTCCATAAACCAAATTTGTTAATACAATTAATGATGTGCTGACTCTATTTATTTGATTATCTTAAATACATATAAGTTATACTAAAAAAATTATTCAGGATCAAAAAATTACATACATATAAGTATGTAATTAAAAAAGTTATTTATATTTAAAAGATTAAAATTTTACTTAAATAAAAGTTATATTATAAAAATTATTTAGGATCAAAAAATTACATACATATAAGTTAAATTAATAAATTATTTATTTAAAGATCAAAAAATTACATACATATAAGTTATACTAAAAAAATTATTCAGGATCAAAAAATTACATACATATAAGTTATACTAAAAAAATTATTTATATTTAAAAGATTAAAATTTTACTTAAATAAAAGTTATATTATAAAAATTATTTAGGATCAAAAAGTTACATACATATAAGTTAAATTAATAAATTATTTATATTTAAAAGATTAAAATTTTACTTTAATATAACATTAAAAAACTAATTTTTAGGAATAAAGTTACGGTTTATCGAATAAAGTTCTTAGACTAGAAAGTTTAAAATAATAAATTAAAGAATTTTCCCCTGGAAATTTACCGCACCTTCGTTCATAAAATAATTCGCGAATTCATCCCGAATGTCCAGTGACCTTTGTGAGCTGTGATTACTACCTTGGAAATATATATTTGGTAAAGTACAATCAATATCAGAAAAAATTTTATTTGCATTCAAAAAGTTATGTAAAACACAACAGGCCAAAACTAAATTTTCCGTTGTTTCTACTTTTAAATCTATTGGCCTTTTGAAAATTCTAAATCTAGATACTAATCGGCCAAATGAACGTTCTACTATATTGCCACTGATAGCCGATAATTAAAAATTTTTTCTTTTGGTCCCACTGTACGAATTTTTGAATAACGTCTAAGGATATTATTCGATAAACCGAAAGCATCATCTCCAACTATCATGTAGGGCAAAGGTTTGATGCGTCCTCTTAATGGTTCTTCCTTCGGTAGTTTTAGTTTCTCTTCTTTTAAGTTTTTATATAAAGAGAAATTTTTAAATACTCCTCCATCCGAGATGCGACCTTGGCACCCTACATCCACATATATAAAATTTCCTCTAGCATCTACCACTGCTAAGAGGACAATACTGAATCTTCCTTTATAATTGTAAAAGTAAGACTCAGTATTTGCCGGACTTTCAATTTGAATATGCTTGCCATCTATAGCACCAATAACATGCGGAAAATGTAATATATCTTCAAAATCCTTGGATAGTATTTTCCACTCTTGCTCGCTTTCAGGAATCTAAAAATAGTAAAATATTAATTATCAAATATATTCATAATTCTGTTTTTTTTAGATTGATGAAATAACAAAAATTGTGGAAGAAGAAGAAGATATCAATTATTTTTGTTCGCCTTCATTTTCGCCAGTTCACTGCAGTTCCCCAGAAAATTTGGGAGACATTCTCGATTATTAGCATCAGGTTCATCGTCAACAACAACAGTAGATGAAGTTATGTGTTCGATCCCTAAGGAGATCGTCCCTGAGCATAAACCAAAAAGAAAACAAAAAGCCACTGGAAGAAATCCGAAAAAAATCCGAAGCGAAACAAATAATACAGATGACAAAGCGAATCGATTAGACAAAGCAATGGGCATGGTGCAAAATTTACTGACAACATTAGTGATATTTGCCAAAGTATCGAATCTCAGTTACTGTTTGCCTTCGTTTGATAGGTACGAAGTCATATTTGAATTCAATTCGATTTTGCTTAAGAGAAGAATTGAATTGGAAAAAAAAAAATTGCAAATAATATTGAATTATAAAATTATTTTGAATTAATTTATGTTTAGTTAATATTTTTCCTATTTATTTTGTTATTGTTTTAAATATTTTTATAAAGTTATTTTGTATTAATATTGAATTTAAAAATTATTTTGAATTAATTTATGTTTAGTTACTATTTTTCCTATTTATTTTGTTATTGTTTTAAATATTTTTATAAAGTTATTTTGAATTAATTTTGAATTTAAAAATTATTTTGATTTAATTTATGTTTAGTTAATATTTTTCCTATTTATTTTGTTATTGTTTTAAATATTTTTATAAAGTTATTTTGAATTAATATTGAATTTAAAAATTATTTTGAATTAATTTATGTTTAGTTAATATTTTGTCTTTTTATTTTGTTTTTATTATATTTGTAAAAAGTTAATTGAATTGAATTTCATAAAGCTGGAAAAGTATTTTTTAAATATGTAAAAACATTTAATATGGATGAAAATGTTGGTGTTGAGATCACCACGAAAGTTATCACAATTTTATGTGAAAAAATTATTTAAACATGTTCATATTGTATGAAGATGCTACTATGGAGTTACGCGAAGACTTTGAAATATTTCAAACAAACTAAACTAATTGTACATACTAATAAATATTTAGTTAATATTTTAAATCTTACCTTTAAATATTCAGTCTTTAGGTTGTTATAAATAGCTTTTACAACTTCGGGGATGAAAATCGAAATGGTTGACCTCGATATTTTGGTCAAAAATTCCAAGCTTTTTTGGGAGCAACCACTCGCGATATATCTTAAGGTTGTCGCAAGTCTCACCTTACTTGAAATTGTTTCTCTCATTTTCATATTTTTTTTTTTCAATCCTTCTCTGTATCTATAATAATAATTAAAATTATATAATATATTAAAACAAATTAAAGAATAAAAAAAATTATATATACATTATATATTTATGTACATATAGGTATACCTTGGAGTGTAGAATTTCAAAAATATTTATATTAAGACGGCAAAAATTTTTAAAATTGTCACCGCCATCACTTAACAAGTGTGAGATTAGCTTCGTCTCCAAATCAAAATACGGCCTTTGCTGGAGGGATGGTTTCACCCATATTTTCCTATTCCTTTTCATCTTCCTGACCACTTATGTTTGCTCTGGTTCGTCCATTTCCTCTTCTATGAGGCAAAGTAGAGCGCTAGCTAAACCGTGACGAACATTTTTATTTATTCTATTCATTATATTAATTTATACTTATCTTTAAATTTAATAATCCTTTATTATTCCAATCCAATATTATATTTGATTTATAATTAATTTTTATTTATTTGACTCCTGCTTAACTCAAACACGTTACAAATTTTTTACTTAAAACTAAAAAAGTGTAATAAAAGATATTAAATATATTACAAAACTAATTAATGCAAATCTAAATTTATATAAAAAAAAATCATGCAAAAAAAAAAAAAAGGAAAATAGAATATTCAACTAAAATAAGAAACAAAATTCATTAACAATATTCATTATAATAATAATTAAAGGTTTAACAAAAAACAAAATTATTAAACAAATTTAAGAATAAAATTGAATATGAAAAATAAAAAAAAAATAAACAAAAATCAATAATAAACTAAAGATAATCCCAAAATTTTACCGATGCAAATATAAATCTTTCTTTAATGTTAATTAGGTTAGTTGAAGGTTAATACAGTGTTTATATTTATTGCATAAAGCCATCATTCTGTTAAGAGGTTCGTGTTTACCATAATTGGTACGGTGAAACTGAAGATAAAACATGTTATTGGTTCTTAATCTAGAAACTGGACAGAAAACTACCCTATCAAGAAATTCCTTAGAAATAATGTTGCCTTTGAGTAATTCTGTTAAAAATATTATATCAGCAACCTCACGACGTTTTTCAAGAGTGTTATGATTTAATAAATTTAGCCGATGCTCGTACGGAGGGAGATTAAAACGGATCTTCCCAGGGCAGATGACGAAGAGCAAATCTAAGAAATTTCTTTTGGACAGATTCAATCCTATTAACATGGACTCTATAAAATGGATTCCATACCTGGCTGGCATATTCCAAATTGGGTCTTACCCAGCAAGTATAAAGAGAATTAAGAACATAGGGGTCTTCAAATTCTCTTGCCCAACGCTTGATAAAACCCAGCATAGAATTGCTTTATTTAATACATAGGTATAATGAGGTTGACATGAGAGTTTACTATCAAAAAATACTCCCAAATCTTTAATTGAAGCAACAGATAGAATAGTTTGATTATTAAAAGTACATGATAATTGATTTAAACGACGCGTAAAAAATTTTCAAGGTGAGAGAAATTTGCTTCATTTACAGAAAAGGTTGAAGTAGAGTAACTAGAAGAAAAGAATTCACGAAAAAATTCGCAAATGATTTTGGAGTCATTACTAACAGAATTTTTATAATTGAAAAAGGTTGGATATTGATCACTTTTTCTTTAGAGTTTTTTTCCAAAAATTGTTTTGGATTGGCTTTAATATTCGATGACATATTGCGAACATAATTTGAATAAAGATTATCAGCCAAAAATTTAAATTCATTAAACAGAGTGAGAAAATAGTTATAGTCAGAATTCAAGTTACTTTTGACAAATTTACGCCAAGCTTTATTTTTTTTATTTTTTAATATTTTGAGATTTTTATTAAACCAGGGTGGGCTGGATGCATTCGTAGTATCAACTACAAGAGGAACAAATTGAGAAATAGAAGACCGAATAATTCCATAGAAGTTATTAACAGAATCATTTAAATTAGAGGAAGGAATAAATGAAAAATTATAAGAGGTCAAAAAATTAATATCATCAAAATTGGCTTTTACAAAATTATAACGATGTGATAAAGTAGATTCAACTTTCGCAGGGGGAAAAGAAGAAAAGGAAAAACAAATAGGGGGGTGGTAAGGATCGATTCTGACTAATTCAATTGGGCAATCAAGAATAAATAAATCGTTCCAGTTCGTAGTGAAAATAAGATCCAATTGATTACCTCTATAATTGAATATCGAGGATACTTGTTGAAAGTTAAAGGAGTTTAAAGAATCAATTACTAAGCACTCAATATTACTAATCAGTTCTTTTGGTACGAAGTAATGTTCTTCATCATGAGCAATCCAACTGATATTGGGTAAATTAAAATCACCACATAGGATGATATCATCATTTGCGTTGATTTTGCTAATATATGACTCAATTACTGATAAATATTTAGAATAAAGTTCAAAGTTAGAAGCTGGTGGAATATAACAGTTAATGATGAATAAATTATTGGATAGCAGTTCAACTTTAATAGCCATAATTTCAGTTTTTTCAATTGATTCAGTTTGGGAGCAAGTCAGTTCTGAGGAACAAAATGAATTTTTTATTGCGATTAATACTCCTCCACCTTTCGAAGTATTATCAAGAGTACCATATCTAACCTTTCTAAAAACATTAAAAGATGAAGAAAAAAGATCTAAATTGTTAATTGAAGAAGTAAGCTAAGTTTCAGTTAAAATAAAAATATCAAAGTTTAAAAGGGTAGAATTAGAGAGAACCGTTTTCGTTTTGGTACGTAGACCTCTTACGTTTTGGTAATAGATAGATAATTTAGGTAAAGTGTTGCAAGGATTAACTAAAGTAAGAGGAGATAAATTAATATTAACTAGATTTTCTCTCACTTGGGAGCGGACGAAAGTACTTATCATGAATTTCCCTTACCCTTTGAAGATAATTAATTCTGTTAGACGAAATATGAGAAGCATATGACTTAAGATCATTCAAGACATTTACCGCAGAAATTCCAAATGTGTCATGATATCTAATAAAAATATCACGCAACTCATTAACATCAGTTGGCAATCCTTCTTGTTGAATAGCAATTTTGAGTGATGTATTAGTTTATGCACCTATACAAACATCATTAGACTTATTATGAAGATAGGCTAGATAAAGTCTAACATTTTCAAAAATTCTGCTATCCCTGAGTCTGGCTAAAACATACCTGCTATTATTATTATCTTCTAAAGATTTAAGTGTGACCTTAACAACAGGAGGCAAAAGAGGGTCTAGCACCGGTGGTAGTGTAGGTATAGAATTAGAAACGTTTGAAGAATTTGAAGCTTTCAATACTTCAGATTTTTTTGGTAGTGAAGATTTTACATGAGGATTTAAGGTTTCACCTTGAACAAAGTTATGGTACTTAGTCAAAGTAGAAGAAAGAGATTTTTTAAATTTAGAAATTTTAGTTTTAAGAAAAGAATCACTAACATGTTTATTTAAGGAGGGTTTTGGATCATTTGAAAGTGAAGATTTTGATTTAGATTTAATTTGTTTTTTATTGTTTAGAGGTATATGATTAATATTCTGTAAAGAGTTATTAGTATTATTGTTAGAGTTTAATCGATTAATTTTATCATAACAAGTAGGAGCTGTTATTGGAAGTTCAAGAAGGCTATTAATGTTATTTACTTTTGAGTTTGTGTTAGCAGTGAAATTAGGTGTCTAAGTATCACTAGAAGGAACTTTAGGTACATCGAAAAGATTAATTAAATCATTACCTGCATTGTTTGATTTAACTGTATTAGAATTATTAACATCTGTAGAAGTATCAGATATTAGTGGGTTAATTGAATTTTCAAAATTATTATTAGTATTGTTAGCATTAGTAGAATGTAGGTTAGGTTTAGTTGTATCTATGTTAGGTTTAGTAAGATTTGAATTTGCATCTATCAGATTAAACAAAAATTTGGGGTTACCTTTAGTCCTTAGCTGCTGTGGTGTAAGAGGTTGCTTAGGTTTAGCAGGTTGCTCTGGTTTAACCGGTCTATTTGACGTCAAAATAACAGCATCCGAAGTCCAGTTGGTAGTATGTGCTCCAATTTTGTCCCAAATAAAACCATTATTGGGATCCAGTAACAACTGCATTTTACCATATGGGCCAGTTAATTTAAAACAGCGAAATTTAATGTTTTTTCTTTTAATACGATTTGGAGTAACATTAAGACAGGAAACTGAATTGACGCGAAACTCATCTTTTATAAATCGAAGCATTTTAATGCAATCAAAGGAACGTGGAGCTCCGTTAATGCAAATAGATGAATTTTTTAACTACTCAATATTAGCTGAAGAGAGGTTAAAATTGTGTAGTTTCGATATTCTACGATCCCATTCATCTTCAGTCCATATAGTCCCAAATTTATGTACTATTATTGGATCTGTTTGAATACCAATATCACAAGTTTCCAGAGTATTTTGAGTGCCAAATTCACATGTTGTAAGTGTACTCTGGACTCCTTTATTAAAAGTTTCAACCCTTTCGGAGTTAGAATCTTGAAGGTTTGTGAGCAGCTCCAATAAAAATAAATTTGTAGAGTTATGTAGTTGTTCTAGTTTTTCAACAAGAGAATTATGTTGAGAAGCTAACAGTTTGTTAAATGCAGATACATCAACATGTTGGCGACTAGAACCAGTTCCGATGATATCCCTAATGTAGAAAACAACAGGTTTTCAAAATGTTTAGGCAGATGTGCGAGAACTTCTGTTTTGATTTTTTCAATAGCATTGTCCTTATTATTTTGGCCTGAGACACGGCTGCATAGCCCATCAAACGACTTCGCCATGTCCTGAAAAGCGTTTGTATTACTCACAATGGTGTTGTTAGTTTTATTACATAGTGATGTTTCTCATTGGCAAGATCAGATATTGTTTTATGAATATTGTCAAACATACCACGCAACAAGCCTTCATGGTTTTGACAATCCTCACAAATGAAAAATGAGTCAAGAGATAAATGGTACCAATCTCTGCTAAAACCCATACAAACTCCATGTAACTTTCTTTTACAAAACGCTTTGCAAATAACAAATTTGCTTTTCTTGTCAAAATCGAAACAATTTCCCAAATCGCATTTGTAACTCATTTTAAAAAATTATACAAAAAAAAAACGAAGGTTAAATAAGTTTATTCACTTTAATAATTTAATTTATAAAAGTTTAAAGTTTTAAGTTTTTTTTTTTTTTTATATATTATTTTTTTGTTTATAATTTTAATTTAAATTACTTAATCAAAGTGAGCAAATTACGATTAGGCATAAGCCAAAAAAAAAAAATAAATAAAAGTACACAAAATTTTTTTTATTATATTATTAAATTGTTCTTTAAAAAAAGCAAAATAAATTATGAGTGATCAAATTATATATGAAAACAATTGCACCACATTAAAATTTTATTTTTGTTAATTAATTAGAAAAAAAAAGACACTATTATTTTCTTTTTATTTAAATAATTAATATAAACCGTAATTTCGCGAAAAGCGTGTGATTCAATTGAGTAATCTGATAATACTGTGCTATCTAATATAATAATAATAATCTTTTATATTATATTTGATTTATATTTAATAATAATCTTTTATATTATATTTGATTTATATTTAATAATAATCTTTTATATTAAATTTGATTTATATTTAATAATAATCTTTTAGATAGATAGAAAATAGCAGTTCAACAATCTATTATCTTAAAAAATGACAAATTTTTAACCGCCAAATTGTATTACTACTTTAGTTCAAATAGCCTACTTACAATTCTATAAACTATTTTATTATTTTAATTTAATTTTTAAACGCTTCAACTTTTTATAATTTATTTATGAACGGGTCTATATAAAATTTGACAGATGCATCAACTTTTTAAGTTTTCATATTTTTCTGTCTAACCACTCAAACAATATAAACAAATCAATACAAACTTTTGCAAAACTTAAATTATGTATTGCAAAAGTTTTTGTGATACATAAAACATTGAAGTCTAACAGCGGCCTTATATATTTTTTTGTGTAATAAGTTTACAAAATTATACTCTCTTTATAGCGCGTTAAGCTACAGGAATAAAATTCAAAAATACTTAAAAACGTTTTAAGCAAATTTCAAACGCAAGAATTGTTCACAACATTGTTGCCATACATTTTATTATGTATAGGAAAAAAAAATTAGTTTCGTGTAATATTAGAATAACATAAATTACAAAAAACGGATTTTTTATGTAAATTTAAAAGCACAAAAAGCTTGAATTTCGAGCAAAGGGCGATACTAGATTTATTTATTTAAAAATATTAAAAAAAAAAAACTTGAAATAAATGAAAATATATTTATTTCAATTAAATTACAAAAGTGAAAAAAATTTAATTACTAAATTTTATGATAAAAAGCTAATCAAAGCATAATATATTTAATAATTCAAATTTTTCAAAATTGCAATTATTTTAAATTGTTAGTTTATGTACCTATTAGAAAAGCTTACAAACGCAAAATATGTAAAAAATGTATTTCTAAAATATAATTACATAATGTCTTAATTATATATCACATATAGTAATAATAAAAAATATATAACAATATGTTTATAAATATATATTATTATATGATATAATAAAAATTAAAAAAAAAGGAATTTAATCGTTTATTAAAAAAATATTTTGTTTTTAATTTATAAAATGTTATACAAAATATATTTAATGGCAAAATTCTTAGCCTTTTGAAAATATAAAAGTGTTAAATAAAAACGGAAATAGGAAAGAACCCTCGTGTATCAAATTTAAAATTTCTATCTTCATGAATTTCGAAGATAAGCTTTTTAATTTAGGGATTTCTTAGGAGCTTCCTGAACCACAACTACAATTAAGTCTAAATTTCTGGGACACATACGAAATATATTCTTTGGCTTCGAAATTATACTCGTTAGGCCTCAGATCGACCAAGAGTTTCTAGAATCCGAACTCATTGTCCGAACTCGACCAGAACCAATTCCCATGGTACTTTCATTACTAGTAACCTAGAGTTTAAATTTAATCAAAATAGCAGCATCAGCTTTTGAGTTGTAATACTTTTAAGATACATGTTCGTTAGCCCTTGAATTTTTCAAAAGTTTCAGAAGCCGAAACCATGGTACGATTTCAACCATATGCAGTCCCCGTCCGTCTTACTTTCAATACTAGTTAACCCTTGTACACAATTGTAACGTTGTTTCTTAATTTTAAGTTACTATTTTTTATTATATTCAATTTCGATGATAAGCTTTTAAACCTTGGGAGGTCTAAGAGGGGTATTAAACCACCGCTCTGATTGATCCAAAATTAGGGGAAAGCGCAGGAAATAGTAAAGAGCACTTGATCCTCAGAACCTGGTCCTCAACCCATTACTCCGATTCGTCCCAAATTTCAAGGATACTAAAAAATAGAAAGAGACACCCTGATAACAAATTATGCATGTTTGGCCTAAATTCGATCAAAAAGTTCTAAGTTCCGAACCCATTGTCCATTCTCCACCGTTCGCAATCACCGCCGTAGTTTCATTACCAGTACCCTACAACACAAATTTTATGAAGATAGCGTCATTAGTTGTTGAGTTATCGTGATTTTTTATATATTTTCTTTAGCCCTTAGACCGATTAAAAGGTCCAGAATCCGAACCCATGAACTGATTTCCCCCATTGGCGATCCCCGCCGTACTTTCATTCCTAGTAACCTACAGTTAAAATTTCATCAGAATAGCTCCATTATTTTGTGAGTTATCGTGCATACGGACGGACGGACGGATTTGGCTATATCGACTTAGGAGGTCAAGCTGATCACAAATATATATACTTTTCCATATCTAGCTTGCTTCCTTTAGATGGTTACAAACACCATACCAAAGTTAATATACCCCTTTACCTATTCTATAGTTGTAGGGTATAAAAAATAGCTTAAAATTAAGATAGAACTTTCCAATTGTGTACAAGGGTTCACTAGTATTGAAAGAACAACGCGGGCTGCATATAGGCAAAATCCGACCATTGGTTCGGTTCCTGGAACTTTTTCATCGAATTTAGGCCAAACGAGCATAATTCCGAATTCAAAGAAGTTAGAACCTCCAAATTCGGTATCAGGGGGTCCCTTTCTATTTCTCAGTGTTCTCGATTTTGGAACCAATTGGAATAGTGGGTCGAGGACCATCCACATAGTTTTGAAGACCTTAATGCATATTTTCGAAAATAATTGAGATAGTAACATCGAAAAAATGTAGAAGAAAATGTTTAAATTTGGCACAAGGGTGTTCTTTATTATTTCCTACGTGTTCCCTTAATGTGAGCAATTGGAGTGGTGGTTCAGGTACCTCTCTTAGACCTCTAAGAGTTGAAAGACTTATCATCGAAATTAATAAAAATAGTAACTTAAAATTAATATAGAATGTTCCTATTGTGTACAAGGGTTAACTAGTATTGAAAGTATGACTGGGATTTTGTATGGGCGAAATCGTACCATGGTTTCGGGTTTTGGAACCTTTGAAAAGTTTAAAGGCTAACAAACGTATATCTTAAAAATTTCAAAACTCAGAAACTAATTACGCTATTTTGATGAAATTTATATTCTAGGTTAATCGTAATGAAAGGCGGGATGTCCTATGTGATTCTATGGGTCTTCTATGGAGTGTCTCTTTTGGGTTGCTCTATAGGATCAATGAGTGTAGTATGCGATTACAACTGACGGGTATCCTGGTATGTTGGCATAGCCTCTACTACACCAAGTCAAGTCTCACCTTCACGTTGGTCCCCCCCTGTTACGTCGAGTAATCCTACCGGAAGATCTGGTACCTAACCCAGGTGGAGTAAGTAGGATCGACAAACCAACGAGATTTTGGCGGGTCGAGTCTTATGTATTCAAGACATAGGCTTGATTTAGGAGCATCTGCACCAAGAATTGGTGGCTCCAAGAGGGTGTCTGTCTTGAAACAAGCGGCTCGCTATATAAACGTGTGTGAGATGTGTCTGTTCATCCAAAAGGCAAGTGTGCCTACAGACATGAGCTTATGGGGTTATCAACTATATCTCATAAAACACTAATTGTATAAAATATGTAAATATGAACAAAAATGCGGATGGATATATTTCCACAAGGGGTATCATAGTAATATGGTGAAACCTCCTTTGACTTCTCCAGTCAATGTAAACTGCACATCGGATTTGGGGGTGCATATAAATGAATGGGGGGGGGGGGGGGGGGGGGGGGTTCTATGGGGTGTATCCTTTGGGTAGCTCTATAGGATCAATGGGGGTAGTATGCGATTACAGCTGACGGGTATCCTGGTACGTTGGCATTGGAGTAATTAGGATCGGCTAGCCAACGAGATTTTGGCGGGTCAAGTCTTATGTAATGTAAAACATAGGCTTGACTAAAGCAGTTTCTTTCGAAGTAACTGCCTTTTGGTGCTGCCTTGTACCCGTGGGATTGGAACCCCAAAGGCTAGGAGACGAAAACTCCGAGATAAAATGACTTGGTCCTCCAAGTTGGGGGTTGAGCGTGCTGGTTAACAGCCACACATCGGAAAACAATAATGTTTTGGAATCTTCAGAACAGCCCCGGATACAAAATGATGATTTTAATGGTAACAGAACTCGGCGACGAATAAAGGAACATGATTTGAAACTTGCAACATGGAACGTAAGAACTATGCTACAGACAGGAAAAATGCACGAAATAGCCAACGAAATTCTAAAATATAAAATCGATGTAGCTGCTTTACAAGAAATTAGGTGGAAAGGTAAAGGAACAATAAAAAAATCTACATACGTAATATATTATAGTGGAAATGACGATAGATCTGGAAGATATGGCACCGGATTTATTGTAAACAAGTCTACACAAAAAAGTATACTTGGTTTTAGCCCTCCGAACGATAGACTGTGTAGCATTAGATTAAAAGGCAGATTCTCTAACATTACCATCGTATCTGCATATGCACCCGCTGAAGAAGCCGAAGAAGAGGAAAAGAATTCCTTTTATGAACTTCTAAGTAACACATGCGAGAAGGTAAGCCCCTACGACACATTAATATTAATGGGAGACTTCAACGCTAAAATTGGAAGAGAAGAACACATACGCAATGTAGCCGGTAATTTTTCCCTACATGAAACCACTAGCGAAAATGGACAACGTTTATGTAATTTCGCAAATGAAACATTTCTAGTAATTAGAAGCACTGCACTAGACAGAAAAGACATACACAAGGGTACATGGAGAATTCCGGGAAGGAATGCCGTAAATCAGATTGACCACATACTTATTTCAAAAAGAAAATCCTCGTCAATAATAAAAGTAAAAACCTTCAGAGGCGCTAATTGCGATAGTGATCACTACTTGGTAATGTCTACATTAAGACAAAGGATATCAAATGTCGCAATGAGAAGGGGAGTTCGAAAAGTCAAGTGGGATACTGACAAATTACAATGTACGCAAATAAGGGAAAGCTTTCAACACGCAATTGAAGAACAAATCCAGATGACTAGCGGAAACGCCACCTTAAGTTTAAACACAAACATAAACGAAGAATGGCAAAACATTGAAAATGCTATAAACACAGCAGCAACTGAAGTAGTTGGTAATATTCGAAGGCAGAGAAACGCAGACTGGTTCGATGAGGGATATCAAACAGCGATTACCTCAAAAAACCAAGCAAGACTAAAACTTTTACAAAGAAATACAAGAATGAATCGTGACGAATATAAACAAAAAAGAATAATAGCAAATAAACTATGTAGAAAAAAGAAAAAACAAATAATGAAGAAAAGAATAGAACAAATCCAAAATGAACATAATTTAAATAACATTAGAGTTTTTTATAAAAACATTCAAAGAGAAACTCGAGGATACCAGCCACGAATTAGTACCTGTAAAGATAAAGAAGGTAAAATAGTGTCGGACGATAATGATGTAATAAAGAGGTGGCGCGAATATTTCAATGAATTATTGAACAAGCAAGAAGACGAAGAATCAATATCTGATAATATACATACTGCTGATATTAATGTGGTAACACCACAATATGACGAAACAGTGCAGGCAATTAGTAGACTAAAAAATAACAAAGCTCCAGGGGAGGACAAAATAACCTCTGAGCTGCTAAAAGCAGCAGGAACAACACTGCACCAGAAACTACATAATCTAATATGTACAATATGGTGCCAAGAGACGATGCCAGAAAAATGGAATACAGGCCTAATATGTCCAATATACAAAAAAGGAGATAAAGTGAATTGCGCAAACTATAGAGGTATTACATTACTGAACACTGCATATAAAATACTATCAAACATAATATATGAAAGAATAAAACCACTTGCGGAAGGTTTGATAAAAGAATATCAAGGTGGATTCCGAAGTGGCAGATCAACCGTGGATCAGATATTTGTAATTAAGCAGAATATGGAAAAATGCTATGAGTATAACGCTGATCTCCACATACTATTCATTGACTTCCGACAGGCTTTTGATAGTATTAATAGAAAAACGGTCTCTAATGCATTGGTTAATCAAGGAGTACCGAGAAAGCTTGCCAAGATAGCTATGATGACAATAGAAAACACAAAAGCCAAAGTTCAGATCCAGGATCAAATCTCAGAAGAGTTTGAAATTAACAGCGGAGTAAGACAGGGGGATGCGCTATCTGCACTGTTATTTAACATGGTCTTAAATTATACTATCGAAAAAGTAGATAAAGAGGGAAATATATTTAACAAAGCGTATCAGATAGTAGCGTACGCTGATGATGTTGCTATACTATCTAGAAGCTATAGAAACATGGCTGAAGCGTTTACTGAAATAGAGCGAGAAGAAAGGAAAATCGGATTGGAAGTAAACGAAACAAAGACCAAATACTTAAAAATGGCAAGAGAAGAACACAGAAGAAGTCCCCAAAACGTAACTATTGGCGAGTATAATTTCGAAGGGGTCTCAAGCTTTGCATATCTGGGTGCAACAGTATGCAGCAACAACAGCATGCATTTCTCCATATGTGACAGGATACAAGCTGGCAATAGGAGCTTCTTTGCAAATAAAAAGTTATTTCAGTCCAGATTATTATCAAGGCAAACAAAGCTCATAATATACAAAACTATAATACGACCAGTAGTTACATATGGATGCGAAATATGGACGTTAACTGTAGCAGATGAAAACAGACTAAGAGTCTTTGAAAGAAAAATCTTACGAAAAATTTTCGGTGCCAGAAGAATAGAAAACGGCGAATATATAAGAAGAAATAACGCGGAAATTCAAGAGCTCATTAAACAGGAAGACATCGTCAGATTTGCCAAGGCACAAAGGCTGCAATAGGCCGGGCACATGATGCGAATGAGCGAAAGCCGATCGCAAAAGCGAGCCTTCAATATTAAACCTGATCTAAGAAGAAGTAGGGACAGGCCACGTTTGAGATGGATTGATAATGTTGAAAATGATGCTCGAGTGTTGCAGGTTGGAAATTGGAGAAGTGCTGCTCAAGATCGCGATGCGTGGCGAGATGTTGTGAAGAAGGCCAAAGCTCACATCGAGCTGCAGCGCCACAAGAAGAAGATAAATTCATGTTTAAATACAAACACGATAAGAGCATCGAACACAAGTTCAATAAACCGATCACTTGGTATAGTAAAAACTTTTGGCTACAAGAAGCGGACGCTAATCGGAGCATGGAACGTGAGAACACTATATGGTGTTGGGTGATACGAGCAAGCCGATCGTAAAATGTTACGATTCAATATTAAGATACTTGGCATCAGTGAAACTAAATGGAGAGGTTGTGGTGAAATTATTTCAGACAGTAATTTTCACATGTTGTACTCAGGAGATGATGAAGCAGAAACAGGAATAAGGTGCGGGGGAGTAGGAATTAGGCTAAATGCTGAAGCAAGACGCAGTCTTATCTCTTGGAAACCAATATCGCGCAAATTGATGACTGCCAGATTCAAATTCAGAGTCCGAAATATAACCATAATACAATGTGACGCTCCTACCGAAGAAGCAGAAGATGAAGAAAAGCAGAATTTTTACACTCTACTTGGGACAACATATGATAACGCTCCCAGAGCCGACATAAAGATTATATTGGTTGATCTAAACGCGAAAGTCGGAACGGAAAACTCTGGTTTAGAACGAGTCATGGGACGGCATGGCATTGGGGTAAGAAACGACAATAGCGAAAGGCTCGTAGATTTTTGCAATTCCCGCCAGCTAGTTATTGGCGGTACGTTGTTTCCACACAAGTCATGTCATAAGGTAACATGGGTTTCCCCAAATGGTCAAACTGAAAACCAAATAGACCATTTCATTGTCCAACAGAAGTGGAGGAAATCTCTTTGCGACATTCGAAATAAGAGGAGTGGTGACGTTGGAAGCGATCACCATTTGGTTGTTGCGCAAATGCAGTTAAGAACAGCAGCTGTCCAAAGACCAAATCAAGTGCCTGTCAGAAAAGCACTCTTCGATGTTGAAGCGTTAAAAAATCCCGCAACACGTGGAAATTTTTTTACAAAAATTCCGAGAAAGGGCATCAACATTGAATGAAGCAAATGAACGAGGACGGGGCAGTTTCTATATATGAAAAGTGGGATAAAGTAAAACAATCATTTATAGAAACTGGAAGAGAAACAATACGCGATTATCGCAGCAAAAAGCCCCATGGATCTCACGAATTTCGTGGGACAACATAGCCAGACGTAAAGAGCTGAAAACAAAATAAACTCTGAACAGGATCCGCGGCTATTGGTTGAGCTTCGCAGCGAGTATAACAGAGCACATAAAATCCTGCAGAGAAGTTTAAGAAATGAAGTTAGGAAATATTCATATACAAAATATTTAAAAACCATTAAAATTTACAGATACTAGCAAAAATGACAATACTAATAATGATGACAACAAAAACCGCGAATTGTAATTTGTTAGAGATAAACAACATGAGTTCAAATACACGATTTGTAAAAATAAACTTAGACAAAGAACAACTCGTCACCCAAACTGACATTATAGTTCATATAATACATCCAACTAAAATATTAAAGCTACTCGATGATATTTCTAACAGAACAGACGTGCTAAATTGAAATCAAGAGACACTTTTGCAAACAGAAATTTTAGATATAAAAAACAAATTAAAAACTATAATTCCAATAAAAGACCAAGACGAGGAATAATAAATGGTGTCGGAACAATGTCTAAAAAGTTGTTCGGAACAATGGACGAACATGATCGACAGAGTATAGAAAAACATTTACAAACTGTAGACCATAACAATCATTTACTTATAACAAATAATAATGAACAAATTACAATTAACAAACAATTTCACAAAACAATTAAGCAACTTAAGTCAATTATAGAAGGTGATAGAAGTATATTGTTAAACCAAATAAATAATTTACAAAAATCGTTTATTCAACAAAATTTATATTTAGATTTACTCTTTAAGATACAATTGATTAAAGAAAACATAAATAATTCAACATATCTTAGCTTCTATTAGGCATGGAACCGTACATCCAAATATTTTAACAGAAGAAGAAATAGAGAAATACGAAATAGATTTTTATAAATTACAATACATAAAACTAGGTTTAACTCAATTCGAAAAAGACTCATTATTACTTGCTATCAAAATTCCAAGAAAAATTAAAACAATTCAATTAGAAATTATCATTCCAATTCCGAATAAAGAAAATAAAGAAATCAATTATCCAAATGAAATTATCTTTACATATAATAATAAAACTTATAAATATAAAAAATTAAAAACATTAAATGAATTATCTTTAAGTAAAAATTGTGTTTTTAAAAACAATTGTTAACTAATAAATTGTAAACTAACCGAAATAATTCAATTAGATGAAGAAACTATTATAATTAAAAATGCTAATAATATAAAAATAAATCAATCTTGTGACAATAGAAATAGTACTTTAACACATCATGCTTTGATCCATTTCAACAATTGCACTTTAAAAATACTAGATCACAATTTTTCAAATGTAAAAGAAAGTATCCAACAAAGATTTTATTACCCATTAAATCAAATTTTAAGAATAAGGTTACTTTCACTGATGTTGTAATTAAAACAGAAAATAATATAGAAAAAATTAGAGAACTAAAAATTCATAAAGAATGGTTTTATGTACTTGATGTAATATTATTTGTAATTGGAATAATTGGAGCAATCGCATTGTTAAAAAATTTGGTTAACTAATAAAAGAATTCAAGAGAATTTTTATCTAAAGGAGGGGGAAGTTACACATTTGTCAAACTCTATTCCCACGACAATAACAGACAGTACGTCAGCAATTCCTGTTATTTCTAAATAAATTAAAATAGCTTCATATTCCAATATGCAAAATAAAATTAATTATTTATTTTGTTCAACATTTAATTATTATTAAAATGAATATTGTTAATGAATTTTGTTTCTTATTTTAATTGAATATTCTATTTTCCTTTTTTTTGTATGATTTTTTATATAAATTTAGTTTTGCATTAGTCAGTTTTGTAATATTTAGTATCTTTTATTACACTTTGTTAGTTTTAAGCAAAAAATTTGTAACCTGTTTGAGTTAAGCAAAAAAATTCAATTATTTGACTCATGCTTAACTCAAACACGTTACAAATTTTTTGCTTAAAACTAACAAAGTGTAATAAAAGATATTAAATATTACAAAACTAACTAATGCAAAACTAAATTTATATAAAAAATCATACAAAAAAAAGGAAAACAGAATATTCAATTAAAATAAGAAACAAAATTCATTAACAATATTCATTATAATAATTAAATGTTTAACAAAAAACAAAATTATTAAACAAATTTAAGAATAGAATTGAGTATGAAAAATAAAAACAAGTAAAGCAACAGTCAGTCGGTGCAACCGACTTAGAAATACCCTACACCTATTTGGTTCAAATTTAAGGACATATCCATAAGTCATTTTAACACCATAAAAGCTGTTATTAATTTGATCGTAAGACATAGCTAACCAAATTAACTTTATAACTAAAAACATTTTCTAATTACACTATCTATTAAAAAATACTACAAATTCTTACTAATTTATCTATTTAAAAATATTAAAAAACAAACAAACTTGAAATAAATGAAAATATATTTATTCCAATTCAATTACAAAATGAAAAAATTCTAATTATTAAATTTTGTGATAAAAAGATAAACAAAGCATAATATATTTAATAATCCAAATTTTTCAAAATTGCAATTATTTTAAATGGTTAGTTTATATACCTAATAGAAAAGCTTATAAACGCAAAATATGCAATAAATGTATTTCTAAAATACAATTACAAATTTAGACCTTTTCATATAATTCATTTAAATATAAAAATAAATTTTACATAAATGCAGCAAGTACCTTTGAACATAGCTGAACCACTACAATTAAGTCTAGATTTCGGAGACACATAGGACATAGGCAATATATTCTTTGGCTTCGAAATTAAACTCGACCACAACCAATTCCCATGGTACTTTCATTACTAGTAACCTAGTGTTAAATTTCATCAAAATACCGGCATTATTTTTTGAGTTATGGTGTTTTTAAGATATATGTTTGTTAGTCCTTGAACTTTTCAAGGGTTCCAGAACCCGAAATTATGGTACGATTTCGCCCATATACACAATTGGAACGTTTTATCTTAATTTTAAGTTACTAGTTTTATTAATTTCGATGATAAGTTTTTACACATTGGGGGGTCTAAGAGAGGTTCTGAACCACCACTCCAATTGATCCCAAATTAGGGGGGCACGCAAGAAATAGTAAAGAACACCCTGGGCCAAATTTGAAGCTTCTACATTTGTTTCAAGTTACTATCTTTATTAATTTCGAAAATATGCTTTAAGGTCGTAAGAACTGAGTGGCTGGTCCCCGACCCACTAGTCCAATGGGGCCCAAATTTCAAAGACACTTACGAAATAGGAAGGGACACCCTGATACTAAATTTGGAGGTTCTATCTTCATTGGTTTCGGAATTATGCTCGTTTGGCCTAAATGCGATCAAAAAGTTCTAAGTTCCGAACCCATTGTCCAATCCTCACCGTACGTAATCACCGCCACAGTTTCATTACCAATAACCTACAGCATAAATTTCATGAAGATAGCCTCATTAGTTGTTGAGTTATCGTGATTTTTTATATATGTTCTTTATCCCTGACATCGATTAAAAGGTCTGGAATTTGAACCGTTGGGCTGATTTCGCCCTTAAATAGTCCGCGCTGTACTTATATACTAGTTAATTGACTATGAGCGGTCAATCCTAATTTTAAGTAATTATTTTTAGTAATTTCGATTATAAGCCTTTAAAACTTGGGAGGTCTGAGAGGGGTACAGAACCACCACTCCAATTGATCCCAAATTAGGGGAACACACAAAAGATAGTAAAGAACACCCTTGTGGCAAATTGGAAGCTTCCACATTTTTTCAAGTTGTTATCTTTATTAATTTTAAAGATATGCTTTAAGGTCTTCGGAAATGTGTGGCTGGTCCCCGACCCGCTACTCCAATGGGACCCAAATTCACAAGACACTTAGGAAATAGGAAGGGACACCCTGATACTAAATTTGGGGGTTCTATCTTCATTGGTTTCGGAATAATGCTCGTTTGGCCTAAATTCGATCAAAAAGTTCTAGGTTCCGAACCCATGGTCCAATCCCGACCTTACGCAATTCGCGAAGTAGTTTCATTACTAGTAACCTACATCACAAATTTGATGAAGATAGCGTCATTAGTTGTTGAGTTATCGTGATTTTTTATATTTGTTCGTTAGCCCTGAAACCGATTAAAAGGTCCAGATTCCGAACCCATGGGCCGATTTCGCCCATATGCAATCCCCACCGTACTTTCAGTCCTAGTAACCTACAGTTAAAATTTCATCAGGATAGCTCCATTATTTTTTGAGTTATCGTGCCTACGGACGGACGGACGGACAGGGCTATATCGACTCAGGCGGTCACGCTGATCACAAATATATATACTTTTCCATATCTAGCTCGCTTCCTTTAGGTGGTTACAAAAACCATACCAAAGTTAATATACCCCTTTACCTATTCTATAGGTGTAGGGTAAAAAAAATAAACAAAAATCAGTAATAAACTAAAGATAATCCCAAAATTTTAACGATGCAAATATAAATCTTTCTTAAAAATAAATTTGGTTAGTTGAAGGTTAATACAGTGTTTATATTTATTGCATAAAGCCATCATTCTGTTAAGAGGTTCGTCTTTACCATAATTGGTACGGTGAAACTGAAGATAAAACATGTTATGTGTTCTTAATCTATAAACTGGACAGAAGACTACCCTATCAAGTAATTCCGTAGAAATAATGTTGCCTTGAGTAATTCTGTTAAAAATATTATATCAGAAACCTCACGACGTTTTCCAAGACTGTTATGATTTATTAAATTTAGCCGATCCTCGTATGGAGGAAGATTGAACGGGTCTTTCCAGGGCAGATGACGAAGAGCAAATCTAAGAAATTTCTTTTGGTCAGATTCATTCCTATTAACATTGACTCTATAAAATGGATTCCATACCTGACTGGCATATTCCAAATTGGGTTTTACCAAGCAAGTATAAAGAGAATTAAGAACATAGAGGTCTTCAAATTCTCTTGCCCAACGCTTGATAAAACCCAGCATAGAATTTACTTTATTTAATATATAGGTATAATGAGGTTGACATGAGAGTTTACTATCAAAAAATACTCCCAAATCTTTAATTGAAGCAACAGATAGAATAGTTTGGTTATTAAAAGAATAAGTACATGATAATTGATTTAAACGAAGCGTAAAAAAAATAAAAGCACATTTAGTTATGTTAAGAAGAAGGTTATTATTAACACACCAGTTATGAAAACGGTTTAAATCATCTTGTAAAGCTAATGAATCATCTAATGATTTAATTTTTTTTAAAATTTTCATATCATCGGCATATATTTTAATGTGACTAATGTAAATTAATGAAATAACATCATTTATTGAAATAATGAACAATAAAGGGCCAAGATGACTACCCTGAGGAACCCCAGTGAGAGCCAAAAATGGGGTCGAAATTATAGATCTAATTAGAATTGAATAACTACGATCTAAAAGATATGAGAAAATCCAATTTAAAAAGTATGAGGGAAAACCTAATTTTCTTAACTTAAAAATGATAATATTATGGGGAAGAAGATCGAACACTTTACTGAAGTCGGTGCAAATAACACCAGTTTGAAAGCCATCCTCCATATTTTTAAGAAAAATTGATGTTGAGGCTACAAGGTTAGTAACAGTAGACTTATTTTTCACAAAGCCATGTTGATAAGAAGGTGACGCAGTGATCATAAATAGAATCAAAAACAATTAATTCAAAAAGTTTTGGAATCGGTTGATAATTAATAATGTCATTTTTATGATCTTTCTTATGAATAGGTCTAATAAAAGCACTTTTCCAAATAGATGGAAAAACCCCAGTAGCTAACGATTAATTAAATATGGTGGAAAGTGGGCCAGCCAAAGAGGCAGCGCATTTTTTAAAAATAAGTTTGGGATACTATCACTTCCAGGACTAGGATAATCATCAATTTTATTTATGTAATTCAATACCATGTTAGAGTCTATATTAATATTTGTAAGTGTAGTTTTCGGAAAATTTACAAGGTGAGAGAAATTTGTTTCATTTACAGAAAAGGTTGAAGTAGAGTAACTAGAAGAAAAGAATTCACGAAAAAATTCGCAAATGATTTTGGAGTCATTACTAACAGAACTTTTATAATTGAAAAAGGCTGGATATTGATCACTTTTTCTTTTAGAGTTTACAAATTTCCAAAATTGTTTTGGATTGGCTTGAATATTCGATGACATATTGCGAACATAATTTGAATAAAGATTATCAGCCAAAAATTTAAATTCATTAAACAGAGTGAGAAAATAGTTATAATCAGAATTCAATTTACTTTTGAGAATTTAAGCCAAGCTATATTTTTTTTATTTTTTAAAGTTTTGAGATTTGTTTTAAATCAGGATGGGCTGGATGCATTCGTAGTATCAACTACAAGAGGAACAAATTGAGAAATAGAAGACCGAATAATTCCATAGAAGTTATTTACAGAATCAATTAAGTTAGAAGAAGGAATAAATGAAAAATTATAAGAGGTCAAAAAATTATTAATATCATCAAAATTGGCTTTTACAAATTTAAAACGATGCGATGTGGTAAGGATCGATTCTGACTAATTCAATAGGGCAGTCAAGAATAATCATATCGTTCCAGTCCGTAGTGAAAATAAGATCCAATTGATTACCTCTATTATTGAATATCGAAGATACTTGTTGAAAGTTAAAGGAGTTTAAAGAATCAATTATAAAGCACTCAATATTACTAATCAGTTCTTTTGGTACGAAGTAAGGTTCTTCATCATGAGCAATCCAACTAATATTGGGTAAATTAAAATCACCACATAGGATGATATCATCATTTGTGTTGATTTCGCTAATATATGACTCAATTACTGATAAATATTTAGAATAAAGTTCAAAATTAGAAGCTGGTGGTATATAACAGTTAATGATGAATAAATTATTGGATTGCAGTTTAACTTCAATAGCCATAATTTCAATATTTTCAATTAATTCAGCTTGAGATCAAGTCAATTCTGAGGAATAAAATGAATTTTTTATTACGATTAATACTCCGCCACCTTTCGAAGTATTATCCAGAGTACCATATCTATCCTTTCTAAAAACATTAAAAGATGAAGAAAAAAGATCTAAATTGTTAATTGAAGAAGTAAGCTAAGTTTCAGTTAAAATAAAAATATCAAAGTTTAAAAGGGTAGAATTAGAGAGAACCGTTTTCGTTTTGGTACGTAAACCTCTTACGTTTTGGTAATAGATAGATAATTTAGATTAAGTGTTGCAAGGATTAACTAAAGTAAGAGGAGATAAATTAATGTTAACTAGATTTTCTCTCAATTCGGAGCGGACGAAAGTACTTATCATGATTTTCCCTTACCATTTGAAGATAATTAATTCTGTTAGACGAAATATGAGAAGCATATGACTTAAGATCATTCAAGGCATTTACCGCAGAAATTTCAAATGTGTCATGTTATCTAATAAAAATATCACGCAACTCATTAACATCAGTTGGCAATCCTTCTTGTTGAATAGCAATTTTGAGTGATGTATTAGTTTTTCCACCTATACAAACATCATTAGACTTATTATGAAGATAGGCTAGATAAAGTCTAACATTTTCAAAGATTCTGCTATCCCTGAGTCTGGCTAAAGTGTGACCTTAACAACAGGTGGCAAAAGAGGGTCTAGCACCGGTGGTAGTGTAGGTATAGAATTTGAAACATTGAATAATTTGAAGCTTTCAATACTTGAGATTTTTTTGGTAATGAAGATTTTACATGAGGATTTAAGGTTTCACCTTGAACAAAGTTATGGTACTTAGTCGAAGTGAAAGAAAGAGATTTTTAAATTTAGAAATTTTAGTTTTAAGAAAAGAATTACTAACATGTTTATTTAAGGAGGATTTTGGATCATTTGAAAGTTAAGATTTAGATTTAATTTGTTTTTTTTTTGTTAAGAGGTATACGATTAATATTCTGTAAAGAGTTATTAATATTACTGCTAGAGTTTATTCGATTAATTTTATCATAAGAAGTAGAAGCTGTTATTGGAAGTTCAAGAAGGCTATTAATGTTATTTACTGTTGTGTTAGCAGGGATATTAAGTGTATAAGTATCACTAGAAGGAACTATAGGTACATCGAAAAGGTTAATTTAATCATTATCTGCATTGTTTAAATTAACTGTATTAGAATTATTAACATCTGTAGAAGTATCAGTTATTAGTGAGTTAATTGAATTTTCAAAATTATTATTAGTATTATAAGAGTTAGTAGAATGTAGGTTAGGTTAAATTGTATCTATGTTCGGTTTAGAAAGATTAGAATTTGCATCTATCAGATTTAACGAAAATTTGGGGTTACCTTTAGTCCTTAGCTGCTGTGGTGTAAGAGGTCGCTTAAGTCTAACAGGTTGCTCTGGTTTAACCGGTCTATTTAGTACCAAATTCACATGTTGTAAGAATTTGTAAGTGTACTCTGGATTACTTTATTAAAAGTTTTAACCCTTTCGGAGTTAGAATCTTGAAGGTTTGTGAGCAGCTCCAATAAAAATAAATTTGTAGAGTTATGTAGTTGTTCTAGTTTTTCAACAACAGAATTATGTTGAGAAGCTAACAGTTTGTTAAATGCAGATACATTAACATGTTGGCGAATAAAACCAACTTCGATGATATCTCTAATGTTGTTTTCTAGGTTGCCAAAATGTTTAGGCAGATGTGCAAGAACTTCTGTTTTGATTTTTTCAATAGCATTGTCATTATTATTTTGGCCTGAGACACGGCTGCATTGTCCATCAAACGATTTCGCCATGTCCTGAATAGCGTTTGTATTACTCACAATGGTGTTGTTAGTTTTGTTACATAGTGATGTTTTTTCATTGGCAAGATCAGATATTTTTTTATGAATATTGTCAAACATACCATGCAACAAGCCTTCATGGTTTTGACAATCCTCACAAAAGAAAAATGAGAAATCCATACAAACTAAAACCCATACAAACTCTATGTAACTTTCTTTTACAAAACGCTTTGCAAATAAAAAATTTGCTTTTCTTGTCAAAATCGAAACAATTTCCCAAATCGCATTTGTAACTCATTTTAAATATAATGTGAAAAAAATTATACAAAAAAAAGAAAAAATAAACGAAGGTTAACTAAGTTTATTCACTTTAATAATTTAATTTATAAATAAAAAGTTTAAAAGTTTTAAGTTTTAAGTTTTTTTTTTTTTATATTTAATTTTTTATTTTTAATTTTAATTTCAATTACTTAATGAAAGTGATCAAATTACGAATAAGCATAAGCCAAAAGAAATAAATAAAAGTACACAAAAGTTTTTTTTTAATTATAATATTTAATCGGCTTATTTTTTCCCATACAAATATAAACATCCTTTTTCTGGATAAACTATTTGACCAAATTTAATGAAAAAACAACCAAAAGAAAAGTTTTTTTTTGTTTTCATAGGACAATGATATTTTTTTTTTAAGAATATTGCGTTTTTTCAGGTAAAAACCTGTCTTTAATTTAACGTAATTTTGAATTTAACGGTCACGTGGTTAAAAGTTGAGGCTTATAATTCTAATATTATGAGCCGATTTTCTGTGTAAATGTAATTCATTTTCAGTTGTAACTCGCAGCTCAATCAAACTATTTATTATATGCGCCGACTTATGTCTTTCTTTTTTTTTGTTTAGTTCAAATGTTCAATGAACAAGGAGATTTAATATTTTAAAAAGTTTTTTTTTTTTTGTTTTTTCTTTATCTTAAAAAGTGAACGAAAAAAAATGAGTTCTGTTCGAAATGAAAGCAATACATTTGGTTTATACAGCAGTTTTCATTTATAACGAACTCGGTTCAACTTTAATTATAATAAACTTTACACTTTTTGTCACAGAATTAAATTTTACCTAAGAATGGAAGTTTTTTATTACATTGATATTCTTTTATTTGAAATTATTATGTATATCTAATTATGTTGCTTGGCGATAAATTAAGTGTTTTTTATTTACTTTTGAATATAAAAAAAAATGACACTAACGCATCAAAAATACAAAAAAAAATTTCAATAGGAAAAAAAGCACTACACATAGGCTTGAAGCTGAAACATCAAATATAATTCTAGCAAATGATTTGAAAAGTATTCATCATGGTCGTTATAACCGAAAAGTACTTTATTTAGTTTTTGCTTGCAATTTATTATAATACAGTTATAAAAAAAAAAATTTTTGTAAATCGTAAATTGTTGTTGCTTTTTGTTGTTTTTTTGTAAAATAAAAAACCGACTTCTGAAGTTGCCATTACGTTTGAGAGTAATGATATTTAAAAAATATATGTATTTGCAAAAAAATTCTTTTTCTTTCAAAAAAATTCTTTCTTAAAAAAATAATTTGTAATTTAAATGATTTGTTACTTAGGACCTAACCAAAATCAACGCGTACGGTGCATAATTTCTGCAAATTTCCAGAAAATTTTGAAATACATAGGTAGGTACATGAATTTACATGTGAGCAACCGAAATACGCGACGTACTGGTACCTCAGATTTAGAAATTGACAAAGCAAAAAATAAAAATAGAAAATTTAAAATAATATTTTTGTAAAAAATTTGTTTATTAAAAAATACCTATAATATGTTTGCAGAAACACAAAAAAGAAATAATATTTCTTAAGAAAAATGATTTTTTCCTTATGGATCAACCAAATTCAGCATGTATGGCCGTTCAGTTTCTGTCAAAAAATTTTGAAAGAAGTAGTTATGTAAACAAATTTACATGAAAGCATGCGCGACGTACCTCGAAGTTTTAAAATTTAAAAATTAACAAAGCGTATAAAAATATTGTAATTGTTTTTTCTTATGTTGCTACGATTAAATTTTAAAATAATATTTTTTTAAAATAATTTTTTTTTAAACATATATTCAAAATAATTGAAAATACCAACAATATGTTTGCAAAACTAAAAAAATTATCTTTCTTAAAAAAAAATGATTTGTTACTTAAGTAGTATACATGCCACTTGGACATGGGAAAATATTTATGCAAATGAGGTATTATCCCAAATTCAATGACCTTAACCGGCATACCGGCATCGTGATACCGGCATAATTAATTTCCGGAAAACACTTTTGTAAATAATAGACAAGGTCAACTGGATAATGTACAGCAAGTAAGTGCAATGATCTTGTTGTGATAGTATAGTAACATAGATTATTGTAAATAATAAAAGTTTTATTTAGTTTTCACGATCAACCAGTTATTGTAACAAATAAAATGCAGATATTTAACTTGTTATTTGTATTTTAGTTTAAAGTAATTTTAAATGAAAAATAATTGGAGGTGTGTTATTAGGTGTGTTATACTCTGCAAAAAATTAATAAATATTTTGTAAAAATAAAACAAATAAGTTAAGTTTCATATAATATCATTTTTATTATTTGGGGCAGGTACAATAGTAAGGAAAAAAAAGTGATTTATGTTTAACTGAAATATATTTTGAAAAAATTTGTTCGTGTAAATTACTTTGTAGAATATGAGGTAGAAAATAAAAGTAGTTTAAAATAGACTTATTCTATTTAGGTGTAGCCAGTCACGAGTTTTATTTTTTAGTATTAATATATGCGTTAGATGGAATTTCAAATAAACTTTTTTAAACAACTATGTCAATTAATATTCTTATGCTTTTTGTAAAATACTTTGTGTAATGCAAAAAAAATTAATAAAGACTTGTAAAAATAAAACAACTAAATTAAGTTTCATATAATATCATTTTTATTTATCTAAGAATTGTGTTCTTTATCAAAACCTATAAACACTTAACTATAATGGATATAACTTTGATTTAATTTAAATGAAAAGTAATTTGAGGGAGGTATAATCGTGAGAAAAAATTTATATTTAGTTGATTTATTCTATTTTAGGTGCATTTCCAGACAGTCACCTTTTTTTTAGTATAGATATATGCATTAGATGGAATTTCACACAACTCTTTTTTCAAGAAAGAGGTTTTAATTAAATTGTTAAATTTAATTCTGGGTTATATTACTTTGTATAATGCAAATTAATAAAAAAATATTAAATAGACCTATTTCTAGAAAATTTATAGAGATGGAACAAATATTAATTTTGTATATAAAGTATGAGTATATTGTATTTTTTAACAAAATAAATTTGTACATTTGTCTTATATTATCAAAATGAAAGATTGTGGTAGAATTCAACATAACACAGAAATATGCTTGTCAGAGCATATTTTTGGGTTTATTAAAATGTTTTTGTGGGATATTCCCTTCTTAATCGCTGGTAAGTAAAAAAAAAAAAAAAGAAAAAAACCAAAATTTTCTTTCATTTTTATTCGTGTAATTATAAATACATTTTTTCTAGGTGGCTTTGCTGCATACGTTGCAGAGGCAACCACCGAATATTACGAAATCGATTTTTTTGTTGACGAACAAAATAATGATATCGTATTATTCAAAAAATTTATAGAGAGGCTAAAAAATTGTGACATCAATTTCCAAATAGCAATACCTTTTTATTCAACGGAGGAGGCGACATATAGGATCGTATACGTGAGACAGGGACAACATAAATTTAAGCTAAACTTTACGTTTAATCTTCCAAATCTTCTGCTGTCTTTCGAATTTGATATACTAAAATTTTTTATATATCCGTTAAGGAAATTAGAAGAAAATAAATATAGTATAGAGTATTGCGGAAATGGAAAGTTGTCAATAATGACAAGACACAGGTCAAATAGTCGTATCACCTGTGTGGAAAAGTTTGAGTTTTGGTAGAAAATATCTTATAGCTATAATTTTTAGGTCCTCCACTTACAAATTCTGTAATGTAGCTTCCAACTCTAAAAGACTCAAGCTCATCTGTCATATCTCCAATAAAGTTTCCCGTAGGAGGTTCATACTCGCCATCTTTTGAAATATATATTACCGAGTCTGTATCGTAATATAAAACACGTTCTTCTAATTTTTCAAGAAAACTATATAATTTTTGTCGAGCTTGTGCTGTTGTATAACAAGCTATACATACGTTAACAATAGAAAACGAATCTACATCCTCATTTTTGTATTTCCAATTTACCAAAAGTATTTTTGTGTTAATAATCATTACATGTACAACATCTTTACTAGGATCTGTTATCAAATTATAAAATTCGGAGGGATTTCTAACTATTAGTGTTTGTGTTTGATTTTCTTTCTGTCCAAATTTTCCCCAAAATGAATTTAATATAATTTTTGCAAACTGTCGTAAACCTGAGTTTTTACAGATATTTTCTGCATTTAGTTGAATATTTTCTTGTTCAAAAAACTCTTTTATGTATTTTTTTTTCTTTATTTTAATTCATTTTAAAAAGGTATAAATTATATAATTCAAATTTGTTTGTGTTGGATGATCGTAGCTAAAGCAGCTATATGATCTTATAAAAAAAAAAGTATATTAATATAAGTTTAATTCTTAAAAGCTAATGAATATTGCAAAAATCAGGACGATACAATCAATTTAAAAAATAAAAAAAAATTTTATAATTAAAATTAAATATCAAAATTCATAATTATCACATTTTTTAAAGTTCAATCACTCAATTTCATTATCATTTATCTACAAAGCAACAAATACATCGGTTCACTATATACATATTAACTAAATATTTACATATCCAGTATTTATACTGGTTTTCATTATCTATGGGTTTGATGTTCTTGTAATATATATTTTTTTATTTCTGTTTTGAACAAACCAATTGAATTAATTTGTTTAAAGCCTGTTGGAAGCTCATTATACACCTTTAAACATTTAAATAAGCAATTATTCTGTTGTTGATTTGTCCTAAATAAGGACAAATAAAAATTAGAACTATTTCGCGTATTATAATTGTGTATGTATATTGCTCTATTTAAAATAAAATTGTGCTTTATTTTATTATTCACAACCTTATAGGCAGTAAGATACAACTCCCTTTTACAAATGTTCTCGAGACTTAAATATTTTTCGGTGTATAGCCTATTCGTTGAAAAAATATTCGGATAGCCGTGGATTATTTTAATCGCCTTCTTATGTACGATATCTAACTGGTACAAAATTTGTTGGCTTGCACCACTCCAAATTGGATTGAGATAAATTATATGAGATTGAATAAAAGAAGAATATATGGAATATAGAGCATTTTGAGTAATATATTTTCGAATACGACGTAAGATGAATAGATATGGCGTTATTTTGCGTATGATATGATGAATGTGATCTATCCATTTAACTTTTCTATCCAAAATTAGCCCTAAGTAACAGAGATTTTCTACATTATCAATAGATATAGAGTTGTAGGAGAAGTTCCTAAAGTTGTAAATTTTGTTGCCAAGTAGCAAAATTTTGGTTTTTTTTACATTTAAACGTAACCTATGATGCGTTATCCACTCTTCGATTTTGGCAAGGTCAGTTTCAATCGAATTTCTTAAAATATTTTCTGTAGCAGCCGCATATTTTAATATAGCGTCATCAGCATATAATTGGATTGACCCTATAAGATCTAGACGAGCGATGTCATCTATATAAATTTTGAATAACTCTGGTCCCAGAATGGAACCCTGTGGGACTCCTTTTTTTATTATTAGCGGGCTACTGATGGAAGATCCGATTCTGACTTTCTGTATTCTATTAGACAGGTAAGTATGAAAAAGATTTATAGAATTTTGATCGAAGTTAAGATTTCTAAGCTTCGATAGTAGGATTTCATGATCTACACAATCAAAGGCCTTTTGAAAATCTAGGGATATTAAAGCAACATATTTACCACTATCAATATTGTTTGTCACAAAATTTGTTAAGCTTAAACATGCCGCCGTTGTGTTTGAATTTCTTTCAAACCCATAGTGTTCTGTATGTAGTATATTATTATGTGTGAGAAAAGTATTAAGTCTATTTTTCATAACCAATTCAAAAACTTTAGAAATACTAGTTAAAACAGATATTGGTCGGTAATTGGATGGATTTTTTGTATTTCCTGTTTTAAGAATGGGTGTAACTATTGCTATTTTGAGGGAACGTGGAAATATTGAAGTTTGGAAACAGTTATTAATTAATTTGGCTATTATTGGTGAAAGTTGTGTAGAAAATCTTTGCAAGAACTTAGTCGAAATACAATCCCAACCAGTAGCTGCGGAAGATTTTAGGTTTGCAATAATCTGTTCAATTTCAGTACTATTGGTGGAATGTAAGTCAAAGTTGTTGTGGATTGCTCTTTGAATTCTATTGACGTATGTATAATCAATTGGATTAGACGCGATATTTAATTCGTCGGCCACATTAACAAAATATGTATTCATTTTGTCAGCTATTTCATACTCATTGGTTGTGATTATATTATTAGTTAATAGCATTTTAATAGCGGGGTTTTGTTAAGGTAAATCAGTGTTATAGATTACCTTGTTATAAAAATTCCAAAGACTTTTACCGTTTTGAAAACCGTGTTGTACTTCAGTTGAATAATATTTTTTTTTGGCTTGTACGATTAGTTTGTTTACCTCGGCTTTCATCGATTTATAGAGATTATAAATACGAGTATTTCCTCTGTACTTTTTTGAGTACTTATAAAAAGAGTCTCTAATCTTAATTTTATTAAATATATCTCGTGTTATCCAAGGTGCTTTCTTTTTTTCTTTTCTTACTACAATACTTTTAGTATTTTTTAAAATTAAATTTTGCATATCAGAAATAAAGCTTTCAAATTCAGAGTAAGAGTTAAGATTTAACCAGAAATTATCGGTTGCAACTTTATCGTAATCCAATACTTTTTTACTGAAAATTTTATCTTTCGTTATTGGTTTAAGTTCAATACTGATATGAAACATTTCGTGATCAGATAGAGACGTTTCACAAATTAAAAATTTATATTTGTAGTTTATAAGGTCTGTAGAGAAGTGATCAATAACAGTTCTTGTTGTACTACTAATTCTCGTTGCGTATTCAGGTGATATTTTGTTGTAAATCAAAAAACCGTTACTAATAAGCGTATTTGTGTAATCTAAGACATACCGATTATTGATATCAAGTAAATTTATGTTTATATTACCAATTATAATAGAGTTCTTAAATTGTGCAGTAACACAGTTTAATTTACATATAAAATCAGGAATAGTATTTTCATGTGATCTATATATGCCAATGACATTTATATTATGTTCAGGTAAATTAACTACTAATAAATTACTTTTATGAAATTCTTCTTTTGAAACATAATTAGAATTAACACATTCATCAATATATATCGCAACACCACCGTACGGTTCTTGCCTATTTGAAAAATAAGAATTATATCCTGAAATGTTAAAAAATTGATTTTCTGTCTCGAGTAACCATATTTCAGTTAATACTATGATGTGAATCTTGTGATTGTACGAATCAATTAGGGATTCTAAGCTATAGAGTTTATTTCGAAGGCTTTGTATATTAATGTAAATAATATTTAAATTTTCCTTATTTTTTTCAAGCGCAGGTAGGTTGCAAACCCCTGTCAAATGTACAATATTTTTTAATTCAGAAATATTTATTTCATCATGATTGATCATTGTTTTTTTTTTTTTTAATATATGAATGTAAAAATTAAATAACCAAATTATATATATGCAAATATGTATATATAGATTTTAACCGAATAATAAAATAGGTTGTAAATAATAAAAACTAAAAAAAATAAGAAATTAGAAAAAATTAGAATAAATAAAAATATTGGTTTTAAAACTTCAAAACCGGTTTTAAATGTGGCTTTTGTAAATAGAATAAATAAATTAATAATAAATAATTTAGTAATTGTTACGTGCGTGGCTTGAAAGTTGCTCGATGTAATAATAATAGTATAATATAATAATATTAATAATAAAAAAATTTTTAAAATAATTTTTAATTTAGTGAAAAAATCAAATAAATTTTTGTAATGCTTATTTTTAAGATATGTTAGTGGAGCAATGCGGTATTTAATATGTAAAGGTATAAGTCCATGTATATCCAAAGATATTTCTTTTTGGACAAATAATATCATGTACTTATTCTTTCGCTTATATAATATTGTGATGTTCAACATAAAAAAAGTTGCATATGATATTGTGATGATCACTAATAATATAAAAGTTGTTAAAATAATAATAATAATATAATATAAAAATATTAATAATAAAAAAATTTTTAAAATAATTTTTAATTTAGTGAAAAAATCAAATAAATTTTTGTAATGCTTATTTTTAAGATATGTTAGTGGAGCAATGCGGTATTTAATATGTAAAGGGATAAGTCCATGTATATCCAAAGATATTTCTTTTTGGACAAATAATATCATGTACTTATTCTTTCGCTTATATAATATTGTGATGTTCAACATAAAAAAAGTTGCATATGATATTGTGATGATCAATAATAATATAAAAGTTGTTAAAATAGATTTTAATTTATAAGTGTTATAAGTAATAAATAAGTGTTTAATATGTATTAAATGTGATTTTAGAATATTTGTTGCTCGTAGAAAAAAGTAAGATAATTTATGTAAAAAATCATATGTTTTAATATGTAATATGAATTGATAAATGATTTTAAAAATTTAAAAAAAAAAAAAATTCTTAAGCTAATCAAAGAAGAAAAAAAAAAAATAATTTTAAATAGTGAGTTAAAATACGTAAATGTTTAAATCTTAAATATATATTTGATTGTCGCGATATCATTAAAATTTGATATAGCAAAAATTTTGCTTGTTTTATTTTCTCGTAGGAAAATTTTATTATTTTTAACCCATAAAAATTTCACATTTTTGTTTTGAATGTTGGCAATCGCAGTCTTTAGGCCAACCTGAAGCTTCTTGTTTTATTTTTAGAAATTTATCCATCATTTCAGTAAATAATCCTGTTTTGTTTAAATTTTTATCATATTGCTGTACCTTATAACTCCAGATTTCATGTATTTGAATTATTTTATAACCTTTCTCGATAGCTTTCAATACTTCATCTATAACCCAGGTTCCTGTGAGTGTTTTTTGTTCTTCAGAATGCGTAAAATCATCTTGATTGTTTTCTGAACTACAGGTTAAACAAAGTGTGAACATTAATTTATTATTTTGTTTTACGGGAAGAACTGGATGAAACAAATCATATGGTGGAAGAATGTCACACTTAATTAATCCTTCGATTTTTTTCAAATCAAGTTCGGAGCATTTTTCGTGTCCAACAAAAACTTCTGGATGTCCTATTGGGAATTTACCATATTTGCACACAAAGGGATATAACGAGCAAATATATATATATTTTATTTTTTCTCCTTCTTTAGCTTTATAGTGTAAAACTGTATTTCCTGTTCGTCCTCCATAAAATGCATCCCTAGGATTTAAAGGAATATTCTTTAAAAGTGGATGACTTAATAAATATGACATATCTTCTTTTTCATTTATTTGTTGCCGAAAATCACATTCCCACATTTCAATTACCTCATATCCAGATGATTTTAGTCGCTCTGATTTTGCTACAGTAGATTCAAATCTAGCATCCATTGTATCAAATTCAGTTTTACTTATCGGCTCGTTACGCCTATAACGAAAACATTTTGGGTGACCATGATAGTAGCATCCATGAAATTCAAAAATTTGTTTTGTTTCCAAACACAACCCATCTACTTTTAAACCATTTACAATTGCTTCTCGTTGTTTACCAGCGTGACGAATATTGATGCATCTCTGATCTTCTTCCCAAATTAACCATTGAAGAGCTATTTTTGATTGTATATCTGTAAGTCTATAGCCATTTTTTGGTATTAACCCAATTATCTCTGGTTTTAAAAAATTTCTACGGAAAACTAAATTGCATGCTGATGCTATAGTTACGCCTTCGATAAAAGGACACACATTGCTTTCTTCTAACATAAGATTCCTAAACTTTATACAAGCTTCCGCTAATATATGTAAATTGGAATAACAAGATTTGTATTTATTATTCTAATTATTTATTACAGTTCAGTGTACAAAATTCACAAAAAATTAATTAAATTTAAAACAAAAACTAAAATCTTCTTTCTTCTTTTCTTCTTAAATTATTTTCTTCTTAAATTTCTTTCTTCTTCTTATTCAACCGAGTTCAACTTAAAAACTGATTCCAAATTATGTAATAAAATCATATGTTTAAAGAAATTAATGTAAAACAACAACAAAAAATAAAATGCTGTTATTGCATTTTATGTCCTATGCAAATAGTAAAAATTAAGCAAATAGTAAAATTAATTATATAGTGATAAAACTTAATATAGTAAAATAAATTAAATAGTAATAAAGCTAATTAAAGGTGATACATCTTACATTCGGCCATCCGACTCTTCTTCATCTGACCCAGATGAAAGTTCGTAATCTTGTGATCGGCTGCTTGTGATCGCCAAGGCTTCATATAATCGCAACTGGTAGATGTTTGATTTGGGTCCATTTCAAAACGTCCATTTATTTTCTTTTTTGTAATTTCATATGGTTCCATAAATTCATTTATCAGTTTCTTTCCTGCAACAAACTGAGTTCTTTTTGTTGCTACTAAATTACCTACTTCAAATTGTATTTCTACTTTTTGCTTCTTATCATAATTTTCCTTATATTCTTCTTGAGCTTTTTCAATTTGTTTTCTTGCCGTCTGTCTCAATTCTTCACGATCATTATCAAACTGGTTTTTGAATTCTTCTTCTAATAGGTTATTTATACATATGTCATCTGGATTTTTCATTGAAATTCCGAACATTAATTGAAAAGGTGTCACCTTGGTAGATTTGTGTACTGAGCTATTGATTGCACGTTGGACTTTGCTAACATATTTGTACCACGTATATGATTTGTCAGATGAGACTTTTGATAATACTGATATTATTACTTTGTTACCTCTCTCTACTTGTCCGTTGCCTCTAGGTACTCCCGTTGTTGTTGTTATGTGCTCGATGTTTTCGTTTTTGCAAAATTCGGAAAAAACTCTTGACGTAAAAGCTGGACCCTTATCACTTATGATCCGCTTAGGATTGCCAAAAACCTCTTGCCAGATACTTAGTTTTTTTAGAACTTCTTCTGCAGATGTTGTCTTGGTAGGATACATCCATACAAACTTCGAAAAGCTATCTACAATGACAAAAAGATACTTATATTGCTTACTTGTTGCATCCATAGGTCCAAGATGATCCATATGTATTGTTTATAACGGCTGATTCCCTTTATCTATGCAATGTAGATATCCTTCAAGTTTTCCCGTTTTTTTATTATACAAAATACATTTGATACAATTTTTAATACACAGATTAACCTTACTACGAAGATGTGGAATATAAAACTGTTGTTGCAATAAATACATTGTTTTTTCAGTTCCAAAGTGGCTAATTTCATGTTTGAGTGTGATTATTTCTTTTTCCATTGCTTTTGGTACGACTATTAGATCTTGACCTTGTATATTTTTATATAGAATCTCTCCTTTTAATTTGTAGTCTTCATAATCTTTTGTTTTTAAAATTTCTTTAATGGTGTTTATATGAGGGTCTAAATTTTGGGCTTTCTTTAGTCTAGTTGTTACCTCTGTGTTAATGACTAGAATCTGATATGGATATCGGCTGAGAGCATCTACATGTCTCATTCTTGTATTTTTACGATGTTCAACTGAAAATATGAAATCTTGCAAATATAAAATCCAACGGGAAACTGCTGGCGGTAAATCAAGTTTTGATATTGTTTGTTTGTACGCTGAACAGTCTGTGACGAGCTTAAATTCGATTCCTAACAAATAGTGTCGAAATTTTTTAATTGCCAAATAAGCTGCTTTTACTTCTAAAAAATAACTGTGTAAGTTTTCCTCGCTTTCCGTTGTTTTCTTACTCCAATAGTAAATAGGATGTAATTCATTATTTGTTTTTTGCATCAGAATTGCTGCAAACCCATGTTTAGATGCGTCAGTATGTAGTTCAGTTGATGCTTCTCTATTGTAAATACTTAAGACGGGTTGTTTTGTTAGAAGTGTTTTCATCTTATCTATTGACTGTAGTTGTTGTTCTCCCATTTTAAACACACTATTTTTTTTTAATAAATCAGTTAGTGGTTTCACCAATAATGCATAACCAGGAACAAATTTTCTAAAGAACCCTGTTAGACCTAAAAAGGATTGTAAGGCTTTTATATTTTTAGGTTCAGGAAATTTATTAATGGCCTTTAATTTTTCTTCACCAGGTGCAACTTTTCCTTCAGAAATGACATGACCTAAAAAACTAACTGATTTTTGTAAAAATTAGCATTTTTTCCATTTTATTTTTAAACCATTAATAGCAGCAACGTTTAGTATACATTTTAACTTACTTATACCTTCTGTATCATCTTTTAATGGTATAATGATGTCATCCATATATACCAGCATCATTTTTTGGTTGATTAATTCTCGAAAAATATGATTTATAAAGCGGATAAAAACAGCCGGTGAGTTACAAAGACCAAATGGTGCACGATTAAATTCAAATGTTCCTTCCTTCGTTACAAAACCCGTATATTTTTTAGAATCATCTTCTATTGGCACGTGGAAAAATCCATTTTCCAAATCCAATACCGAAAATACTTTCGCTCCTTGTAAATCATCTAACACTTCTTCGATTAGTGGAACAGGAAATCTATCTTTAATAATTACCTGATTTAATTTTCTGTAATCTATACAGACTCTGTGCGATCCATCCTTTTTCTTTACTACCACTACCCTACTAGTATATTCGGATGTAGATGGTCTAATAATATTTGCTTTAATCCAATCTTCAATTTGTAATTTAACTATTTCTTGTTGTGTCATTGGTAATCTACTTGGGCTATGGTAAATAGGTATTTCATTATGCAGTAATATTTTCATTTTTATTGGTGGACTTGAATTTTCTACTGGGCTATAGGATTGAATGATATTGTTGATTTCCTCTTTATGTTTAGATGGTACATCGACTTCGTTGATATCACTTTGTATATTCATCACAAAATGGCTTTCGCTACCTTTTTTTATTTCAAAATTAATTCCATTTTCATCCATTATAACTTTAAATTTTGCAATGAAGTCGTAACCTAATATGCAGTCATAATTAATAACTCCGTCAGGTACCAACATGATCTTTTGTAAAGCTGAAACATTATCAATTAAAACTTTAGTTTCGAAAATACCTTTAGTACTTGAGCTTCCATTTCCTAGCCCTATCAACTTCGTTTGAAAATCCGTCACGTCTGCGTTTTTTATTTTGTTTTTGAAAGCACTTTCTTTCATTAAAGTTAATTCTGAACCAGTATCCACTAAAGCAGTAAATTCTTGATTTTGAACAAAAATTATTTTAACAGTTTTTGGACTGGATATAATATTCATGGCCGTATTTGAATTTTCATTTAAAATGCAATTCTTTGAGATATGTCCGGTTTTATGGCATTTAAAACATTTTGGTGGTGTCTTGCACTCCGATCTTCTATGACTTTTTGAACCACAATTATAACAACGTTCTACTTTTGTAATACCTTGTCTACTTTTTGTATCGTTCATTTCAGCGCAGTGTATTTTTTCATAAATTGTATATCTGTCTTTTAGATCTAAATAAGTTTTTGCCCTATACAGATCGTATTTATTTTTTTTTTTTTAACCGACTTCTCAATTTATTGTGTGTTTCGGCACTGCTTATGTTTTTATAGAATTCTTTTATCAACTCGTCCTTTAGTTCTTTGTATGAACCAAATGGTACAGACATTAAAAATAATTCCGCCGTTTTTTTCATTTTATTTCGTGCATACACGAATTTCTGCATTTCTGTCCAACCCCAGACCTCTGCAACTTTTTCGAAATTTTCAAACCATATTTGGATTTCCACGTTTTCACCATCAAAATCAGTGATTGAATTTTCCACGTGGTCTATAGGAAATTTTACTTTATTTTCTTGTGTTTCTTCTTTTGTGATTTTTATGGTTAACAATCTAATCAGCTCACTCAAATCGTTAGTCCCTGAGACTCCTGCATATTTTGAATCGACTGTATTTTTACTCATGTTCACGAGACAATTTAACTCAAAACTATCAATATTTCCTTTTAACTTTAAAATTTTTTTTGCGTTTTGTCTTGTAAAGTAAACTTTATTTTTAAAATCTTCCGTTTTACTACTTTTTTTTATTCTTATTTTTTTCACTTTTGATGAAACAGTCATTTAATATTCAGTAACCCAACAAAAAAAATTTTAATGCACCCACGTTTAGGTAAAACATGTGCTTTTACAGTTTTTCATTTAAAATTTAAATTTAAAAATAAAAAAAAATTGGTTGAGCCCCCAAATGTAAATTGGAATAACAAGATTTGTATTTATTATTCTAATTATTTATTACAGTTCAGTGTACAAAATTCACAAAAAATTAATTAAATTTAAAACAAAAACTAAAATCTTCTTTCTTCTTTTCTTCTTAAATTATTTTCTTCTTAAATTTCTTTCTTCTTCTTATTCAACCGAGTTCAACTTAAAAACTGATTCCAAATTATATAATAAAATCATATGTTTAAAGAAATTAATGTAAAACAACAACAAAAAATAAAATGCTGTTATTGCATTTTATGTCCTATGCAAATAGTAAAAATTAAGCAAATAGTAAAATTAATTATATAATGATAAAACTTAATATAGTAAAATAAATTAAATAGTAATAAAGCTAATTAAAGGTGATACATCTTACATATATATACATCATTTTTACAGTAATCTTCCAGCTCGGTTTGCATATTAAATTCAGTATGTTCATTTTCTTCATACCAAGCGATAAATTCTCTACGATCATTTTCTGTCATTGTTTCGATACCATAATAGTGTTTTAATGGCAATGGTCCAATGTAATTAGCATTTTCTCTAGTATTGAATAAATGTGGAAAATGACCTTTTTTTATATTAACAGATAATTCAAAAGCTTTCGGAAGTTTAGCCAGTTCCATTGGCAAATAATTTAACGAATCTAAAAACTTTATGTTATTTATTTCCATTTGAATAATTTTTGTTCCTCTCATGATTAATGTGGGTTGTAAATTACTTTTAATCAATAGTTCATTTAAAATGAATTGATGATCAAAACTTTGTCCATTATGAGCCAAAACCGTAACTTTCTTAAAGTTTTTTGCTAATCCAAAAATATAATCAACAAAACCTGAAATAACATTTGTTTTTAAAACTTTTGTCCTATAACCACATTTTAAGCAAAAATACAACTTAGATTCATTTATGCAACGATTGCATCTTGTAGAGAGAACACACAGATTTGGTTCGTGTAATTTAACATCTTGTTTTTGCTTTTGGTATATTGTTGTTTCTTGCATTGTTTCTAAATCATAAAATATAAAAAGAAAATCGTCGAAAACTGGTTTTCTTGTATCAATACTAATGTAACAATAATGATTTCTTTCTACAAATTTTTTACACTGTTTGCAAAACAAATTATAACATTTAAATAAGCCACGCTTAACTGAATATAATTTGAAGCATTTTAGACATTTATGAACTTCTGAGCAGTTTTCTCCTCTGAAAGATCGTTTACATGTAATACACGAAATATTTGTAGGTATTATATCACATGCGGGAGATTGCTGGCAATAAATACAACTACCACCACATTTATGATAGTTTTTATTGCTGTATCCCACATTGCATTTTTCACAATAATAATTTATACAAAAAACTGATGTAAGCGAGGTAATTAGGTTGTAATGGTTATCGTGATAATAGAGATTAATTCTCTTTCCACCATTTCTTCCCTCAAATATAATATTTTTCTTGTCGCCATAACTGTAGACTACAATGTTGTACTCATCTCCGAAATGATTCTGTATTTTTTGTAATTCTGGAATTCCCGCGCTACTTGTTCTATCTCCTTGTGTTTTCTGCACTAGCTCATATGCTAAATTCGTTTGCAATTTGTTAATGTCTTGTCTTATTTTTTTATAATTGACGTCTTTGTCGACGAAAGCTTTTCCAACTACTATTGCACGATACAGACAAAGATTGTCTTTATTTTTAATACTCACAACTCCTGTTCGTTTCATGCACTGTTCTTTGAATGTAAAATAGTTTTTCTCTCGACCATTTCCTGTGGGTACATTCACTATGGTAGTAGTAAGTTCAAACGAATCAGTGTCCAATCCCTCAGAATTACTCTGAAAAATTTTATAAATTAACTCCCATATATCTTCAACCTTGAGGGTGCTTGCTGGTTTGTAGCTCATCCAACCCGGTGTTCGTTCTTGAAAATTATTCCCAAAAAATGTTATTCCAACAAGGTCGGTTGGATTAACGTTCTCAAGCGAGTATTCTACAATTTCGTTTATTGCATCTTTAAACCACGAAAGCATATCTTTGTTGCTTGGAGTCGATTTAATTTTAAAAGTTATTTTACGCGATAATATTTTAAAGCGATGAGCATACTGGCTCTTCATCAATAAATTTTTTTAAAAAAATCTTTTTGGCCATTCTAACTTAACAATTTAAAATTACTTTATTCTTTGAACTAAGCCGTAAGGGTTACTCCATATTTATAGTGCAAAAAAAAAATAAACATTTATTTTCAATCGGGTCAATTTTTAAAAAACAATTTAATTTTTTTTATTATAAAAGAATTCTTTACATTTTTTTTATAAAAATTAAATTTAATAATTTATTCACACATTAAGGTGCAGTAAATATTAATTAAATATCAAAAACCTTGTGTCATATAAAAACAAAAGAAACTATTTGTCAATTCTTGTCTTAGTAATTTGTTTAAATGTTGATTGCAATAATGTGTTAATTAAATAGACAAAAAATTATATATTAATTATTTGAGGTTGTTGATTAATGTGTTTAAATTGTATTTTATATTACATTCTAATAAGAATTATTTTTGTGTTAAAGTTTCCAGAGAGTGTTTCATAAACTATTTTTTTTTTTTATAGTCACGATTATTATAATTATAATTAATTAATCATAATGTTTTACTAGAAAATATCTTATTAGATTATTGAAAACACTATAATGTATTGTAAGGGAGAACTGTATGACATGTACCATTATAGTTCTCGCTCTATGTTCTTAAGGTAGCAATCTACTCCATTCGTTCCAGTCCAAAATAATAAATAATTGTATAAGTAAAAAAAAAAGTAGTACACTCACTCTTACTCACTATTAATTGTTAATGGAGTAAGAAGTCGTGAGATATAATTAATAAGAATTCTAATAGGAAACAAACTTTGTGTTTGATTTAAAAAATTATAAGAATATAAAAGCTTTGTGAAATTAATAAAAACTTTGTATTTAAATAAAAATTTATTAAAATATAAAAAACTTTGTGTTTTCAATTAATAATTTGAGACGGGATACCCCCCCCCCTCCTTCTCACAATTTAGAAGTGGGATTAGTAGCCATACGTAAAAATAAATTAAGTAAAAGTTTGGATTTTTTTTTATAAAAAAAAAAAAAAAAAAAAAAAAATGGAAAAGTTGACGGTATCTGCTTTGAAGCAGAAATTGAAGGGACTTGGCATTAAAGCTACAGGTAAAAAAGAAGATCTGTATAATAGATATGTTCATCATTTAAATAATACCGAGAAAGAAAATGGCGGTAATATTGAAAGTGAAGATGACGAAATTATTGTGGAACAGCGTGATTTCAATCGTACCCGTTCCAGTCTAACAAATTTAGAACGTGAAAATATATTAAATAAAAAAGAAGTGGAACTGTTACGAAGAGAAATCGAAATTTTAAAAATGGAACGTACGAGTACATCTATTGGTGAAAATAGTAAACAAACAAGTAAGTGCGACAATGTCAAATTAAATATATTGGAATTATTAAACAACTTTGACGGAGAAAATTTTTCAACTTGGACACAACAAATAAAAAATCTACAAGAAATGTTTTTATTGACGGATGACGAAATGAAAATAATAGTAATTGGAAAATTAAAGGGAAAACCAATTCAATGGTTCCATTCCAAAGCGAAACATCTAAGATTAGATTTAACTGAACTGTTGGAGAATTTAAAAATTATATTTGACACCAAACTGAATAAAATAGAAATTGAGAGAAAATTTAAAAATAGAATGTGGAAGTTAGGTGAAACATTTGCAGAGTATTTTAATGAAAAGCTTTGTTTAGCAAATAATTTGGGACTTACAGAAGAAGACCTCATAGATAATGTAATAGAAGGTATAGACGATAAAATGCTTCAAAACCAAGCAAAAATTCAATGTTTTAACAATAAGCAGCAGATCTTGAAAGCATTTTCATCAATAATTAAAGAAAAAACAACATCAACCAACAATAATTATTATGACAAAAATCAAAATAAAAACATAAATATAAAAAAATGTTACAATTGCGGATTAAAAGGTCACCTGTCAAACGAATGCAGAAAACCAAAAAGACAACCAGGTTCCTGTTATTCATGTGGACTATTCGGACACCGTTATGCAGAGTGCCCTGAAAAACAAAAAAAGAAATTTACAATCAACAATCAAGAAATTAATAATCAATCTTTAAATTTTATTACTGAGGTAAATGCTGATTTTATTATGCAGATTGGAGTTTTCATCCAAAATAATGAAGGTATTTATTATGAAAAAAAATTAAATGCTCTTTTAGATACTGGTAGTGCGGTATCAATAATTAAAGAAAAATTTTTAAAAAATTATGTTGTCCAAAATAGTAATTCAAAAAATTTTCATGGAATTAATAATTCCCAACTAAAAATATTTGGACATCATAATTGTTTTGTAAATGTAAACAATGAAATAAAAAATATACACTTTTTAGTAGTAGACAATCAAACTATGAGTACCGATATAATTATTGGTAGAGATTTTATTAATGTTTTAGGGTTTAAATTAAATTTTAAAGAAAAAGAAAATATTGATGTACAATTTGAAAAAGAATTAATGTGTATTCAAACAATAGATATTAAAGATAGAATTCATTTAAATATTAACGAAAAAATTGATTTTAATTGTAAAAAAATAGTAATAAGCTTATATGAAAATTATTTAGAAATGATTAACAACGAAATAAAATTTCAAAAAACATTTGAATATGAAATGAAAATAATATTAGAAAAAAATCAACATTTTTCAGTGAAACCGAGAAGATTAGCATATAATGAATGGGAAATATTATCAAAAATATTGAACGAATTATTAGAAAAAAAAATAATACGAGAAAGTAATTCTCCATTCTGTTCACCAATAGTACTTGTTAAGAAAAAAAATAAATTAGATTACCGTTTATGTATAGATTACCGGGCATTGAATAAGATTACGTTGCGGGACAACTATCCTTTACCTATGATAGAAGATTTAATTGATGGGTTGGATAATAAAAAATATTTTAGTTTGCTTGATCTTAAGAGTGGTTTTCACCACATACTAATAGAAGAAAATTCTATTAAATATACTAGTTTCGAACCCCACTAGGGCAATATGAATATGTGAAAATGCCGTTTGGCTTAAAAAACGCACCATCGGTGTTTCAAAGATATGTTGAAAAAATCTTTAAAAATTTAATTATAGAAAAAAAAATTATTATTTATATGGACGATTTTTTAATTGCAACTTCATCTTTAAACGAACATTTAGATATCCTAAAAATAATATTTAAAATTTTAGCTGAACACAGATTAGAGTTAAATATTACAAAATGCAAATTTTTATTAACTGAAATAGAATATTTAGGATATTCGATTAATCAGAACGGAGTTAGACCAAATTTAATTAATGTAAAAGCTATTAAAGAATATGTAGAACCAAAAAATATAGGTACGCGAATTACAAAGATTTTTAGGGATGTGTTCTTACTTTAGAAAATTTATCGCAAATTTTGCCCATATAGCTAAACCTTTGCAAGATCTAATTAAGAAAAACGTCCCTTTTAGATTTGAATCAGAACAAGTAAATGCATTTAATAATTTAAAAGCGAGGTTAATAGAAAGACCTGTTATAAACCCAATTCATGAAACTGAATTGCATTGCGACGGAAGTGCAAACGGATTCGGAGCCATATTAATGCAGCGTAAAGAGGATGGAAATATGCACCCAATATTCTATTTTTCTAAACGTACAACTGATTTAGAATCAAGGTACCATTCTTACGAGTTAGAGACTCTAGCTATCATTTACGCATTAAGAAGATTTAGAATATATTTGCTAGGAAAAAAATTTTTAATTATTACAGACTGCAATGCATTGGCTTTGACGTTAAAAAAACAAATAATTAATCCCAAAATTGCAAGGTGGGCACTTGAAATGCAAACCTTTGAGTATACCATTGAACATAGAGAAGGTAGGCGTATGCAACATGTAGACGCTTTAAGTCGTTCTAGTACTGTTTTAGTTTTACAAGAGTGTAGTTTTGAACATAAATTAGCAATATGCCAAAATCAAGATGTTGAATTAGAGAAATTACGTAAAGAACTAGAAGCAAAAGAACACTCATTATTTGAGTTACGGGATGGGTTAATTTAAAGATGGGTAAATTAAAAATTTAAGTCGATTTTATGTTCCAAATTCAATGCAAGTCCAAATATTAAAAAATTCCCATGATTTAGTTGGCCATCTAGGGTTTGAGAAAACGTTGGAAATAATTAAAAGGACATATTGGTTCCCTAATTTGCTAAATGAAAAAGTAAAAGAATATATACTAAACTGTCCAAAATGCATCGAATTTAATAGCATACCCGGTAAAGTTGAAGGATTTTTACATTCTATTCCTAAAAAAGAAGTACCATTTAATACCATACATATAGACTTCTATGGTCCACTCGAATCAAATCGAAATAAAAACAAGTAAAGAAACAGTCAGTCGGTGCAACCGACTTAGAAATACCCTACACCTATTTGGTTCAAATTTAAGGACATATCCATAAGTCATTTTAACACCATAGAAGCTGTTATTAATTTGATCGTAAGACATAGCTTACCAAATTAACTGTATAATACTAAAAACATTTTCTAATTACTCTATCTATTAAAAAATACAACAAATTCTTACTAATTTATCTATTTAAAAATATTAAATAACAAACAAACTTGAAATAAATGAAAATATATTTATTCCAATTCAATTACAAAATGAAAAAATTCTAATTATTAAATTTTGTGATAAAAAGATAATCAAAGCATAATATATTTAATAATCCAAATTTTAAAAAATTGCAATTATTTTAAATGGTTAGTTTATATACCTAATAGAAAAGCTTATAAACGCAAAATATGCAATAAATGTATTTCTAAAATACAATTAAAAATTTACACCTTTTCATATAATTCATTTAAATATAAAAATAAATTTTACATAAATGCAGCAAGTACCTTTGAACATAGCTGAACCACTACAATTAAGTCTAGATTTCGGAGACACATAGGACATAGGAAATATATTCTTTGGCTTCGAAATTAAACTCGACCACAACCAATTCCCATGGTACTTTCATTACTAGTAACCTACTGTTAAATTTCATCAAAATACCGGCATTATTTTTTGAGTTATGGTGTTTGTAAGATATATGTTTGTTAGTCCTTGAACTTTTCAAGGGTTCCAGGACCCGAAATTATGGTACGATTTCGCCCATATGCAGTCCCGTCATACTTTCAATACTAGTTAACCCTTGTACACAATTGGAACGCTCTATCTTAATTTTAAGTTACTAGTTTTATCAATTTCGATGATAAGCTTTTACACATTGGGGGGTCTAAGAGAGGTTCTGAACCACCACTCCAATTGATCCCAAATTAGGGGGCCACGCAAGAAATAGTAAAGAACACCCTTGTGGCAAATTGGAAGCTTCTTCATTTGTTTCAAGTTACTATATTTATTAATTTCGAAAATATGCTTTAAGGTCCTCGGAACTGAGTGGCTGGTCCCCGATCCACTACTCCAATGGGGCCCAAATTTCAAAGACACTTACGAAATAGGAAGGGACACCCTGATACCAAATTTGGAGGTTCTATCTTCATTGGTTTCGGAATTATGCTCGTTTGGCCTAAATTCGATCAAGAAGTTCTAAGTTCCGAACCCATTGTCCAATCCTCACCGTACCTAATCACCGCCGTAGTTTCATTACCAATAACCTACAGCACAAATTTCATGAAGATAGCCTCATTAGTTGTTGAGTTATCGTGATTTTTTATATATGTTCCTTAGCCCTGACATCGATTAAAAGTTCCGGAATCCGAACCGTTGGGCTGATTTCGCCCTTATATAGTCCGCGCTGTACTTATAGTCCTAGTTAACCCTTGTACACAATTTGAACGGTCTATCCTAATTTTAAGTAACTATTTTTAGTAATTTCGATTATAAGCCTTTAAAACTTGGGAGGTCTGAGAGGGGTACAGAACCACCACTCCAATTGATCCCAAATTAGGGGAACACGCAAGAGATAGTAAAGAACACCCTTGTGGCAAATTGGAAGCTTGTATATTTTTTCAAGTTGTTATCTTTATTAATTTTAAAGATATGCTTTAAGGTCTTCGGAAATGTGTGGCTGGTCCCCGACCCACTACTCCAATGGGACCCAAATTCACAAGACACTTAGGAAATAGGAAGGGACACCCTGATACTAAATTTGGAGGTTCTATCTTCATTGGTTTCGGAATTATGCTCGTTTGGCCTAAATTCGATCAAAAAGTTCTAGGTTCCGAACCCATGGTCCAATCCCGACCTTACGCAATTCCTGAAGTAGTTTCATTACTAGTAACCTACAGCACAAATTTGATGAAGATAGCGTCATTAGTTGTTGAGTTATCGTGATTTTTTATATTTGTTCGTTAGCCCTGAAACCGATTAAAAGGTCCAGAATCCGAACCCATGGGCCGATTTCGCCCATATGCAATCCCCGCCGTACTTTCAGTCCTAGTAACCTACAGTTAAAATTTCATCAAGATAGCTCCATTATTTTTTGAGTTATCGTGCCTACGGACGGACGGACGGACGGACGGACGGACGGACATGGCTATATCGACTAAGGCGGTCACGCTGATCACAAATATATATACTTTTCCATATCTAGCTCGCTTCCTTTAGGTGGTTACAAACACCATACCAAAGTTAATATACCCCTTTACCTATTCTATAGGTGTAGGGTATAAAAAGTACATTCTGGTTATTATAGATGCATTTACTAAATTTGTAAAATTATATGCATCCAATACACAAAATACAAAGGAAACTATTAAAATTTTAGAATCATATTTTAATCAATTTAGTCGTCCTGTAAGATTAATTAGTGACAGAGCTACGTGTTTTACATCTGAAGAATTTAAAAAATATTTAAAGTCACAAAATATTCAGCACATTTTAGTTGCTAGCGGTTGCCCAAAAGCTAATGGTCAGGTAGAGAGAGTTAATAGAACTATGGGTCCTGTCATTTCAAAATTGGTAGATAATGAAAATAAAATATATTGGTATCAAGTTTTGGATAAAGTTGAGTTTGCTCTCAATAATACTATTGCTAAAGGCACAAATACAACACCCAGTAAATTATTATATGGTGTTGATCAAAAAGGTGAGCTGAATGATAAAATTAAAGAATATCTTGAAAACTTTATTTTAAAAAATGATGATCGCAATTTAGCAGAAATTAGAAATAAAGCGTCTATAAATATTAAAAAAAATCAATCTTATAATGAACAATATTATAATAAAAAGCATAAAGTACCACGAAAATATACTGAAGGAAATTTAGTAATGATAACAAATGTAGACACTACTATAGGTAAAAATAAAAAATTAATTCCGAAGTACAAGGGACCTTATGAAGTTAAAAAAGTTTTAGATAATGACAGGTATATACTGAAAGATGTTGATGGTTTCCAATTAACTCAAAAACCTTTCGAAGGTACATTCGATGTTTCACGTATGAAACCATGGTTAAACATTTAAAAAAAAAAAAAAAAAAATAAATTTTTTATTAATTCGAGGACGAATTGGAGACAGGATGGCCGAGCTGTAAGGGAGAACTGTATGACATGTACCATTATAGTTCTCGCTCTATGTTCTTAAGGTACCAATCTACTCCATTCGTTCCAGTCCAAAATAATAAATAATTGTATAAGTAAAAAAAAAAGTAGTACACTCACTCTTACATTAATTGTTAATGGAGTAAGAAGTCGTGAGATATAATTAATAAAAATTCTAATAGGAAACAAACTTTCTGTTTGATTTAAAAAATTATAAGAATATAAAAGCTTTGTGAAATTAATAAAAACTTTGTGTTTAAATAAAAATTTATTAAAATATAAAAAACTTTGTGTTTTCAATTAATTATTTGAGACGGGATACCCCCCCCCCCCCATCCTTCTCACAGTATATCGTTATAATTACAAATAAATCTGATTGGATTAAAAGAATTTAATTTTAAAGTTTTAGAAGAATTTAATTTTTGGGGTAGGGTAACCGAAACCTATGTCTTAATATTTTACAAAAGTATATAAACTCATGACAATTAACTTACTTTAATCAGGTTAGTACACTGAACAAACACTAAAAACAAAAAACGTCCAATCAAAAACAATAAAAAAATGGTAAGATTATGTTATTTATTTATTCTTAAATTATTTCTAATATTTTTTTTTAAATCTATATTAATTCAGGCAACTTTTATTAAAAGTATAATAAACATAGCAAAGGGTGAAAATGAACATGAAGAATACCTGAACATCGATACACTGGAAAAGGATAAATTATATAATGTCATCTGTTGGAAGTTTTTGGATTCAAAAAGAGGTGACAGAGTACTTCTATGTCAGTTGCGAGATCCAATTAATAAGAAAAAATTTACAATTTTTATGCCAGAACGCTTCTACCTTGAGTGGGGGGAAACAGGTATAAATAAAAGGCCTTTGGCTTATTTTATTATAGTAAAAAACAAAATGAGCGGTAGGAAGGCAGTAGTTGATCTACAATTTGTTGTCGGAAATAATAAACAATATTTCTTGAAAGAATTATCTTTGATTGCTGAGGGGTCACTGATACCGATGCTGTTTATGTTTAAAGCACCTTTTTCATCCGAGGAGTTAAATAGTGATGCTAAAAAGCAAAATGAATTCAATAAACAACAAATAAATGGTGTTAATTGGGATGATGGATTTATAGAATATTTAGAAATTAAAAATATCTTAAAGGAATATTTAACATTTGATATTGTTTACGTGAAGGGGTACAAGAAAAAGGAATTTTTAGATAAATTTGTTTCGTGTTCAGTACAAGTTATCAACTTAGATAATGACATTCCATCTCTTCAGAAGCTAAAGAATTTCACAACCATATGCCCTCATCATCACATTACGGAAAATTTACAAAGATGTGCTGTAAAAAATTGTATGAACTTATATATGTGTTTAATAAAAGAAAATAATTGGTTTTAAAAAATGTTTGTTTTATTTATTATTGACCAAAATATTTTTTCTGACAAAAACATAGGTATTTCATAAAATAGTCTGGAATAGTTGCATTGAGCTATATGTAAATTCATAGGAATGTAGAAATCTTCTTGCTCCAATCTTAATTTGTTCTTTTCAATACACCTTTCAATATATTTGAATACATATTCTCGAACATTCAAATCAGCTCCATTGTTATATGACATTACTGCTTGTATAAAATCTAACATAAGACAAAAGCGGGTGTATTCATCTATATTCAATGTAAGTTTTTTAATATGTCCACAATGATTGAATTTTAGCGGAAATCCTTTTGAATTTAATTTTGTTTTGGCTTTTTTTTTTAAATCATGATAAAATTCATACCACTCCAAATAATTCATTTCGCAGATAACTTTGTGATGTCTTTGGAAAATTATTGTTGCAGTAAAATTTTCAATATTAAATCCAATTTAAATTTTTATTGTTTGTTTTTTATCCAAAAAATAAATATAGCTTAATAAAAGATTCGGCTGCTGCTGCTGCTGCGCTGGTTGATCATTTTCCGATGTTTTTTCAAATACTTCTGAATTTGTTGTTTGCTCCATTTTGTCTTTTGTATTTTTTTAAAGTGGCCAATTCTATTTCAGAGTTCGGTATTTATAGTTTTTCTCCCATATTTTATTTTTTAAAAATTTTTCGAAACATTCTTTCTATTTTTCTGTCATTTTGGAGTGAGGATGATCTGTTGAATAAATTAAGAAAAAATTTCATGCTTTTACAGGAACTTCGCATCCATAGATATACACAAGAATACTGCCCGCAAACAGACGATAGATTACTTTGTAACCGTTTATTGTTGAAAACAAAGCATTTAGATTGATTTTGTAGAAATTTTATGATCTCAATGTGAAAAGGCGGATTTCCAAATGAATCAAAATATTCTGCACACCCTTGAACTGGAACAAATATTGCTAACCAATGTGTTCCACTTTCATTAGAAGTATCAGTATTTACCACCAAAATACTAGGTTTTGAAATTTGTTTTGGCAATTGATCAAGAGCATAAACACCTTTAAATATTTTACGTGTCACATTATTACTTTTCAGTACCTTCGAAATCTGAAATGTGTTCATTATCTTGTAAACGAGAAATATCTACTAGACGAGTATTTCCTCTTATATATGTTTTCAAAAATTCTGCTTTAAGTTTTCCATTTGTTAGGATTATATCGAATTTTTCAAGCAAGTTTATTAAGTTATTGGTTGTTTTTTCGTTATCGATATGCCCAAAAGAGTAATTTTCGATATCTGTTCTTTTTAAATCTCTGACAGGAAACTTATACTTTAATTCTTTTACAATCGTTTTACATTTTTCATTTATTCCGGCCACAGCAAGGTTTTTTACAAATATTGTATTGGTGTCGTCCGTACAGAACGACAAGTCTACTAGAACACAAGTCATAGTATAATGATGAGAAACGAAATACTAATCATGTCAATTTCTATACTGGCATCAAATTCTGCAAATACAATGCATGTTAAAGTTGAGGTTAACGGAGAACTCAGCCTTGCTTCAATTTTTACTGTTCCTTGATTTAAAAGGTTTTGACAAGAATCTGTTGTTGATCCATCTGCAGATAAATCAAAAGCTAGTATTGTGCAGCCTTTTGTAAACTAAATGTCCTCTATCAGAGTGATGTATACCAGTTCCACTGAATAATGTTAAGTATGCTCGTGAATTATAAAAGTTATTGGTTGAAAAGTTTGTTTCTATAGGAGAATTAGGTACAGGCATTCCATTTACATATTATAATTTGCTTTTTTAGGAGATGGTGATGGAGCTGCTACTGTTATTACATCACCTCCTGGTGTTTCGAATATACGAAATATAGTTGAAACTGTGAAAGATTTTGATGTTCGAAAAAGTATGGATTTTTTGATCTTTTCCCATTAAAGTTTTCATTGTTTACCATACAAAATACAAGAGCCCTTGGAATTTGTCCTATAAAGACATTGTCCAATGATATATTTGAAGTATTAGATGGAATTGTAAATGTTTTAATTTCGTTTCTTTTGTAGTGATACTTTGCGTTTGCTTTTTCTAATACGGTATTGTGTGCTAACAATATGTTAGGATTTATAGTAACATGCTTCATGTATAAAGTAGCTTCATGAATCTTTAAATAGCTTTCGTCTGAATTATTGAAAAATATAAAAAAATCTTGTTTTTCTAATGTCAGAGCAATTCTCATGTCAACGTTATTTAAAAGTAGTGTTGGAGTATTGAAGAAATCTACATGTAATTTTCCCATCAATTCCACCACTGCAGAATTATTATATAATTTCTGTCTTGCTTTAGAGCCACCATTGTCAAAAGTATTAATGTTAGGTTTGTCTAATTCCCAACCAGATGCTTCTAAATGTGTTTGACTTGAATCACTGCCGTAATTTAGTAAAGTTGTCAGGTATGCCTTGTAATGATATAATGAGTCGGAAGGTGTAATGTTTTTTCCATTTAATGTCACATTACACTGTTTGATCATGGAGTGTAATAAATTATTTATAACACTTGGTTTTTGCTTTAGCATCATTTCCCATTCCTGTTTTATCATTTGCACTCCAAGATGATCCATCTTTTTTTAATATTTGAACTTTAAATTTTATATAGGTGCTGGATAAATCTCTATAAGTATCTCCGTTTCCAAGTGAAACAAATTCAATGGTTGATGGTGATGCTTCTAATGAGGCTAAAGGGCTGTATGCTACCTCCTCTGAACGTAAAATGCTTGTTTGCACTGGTAAAGAAGCAAAAATATCTAATTCAGATTTCATACATTCCATTTTTTAGTTGAAAATATCAGATTTCTTGGTTTGCTTTTTGCGTCGTTTCAACTTTGAATGCTGTTTTTTAGAAATTGATCTTCTTTTTATAGATTTCCGTCTTCCACCATACATTGAATGTTGTTGATTAACCATTGATTTTCGTAAATTTTTAATACCACTTTTGCCTTGATCAATTACGGTTTCTTTAATATGGGCACCTGATGCTATGTCACCAAGAATATTTTTACTTGTGTTTACAGCTTCTTTTTTAAAAAGATCCCAGCCAGTTGAAAGAACTGGTTTCAAGTAACGAAATAAACTTCCAAATATGTTACCGAAACCACGGCCACGCTGTATATTTGGATAAAACTGTAATAAAGGTCCAATATCATTAATTCCTCCTCCTACTTAAGAGGAATAATATCTCACGTAAGCTCGTTCCATGTTTGATAGAATCTTATTTGAGTAGTAGTATTTATATTGTTTGGCAATCAATGCTTTTTAAAGTGTAAGACAATTTTTGTTGGATAGTAACTTGAAACAAAATTTATTGCATCACTGTATTGGTTACAGATTTTAATTGCAATAGTTTCAAAAATATTTTTCTCTATAGGTATGTAATGAATATTTTGAAATCCAATATTTATAGATGTTCTACAATTTTCTATGTTGATAGCTCTCAATGCCCGTACTTTGTTACTTCCAAAAATAGATGATTGAACTATATCTGAATAAATCATAACCATTCCATTTAATTCGTCTTTGTTATTAGCAATAGCTAATTTAAATAGTTCAGGTAATTTAGTTTTGAAACTTTTTAAACCTTTTTTCTGTTGAAATAATTCTTTTAACAATGTTTTTATATTATAACTGTGATTAACCTTTATAAAGAAGCTGTCTTCATCAAAAGTCTGTGATATTCGAATTAAACCTTTTTTGTTTTGATCTGCTGCTTTTTGAAAAGTTACATCATCGTAGTTTTTTGTATTAGAGATATATGCCAAAATTTCATAAAAAAATTCTTTGAAAACTTGGTGTCGAGTAAATCCCGGATTTGGAGTTATATTTTTAATAAGTGTTGGTAAAAAATTAAACTTCCAATCATCCAAATGTAATTCCGAATCGTCATATGAATAATATGTGTAACCTATAGATTTGGTTACTTTGATTTTTTCAAGAGGTTTTTCAATGTTTGTTACATAAACGTTATACTCCCCAATATTAATAAGAGCACAATTCTCTTTGTTAAATGTTTCCGTTTGTAGGAAATCGTTCAGATAAATTTCTGAAAGACCAACTTTCCAATTTCCATTTCTTAAATCAAAGTGATTAGGTAGTTTATTTTCGAATGAAGCTAAAGTATTTTCAGGAAACAGTTTTAAATTATCATTGCTAAACAATGTTATATAGAATTCATCTGGACTATCCATCTTTGTTAACTTCTTCTTAAAACACAAAATGTCACACTATTTATATGTTTTCCATGCTGGAACAGACAAAGTTCTTTTCGGTGTTCTATGCAGTGATTCATTTTGTTTTCGTTTCTTTGAATCAGGAAAACGTGATAGTATACCAGGGGAAATTTTAGCACCAGCTGATCTTAAATTTGCTTTTTTAGGAGATGGTGATGTTTTTTTTTTTTTTTTTTTTTAGTTGAACTTTTATTTTGTTATTTTCTTACATTCTTATAATAACTTAACCTACAAAAATAGTTAACAAAAAAGGTTTTTCTTATATTAAAAATTAACATGTAAAAAATGAAGTGTTTTTTTTATGTTAAATAGTTATTCTTAATATATGAACTCTTACTAATATTTTAATCATACTTTTAAGTATGTATTAATTTCAAATTTTTAATTAATTGCAAAAAAATTTAAAAACGCAATTTTTACATTTTTAGGAGATGGTGATGGAGCTGCTACTGTTATTACATCACCTCCTGGTGTTTCGAATATACGAAAGTCAGAACTTACGGAAGGTCTTTCAATTAATTTTACACCTTTGTTTATCTCATCTTGAGCTAACTTTTTATCAATATCTTCATCATCATCGTCATAATCATCAATATAGTCTAAATTAAAACTTTTATCTGATTGTTCTTTTTTAGGATCGTATTCAAAGACATCATCTTCAACAAAAGGAATAAAATTTGTTTGTGTATTTGCTGTTTGATATTTAGGTGATATGGTTTCTGTATGTTCATTCCGTTTTGAAACGAATTTAGTTTGAGTTGCTGCATCAAATGATTTACCAAATGATGATTTTTCTGGTAATTTTTTTGCGAATCGTCTGTTGATTCCATATTTCATTAAATTTTGTCTATATAAATGCCATTTTTGAAGTGGTTTTAGTTTTTTATCATACAAAACCTTTTTCATTTTTTGATCTAGTATGTTTAGATTTTTATCATTTTCAATTAAACTTTTAAATTTGTTAAATATTTCAGGTGGCATAACAATCATTCGCTGCATTATGTCTTAATGAGAAGTTTTCCTATTACACCAGATAATATAGTTCCGATTAGAGTTGGTAAAAACCCACCATGTTGAACTAATATTTTTCTTTTGGCTTTTATACCTTTTTGTGGACACGCTAAGAGTCTCAATTGTTTTTTATGTTTTTTTAGTTTTGCTTTTTGTGATGGTGATATTTTGTTGTTTCCATTTAACACATTAATTGCAATTTCAGCAATAGTTTTTATTATATCATCGTCGCAATATTTTAGAATATTTTTGCGAAAATTCTTATTGCTGCATTTTTCTAGAACATGTAACATATGTCGGTTTTTCTTCAATCGTTTCATATTTTTAGCAATTGTTTAAATCTTTTGTAGCACAATAACAAACGCAATATACCTCTGAGAATATATTGGTTCTAATTCGAAACAAATCGTTAACGTCTTGTGTTAAATCTAATACAATATAACCATGTGGGTTTGATGTTGATTCATTATATACCCCCAGGAAGCCTTTTATATTTTCCGGATATAGTTGTCTAGCTAGAGGAAAAATCTGCGATTTATCTCGAGGGTTCTTAAAAAGTACCAAATATTTACAATTTAATGAAATATCTCGTGAGAATTTCCCCTGGTGGAAGACGTTTTGTGTTAATAGTATAATAGACAAATTGCGGTGGTGCGAACCTTTAGTAAAAAGTTCACATACTTGTTTGTTTGCTGAATCTAACATTAAATCATCTAAAACAGCTAAAGTAGGTTTATTTTCATGCTCACTTAGCTCTTCCGGAATGTTGGTAAAAAAGTCTATATCAGGGAAACCTATATTTCTTGGAACAGCAGAAATTTCTGGGTTACACCATTTTATTTTTTCAATTTTTGGATATATCAATCTAGTAATATTTTTAATTAAGTTGCATACAAATGTTGTTTTTCCACATCCAGATGGCCCCGCTACCATCATTGTAAACGGATGATTAAAATATATCATTATCGGCTCGTGTTTTAAAAGTGGTTAAGAGGTAAAATAGTTTCGTTCTTGAAATATATATAAGCAGCGAAACTGTATTATAGCTTATTCTCAGTTTAAAAGATGGAGGTGGAGGAAGTGAAAGAGTTCTTAAAATCTTATTCCTCTGTGTTATTGAATGAACACAAGCAGCGTATTTATTATATTTATAAATACATTAAAAAATATTCAGCGACAGAAAAATTTACTTCAATATACGGAACTCATTTTAGTCTTTGTCCTTGGGTTTACGATAACTCAACATCTGGGCCGGATACATGTATCTGTTCTTTTATAAAAAAATTATAAAATTGAGTTGAAAAATCTTATTAATTGGTACAAGCATAATGTCAAGGGAACAAATTGTACCTGAAATACATAGAGGCGCCAGACGAAACTTTCGTCGAAGAAAATTCATTCAGAAAGGTTTAAATGATACATGGCAAATCGACTTAGTAGAAATGATTCCATATGCAAAGTTTAACAATGGAAATAAATATTTATTGACTGTAATAGACACCTTTTCGAAATATGCTTATGCTGAGCCAATTAAAAATAAAAATGCTAATAATGTTTTACTTGGTATGAAAAATGTTTTTAAACGTGCTGGAACATTTCCAAAAAATATTCAATCCGATCAAGGGAAAGAGTTTTTTAATAAGGAATTTAGAAAACTTATGGAAAGAAAAAAAATTAATCATTATCATACATATTCTGAAATGAAAGCATCCATAGTAGAACGTTTTAACCGTACTTTAAAAAATTCAATGTGGAGGCAGTTCAGTTTTCAGGGTAATTATAAATGGATAACTATTTTATCCTCGCTTATTGAGAAATACAATTCAACATATCACCGTACAATTAAACTTCAACAAAAAAAAGTTACAAAAGCAAACGAGAAATATATACTGAAAAACATTTACATGCAACCGAAGTTTTATCAGAAGGCAAAATATGAAGTTGGAGATTATGTACGCATAAGTAAATATAAGGGAACCTTTGCAAAAGGTTATCAACCAAACTGGTCAACAGAAATATTTACAATTAAAGAAGTAAAACGTATAGACCCAATTACTTACAATTTATTTGATTATACAAAAACTCCGATTTCAGGTTCTTTTTATGAGCCTGAACTTACTCGAGTCAAAAATCCTGACACTTTTCTTGTTGAAAAAATATTGAAAAGAAAAGGAAATCAGGTTTTTGTTAAGTGGTTAGGTTTTGATACAGATCACAATTCTTGGATAAATAAAAATGATATTATATGAAACTTAATTTATTTGTTTTTTATTTTTACAAGTCTTTATTAATTTTTTTTGCATCATACAAAGTAATTTACAACAAGCATAAAAATTTTAATTTACATAGTTGTTTAAAAAAGTTTGTTTGAAATTCCATCTAACGCATATATTAATACTAAAAAATAAAACTCGTGACTGGCTACACCTAAATAGAATAAGTCTATTTTAAACTACTTTCATTTTCTACCTCATATTCTACAAAGTAATTTACACGAACAAATTTTTTCAAAATATATTTCAGTTAAACATAAATCACTTTTTTTTTCCTTACTATTGTACCTCCCCCAAATAATAAAAATGATATTATATGAAACTTAAGTTATTTGCTTTATTTTTACAAAATATTTATTAATTTTTTGCAGAGTATAACACACCTAATAACACACCTCCAATTATTTTTCATTTAAAATTACTTTAAACTAAAATACAAATAACAAGTTGAATATCTGCATTTTATTTGTTACAATAACTGATTGATCGTGAAAACTAAATAAAACTTTTATTATTTACAATAATCTATGTTACTATACTATCACAACTAGATCATTGCACTTACTTGTTGTACAATATCTAGTTGACCTTGTCTATTATTTACAAAAGTGTTTTGCGGAAAATTAATTATGCCGGTATCACGATACTAATAACACACCTCCAATTATTATACCCGTATGACTATATAGTCAAAGGGTATAATAAATTTGCCATTACGTTTGTAACGCAGAGAAGGAGGGGAGGTAGATATAGACTCAAGTGTATGGATCGGATCAGAATCAAAAAATAAATCGATTTAGCGATGTATGTCCGTCCGTCCGTCCGTCATCACGATAACTCAAAAAATAAAGAAGCTAGGATTATGAAATTTTCACAAATTCGTTTTTATGCAAAAACCGGAATCGCTATCTAAATCCAGCCATTTTGGTTCATGGGTTCGGGTAGCTGCCATACAACTTCTTTTTATATATGAGGATTTCACTACAGCAAATGAAGGTGGATGTTTGAAATTTTGCCAAATATAGTTTAGTGTAATGGCCAAAATTACTGCAAAATTTGGTTGGTCTACTCCAAAGGGTTCGAGTAGCTGCCATACAACTCCTTCTTTTATATAAGCATTACTCTACACCTAATAAAGCTGAATATTTTAAATTTTGCCAAAAGTAAATAACCGCATGATATAATGTATATGTTACGGTCATGTGGGTATCCCAGAGTTGACACAGTCTACTCTACCACACTCTTCCTCTTTTTTCATTTAAAATTACTTTTAACTAAAATACAAATAACAAGTTTACTATACTATCACAACAAGATCATTGCACTTACTTGTTGTACATTATCTAGTTGACCTTGTCTATTATTTACAAAAGTGTTTTCCGGAAATTAATTATGCCGGTATTACGATGCCGGTATGCCGGTTAAGGTCATTGAACTTGGGATAATACCTCATTTGCATAAATATTTTCCCATGCCCAAGTTTCTAAATGGAACGCTAATTTTTGTTTCAAGAGTACATAATTGTCAGATTAATTGTCATATATATATATATTTGACATTTTAAAACTACCTGTCATTTGAGAAGTTAATTATATTTAATAGTATTTAAATATTAATAAAGTGAAAAAATTAAGGTTTATTTCTGATATAAATATAAAGAATATTTTTAAAAATGGAAGGGGGTAGTGCTTATTGGTTATCAAATAAAAAATATGATTTAACATAACCTATTCAAGAGAATTTTAATTCAAGCCATCTGCCGGAAATTATTTATCTACTTTGTCATATACTCTTTTACAAGGGCTGGCAATAGTTGAGAGTAGAAAAGAGTTTACTCCTCATAAAGGAATGAAAGCAATAATTTTTATTTGTTTTAAGAAACTTATGAGTCATGGCTTATGACCATGTATAAAAATATATTTTTGTCAATAAAAAACTTAGGAAATATTAAATAAATTAACTAGACAAAAAGGTATAAAGTAAACTAAGGAATTCAGAATCATTTTTTTTAAAAATGAGAAAAGGGTAGGAAAAATGTATTCTTTGATTTATTAAAAATCTTTTTTTTTTTGCTATAAGTCTTAAGATTGAGATTTAAAAAAAGACTTCGGTCAACTTGACTATTATTTAATACTTCTGGCAGCTTCAATATAATATAATACTAAGTACTGAACTTATGAATTATGATATGTTATATTTTGGTGTACATATTATATATTCATAGAGCTTTTTAATTAGGATACAGAATACGTACTACAATATAGTTCAAATCGTATTAAAATGTTTAGAAAAAAGTACAGTTTGCTATATGAAGGACTGCATTAACTCGAATTTTGGGTTCTTGACTTCAATAAATATATGTATATGTTTAGAAATATGTATTTATTAGAATAATATTTATGTGTATTTAGAATTTTAATTTAATTTAACTGTACCAATTTATCCTCTCTTTAAAGCGGCTTAAGCTATAGAAATAAAACTCAAAAATCGGTACTTAACAACGTTTTAATAATTAAGAAAAATTATAAATTTTTTTTAAGCAAATTTCAAGCGCAAGAATTGTTGACAACACTGTTGGCATAATTTTTTTTATGGATAGTCTATATAATTTACACAAAACGAATTTTATATGTTAATTTATAAGCAAAAATAGCTCGAATTTCGAGCACTGGGCGATACTAGTATATTATTAAATTGTTCTTTAAAACGAGGAAGATTATAGTTGCCCTTGTCAACTTTTAGATACCCGTGAGTGTATTAAATAAATAAGAATTTCATATATTGCAATTGAACTGTTTGACAGAAAATTCAAAATATTTGTTTTTTTATATTTAATTACAAAAAAAATAATAAAAAAAAAAATGAATTAAAAAAAAAGATAAATTTAAAAAAAAAATATGCTCTGAACGAGATTCGAACCCACACTTTTCAATTAAAAGGTCGACGTCCTAACCACTAAGTTATCGACTTTTTGTTCAACTCAATTTTTTTTTTAAATTATTATAGTTGCTATGGTATCAGTTGTTTGTTTTGAATAACTGTTTTGAATTTTTTTAAAAAATGTATTAAAAAAAAATAAATAATTTATGAGAGTTTTAAGATGAATTTAAAAAAAAAAAAAAATTTTGCCGCAGCCAGAAATCGAATCGAAACGTTTTTACTACTAGTCCCATGTCCTAACCAATACACCATACAACAATTAATAATTTGCTTACAAAACGAGTTTTTATTTATCTTAATTTTTTTTTTTGTAAATAATTGTAGTTGCTATGGTATCAATTGTTTGTTATAAACAGACTTGGAACTAATTAATTACATTTTGTAATTAATTACACCTCAAATTACATTTAAAAGTAATTGTAATTGAACTTTAAACTTATTAATTACAATTACATTTAATTTGTAATTGAAGTCTTGCCATTACAATTACATATAATATGTAATTGCAATTTCTCAATTACTATTAAATGTAATTTGTAATGGAAGAAATTCAATTACAATTACATGTAATGGACAAAATTAATTGAGAGAAAGTAATTTTCGAAAAGTTTTTAAGCTTTCAATAAAACTAACTTTTAAAAATTTAAGCAATTTAAATTTTGACGCCGAGGAGTTGAAAATATTCCAGCAAAAGAGAACAGTCTTTCGACTGGAGTAGAAGATGCTAAAGGAGTATTTGATCGCTCAAATATTGCTCCATTAATTTTTCAATTTAAATTCTAAGGAATTGCCCTCAAAATAAGTATTTTGAATGATAGGTTTTTAAACTACAAAAGTTATATTTTTCCAAAATATACAAACCTTCTGAATTATCTTCACCGAAATCAAATATATCGATTATATTTTTATTTAACCCTAGAACAGTAAGTATTCGTCGTTTCGACGAACATTGAACATTTTTTGCGTGTATTTCTTAGAATTTTTGTCGCTCTTCTTTCTACTTTTTGTGTATCTCTCAATCATTTAGTATTGTACTTACATTTAATGTGTGAGGTCATAGTCTCATACAGAAATTGAGCTACGCACAAGTAAGTAAAATGCACATCGTCAAATAAACGAATACTTAGTAATAAATGTAAAATTTTACTCGTCGATATGACGAATATTTAGTAATAAAATGTTAAATTTTGTTCGTCGCAATGACGAATGTTTAGTAATAATATGTGAAATTTTGTTTTGAAAATTAAGTATTGTGCGAAATAATTGTAAATTTTTATTTTGTGTTATCACATACAATACAAATAACTCATTATCACAAATTGTATTTATATAGGATAAGTTGGAAAACGATATTTAAGTAATGGATGACTCTGAGATATATGAAATATTAAATGAAGAAAATGATAGCGAAATTGAGGATCAAATAGAGTATATTGAAGATGATGATGATAATGTAGCTGATCCAGACTATTACCCACTTCAAGAAGAAAATTTAATAGAAGATGTGTACAATATAGAGAATGCGATTGGGACAAATGCAAAAAATATGAGTAGAAAAAAACAATCTTCCAATATTAATGAAACGCCAGAACAGTCAAATGGTTTTTTAATATCTTTTGAAAGCAATGATATAGTTGGAAAAAATGGATTTATTTGGAAAAGTCAACCTTACATGGTCCCACCTACTTCTAAAACTAAATCAAAGAATATAGTGGTTTATATATATAAACCAGGACCTTAAGGAAACGATATTCACGTAACAGAACCATTAGATTGTTTTTTGTTGTTTTTTTCATTTGATATACTGACAACGGTTGTTGATCATACAAATGAAGAAATTCTTTTGCATAACAAAAATTATGCAGCAAATATTCAAAATAAATGTACGTTAAGCTATATAAACACGAAATATAAATAATAATTTAAGAAATATAAAAAAAAATTAAAGTTTTGTATTTTTTCTAGGCATAATAATGCCTTAATACACATATTCGTCGATTCGACGTGTTCTTAGCAATAAGAGAATAAAAATAAGCTTACTGTTCTAGGGTTAAAGAATTGGCATCATTATTTTCAATTGAATATAATTGATATGTGGTGCAATATTCAATAAATATGTCCTCTATATCTTTTCTAGTACCAGAAAAGAATGGAGCCATAACTTTAAACCAAGTTAGTTGTATATTGAGATGCGACATTGCAGCAACAATTGCTTAGTGCGATTCATCCGTTAGGTAAAAAAAAAGCATTAAATCTTTCTACCAAACTTTGCTTCCTTTTCCGAAACATTACCTAAATATCTTAGTTCATTGTTGTTGGCAATTTTATCTGTTTTAACCTTTAATGTTGATAATGATGGTATTAACATCCCATAATAAATACCTTCTTCTCCTTGTAAAAAAATCAGAATTTCTGCAAAAGGAGTCATAATTTTTACATATTCTTTTAAATATGTAAAATCTATTGCAGTAAATTCCGTACAAAGTTCATTTAAAACATTTTCTTTTTTAGCACATTTTCAATCATTTTTGTAAAAATGTGCCTATATAGTATATAACTTCACTCAGTCCGTCCGTCCGTCTGTATGTTTACAAAACTTTTACACCGTTTGAAATAGAGTAAAGAAATTTTAACCAAGGGGAGATATTACAAAAAAATAATTTCGTAGAAGAATTTTTTTCTGTAGCCTCACCCGTTACGGAGCTACAGCCCCCCAAAATTGGAAAAAGCCCTATTTTTAAATTGTTATAACAAGAAGTTTGTTAAGTTTATTTTCAATCTGAAAACGGCAAAAGATAACTGGTTTTATAAAATTTTTAAAGGCAAATGTTTAGGGTTGCCATACGGTACTAAAATTTACAATTATGCAAAACTCAATTTTTGCAAAATTTTTGATCCCACATATCTTCTAAACGGTTCAAGCTAGGGTCTTAAAATTAACTTGAATACTTGTTAAAATTTTTTTTTACAAATATACAAAATTTATAGCTGCAGCATTATATTTTATCATATGTTAAAGGTTTTCATTAAATTTGAAAGGGGCTCTTCAAATTGTAGAAATTGTCTCTTAGTTTAACCATTTTTGCTTAGATAATAAAATTCTAAATTTTGGTGGAGTTCACAATTGATTTCCTAAAACCTAAAAAAATGGAAGGTTGGAACAGGAGGGGGTAGGCAGATCCATCATAAGCCAAGCAAAAATTTAGAACCTTCCCCATTGAAGGGCTACTAGGTCTTAAACATTAAAACTTTTATGTTTTTATTAAACCGTAACTTATTCACCACCGTAATTTTTTCCAAAATTTTACGTTAACATTGAAGCTCCAACATTAAATTTCGCACTTATTAACAGGTTTCCTTGAGTACATTGGGGTTATACAACTATTAGTCATATAATTAATAAATTAATGAAATAACTAAATTATAATATTATTATTAATTTTTATATATATTTTTATAAAAATAATAAATAAAATACTCAGTAACAAACCCTATATAATTTTGAAAATGTGGTTTTTAAAAACCGTTGGTTTTTTTCCTCACTTGTTTAAAATTTGTTGGACACAATCGTATAGTGAATTTCTTCTTGTCACAACAGGACTTTTTAATGAACATTGTAATATATTTTTTATAATTTCGGAAGATTTATGCCTATTAGTTTTTTTTCGCTTTAGAGAGGAAAATTTATAGCTTGTTCTAAACCTCAGAAAGAAAGAAATATACAAAGATAAGCAATTTCTATGATTACCACTGTTTATAATAGATATAACTAATTTAATGTAGTTAAGATAGATTTATTTTAATATTAAAAGAAGTAGTACAATCGATAGATAAATATATATTTTGTTTGCTATTATTACCAAAAATAATTCATTATAGTTTTCTAGCGAATAATTTTTATTTCAATTACTTTTTTTCATTATATGTAATTGTAATTGAAATATTTCCATTACAATTACATATAATTGTAATGGAAAGACTTCAATTACAAATTAAATGTAATTGTAATTTAAAATTTTCAAATTACAATTATATGTAATTGTAATGGAAATATTTCAATTACAATTACATTTAATTTGTAATTGAAAAAATTATAATTAAAATTACAAGTAATTGTAATTGAAATCTTTGTAATTGTAATTTACCCAAGTCTGGTTATAAATAACAGTTTTGAATTTTTTTATAAAAATATTAAAAAAAATTAATAATTTTTAATATAAATGAGAGTTTTCTGTCAAATTTTCGATGCTACCCTTGACACTATATCTAGCTCGTCTATTTCGAAGCGTTACAAACGGAGGAGTAATTTTAATATATCCGATGTTCATATATGTATGCACAGGTATAAAAAAGGAAAATAAATTGTGAGTGATCAAATTACATATGAAGAAAATTGCACCACATTAAAATTTTATTTTTGTTGATTAATTAGAAAAAAAAAGGAACTATTGTTTTATTTTTATTTAAATAATTAATATAAACCGTAATTTCGCGAAAAGCGTGTGATTCAATTGAGTAATTTGAAAATACTTGATTTTCCCATAATAACAAAATTACGCAATTGGGATTACACCAAAATTATTTACTTTAAAATAAAATTGTATAAATTGCTGAATATGCAATATCAAATATATAAATATCTGTACATTTTTTAATTAAGTTAAGTCTCGATTAAGTCTTAATGCCGTAATAATAAAATAATTTCTTAAAACTTAAATAAATTGTGCTTTTAATTAAAAAGAAAATAAAAGTGGTTATTTTACATTGAAGCCTCTGTGACGAATAATAAAAGGTTTTGTTCTTTTACGCAAAAACCCGCTTCTATTATTCAATTCTAATACATTTGAAGGTAATGCAGTATTATCTTGTTGTCCTTCATTTAACTCAGCAACATTTTCACTTTCCTCGGAAGAAATACGTTTTGAAAAACTGTAGTTTACTGCAAAATCAGCTAAGCAAACATATTCTAACACTTCTGGGCGCTGAACGTAGTGATCTAATAAATTCGGAACATAAATATCTGTTGAATCTAATGGTAATCTACGAAGAAACTCTTTGGATTTCACAATTCTTACTCTTTTTTCTGGATGGTTCGTATTTATATATACTTCACAATTGCTGGTTTCAGACATATGCAAACCTAGTATTTTATAGGCTGCTTCTTGAGCTGATATCTCTGTGCCTGAAATGAACTTGTTCTCGATATGCTTAAGCTTTTGCTTTACAGAAAAGTTGCCTGAATTAATCTCATCCGTAGCTTCTCGTAACAGTATGGAAACTCCGCGATTGGATTTGTTAATATAATTTATAATATAACTGCAAGAAGCGTATGCATCTAAAATAAATTGTATGTCCAGGTTTTCTTTAAGCAGAAATAAAATTTCAGGATTAAAACAGTTTATTAGTCGATCAACTAATTTTCTACGTTAAAAAAATCGGGGTTTTTTAAACTTGATCTCAAAGCCAAAATATACTCTTCATATGTCAACATATTGTTTTCATCAGACAAAAAGTTTTTGAAATCATTTAAAATTACTATTTTCTCATAGCTTAAGCTTTCCGTTAAGAACTTTTGAATTTTTTCATAATTTTTTTTTGTATATTTCTTTAGTATCTTCTATCTGCAGTGGTAAAAGTTTTTCTGTTTTTGGCATGGGAAGATATGGCATATTAAATTGGCATCTCTTGTACAAGAACGACTATGTTCATGTTTTTGATATATTATATAATTTTCTACTCCTGGATACTAGCTGTCTGTGGTTACGAACTTCTAAATAAACTCTACTATTGTTGAAAATGTATCTTAGCTATTTAAGTCTAAATTGGGTGCGTTATTCATCCAGTACATTCTATGGATATGTGAAAATCCCCGAATATTTTGTTATAAAATTTTCTTTAAAAATTCCTTTTTCACTTCTAAAAAGTTTAAATAACTGCCTAGATCTATGAAATATGTAGCGCATGTAACACGATATGAACGAATCAGTCGGCATTTTTCATTACTCGACAAATTTTCTGCTTCATTTTCAGAAATATCCTTTTGATCAAGTAATTTAGTCAATACAATTAAAAGTTCATTCCATTTTAATTCTGCAGCTGAAAGTGTGATAAAAAAGGTTGGAAGACCAAATTGGCTTATTATTCCCATAACCTTTTTCTTTTCAGCATCCCAGCCCGATGGAGCTAATCTTAAACCTTTTAAAATGTGGTAACCATAATCGTGTTGTACTAAATTATTCACAAAATTTTGATCTAATAAGTTCGATTAAGTGTATTCTATTTGTCCAGATTTTTTATACCCTACACCTATAGAATAGGTAAAGGGGTATATTAACTTTGGTATGGTGTATGTAACCACCTAAAGGAAGCGAGCTAGATATGGAAAAGTGTATATATTTGTGATCAGCATGACCTCCTTAGTCGATATGGCCATGTCCGTCCGTCCGTCGGTCCGTCCGTCCCTAGGCATGATAACTCAAAAAATAATGGAGCTATGTTGATGAAATTTTAACTGTAGGTTACTAGGGCTGAAAGTACCTCGGGGATTGCAAAGGGCGAAATCGGCCAATAGGTTCGGATTCTGAACCTTTTAATCGGTCTAAGGGCTAATGAACATATATAAAAAATCACGATAACTCAACAACTAATGACGCTTTCTTCATCAAATTTGTGCTGTAGATTACTAGTAATGAAACTACGGCGGTGATTGCGTACGGTGGATATTGCACAATGGGTTCGGAACTTAGAACTTTTTGATCGAATTTAGGCCAAACGAGCATAATTTCGAAACAAATGAAGATAGAACCTCCAAATTTGGTATCAGGGTGTCTCTTTCTTTTTCCTTGGAAGAGTACTTGAATTTTGGGCCCCGTTGGAGTAGTGGGTCGGGGACCAGCCAAACATTTCTGAAGACCTTGAAGAATATCTTTAAAATTAATAAAGATAGCAGCTTGAAAAAATATTTACAAGCTTTAAATTTGGCACAAGGATATTGTTCTTTACTATTTGTGTGGCCCCCTAAATTGGGATCAAATGGAGTGGTGGTTCAGTACCCCTCTTAGACCTACCAAGGTTTAAAAGCTTATAATCGAAATTATTTAAAATAGTAACTTAAAATTAAGATAGAACTTTCCAATTGTGTATAAGGGTTCACTAGTATTCAAAATACAGCGCGGATTGCATATGGGCGAAATCGTACCATGGTTTCGGGTTCTGGAACCTTTGAAAAGTTCAAGGGCTAACAAACATATATCTTAAAAATAGCATAACTCAAAAAATGATGCCGCTATTTTGAAGAAATTTAAACTGTTGGTTACTAGTATTGAAAGTTTCATGAGAATTGGTTCTGGTCGAGTTTGGTTAATGAGTTCGGATTATAGAAGCTTTTGATCGATTTGAAAAATTTGAAATATTAAATATATTATGCTTTGATTAGCTTTTTATCACAAAATTTAATAATTCAAATTTTTTAACTTTTGTAATTGAATCGAAATAAATATATTTTCATTTATTTCAAGTTTTTTTGTTTTTTGATATTTTTAAATAGATAAATTAGTTAGAATTTGGAATATTTTTGAATAGATAAAGTAATTAGAAAATGTTTTTTAGTACTATAAAGCTAATTTGGTTAGCCATATCTTAAGAACAAACTAATAAAATCTTTTATGGTTTTAAAATTACTTATGAACTTCCCATTAAATTTGAACCAATAGGTGTGGGGTATTTCTAAGTCGGTTGCACTGACTGACTGTTTCTTTACTTGTTTCTTAAACATGTTGATATAACTTTTTTAATACTTAAAATCTCATATTTTTTGCAGGTGTAAAGAAGTTTATCAATCCGTGCACACCGGCGGTCATAGCGTCTTATTTCAGATCTAGCAATTTTACTATAACTTTCTGTTGTAACACGCTTTGACCACTTTAATAAATATTAAGAAATGATAATTTTTTAGCATCTTCATCATTAGTAATATCTTGTGGTCCTCTTCCTTCTCCTGGAGCTATAATGATTTGACCAATAGGAATGTTTTCAATTGGATCGTTTTCGAGCAATGTTTCTTGTCCACCCGAATTTAAAATATCCATAATTTCATCTTTGTCAATATTTTCGTTCACATGTTCTTCTCCAGTCATGATTTGTCTTGCTAAACAGTTTTGAATAATTTCCTCATCTTCTCTTGAAGCAACGAAATTTACTTCCTCAAGATTTTCAAATTATTAAACTAATTTCAATTTTGTGTTTTTTATACAATTCAGTATTGACCAAATATCTAATAACTTTAATAACTTTTGCAGGACGTATTGTTTCTGTTAGATAGTTGTGATTGTATTGCATGCGTCGTTTTAAATGTATTTGGATGACTTCTGTCTGATCAAAGGATCTCGGTAAAACATTTATAATATTATCGACAGAAAAGGGTTAGGTGTTCTTCCAAACAGGAAAGATCTTGAAGGCAGCCGTGAAAGACTTAAGGCAGGAATTTTATGTTTTATAACACATTTATAAAATGTGTTACAGAACTTGTACTTATCATTCAACGATTGGAATTTTTCTGCGAGGCAAAAAACTTCTGCAACGTTTTCATTTGTTGAATCTTTCTTTATTTTTCTTACCTGAGAAGCAAACCTTGTTCCACCACAACATACGCATATTTCTGTTGGTCCTTCCATGATTTTTCTCAAATATTCTGAATAAAAATCTAATCTTCTTCCTTCTCGTCGCTGCTCCTGCTGCTCTAGAAAAGAATTTGGAGACAAATTAGCTTTTTCAGTTCTGTTTCGTTCAGCTTGCTTTGGGTTTTCTTTAATTCTATTAGAGTTATTATACCTACGAAATCGAATTCTACAATTTTTTTTCATAGTTAAATCCTGCATTTTAGCTCTGACCTCTGATCTTTGTTTTTGTTTCTCTATTGTATTTCTGATTTGTTCAGATCTTTTATGTTCAAGATCTCTTCTTTTAATTGAATGGGAGTGTGTATTGTTTTCTTGTTCCTCTCTTTTTAAATTTGGATCCTTCCTTCGATTAGAATGCTCTAGGGTATTTCTTTTCTGTTCTACTATCCTATATTCTGAATTTTTTCTTCGCTTTGAATGCTCAAGCGTGTTTCGTTTTTGCTCCATTCTTTTTATTTCCGGATCCTCCCTCCGATTAGAGTGCTGAAGGGTACTTCTTTCCTGCTCCACTGCCCTATATTCTGCATTTTTTCTACGCTCTGAATGCTGAAGCGTGTTTCTTTCCTGTTCATTTATTCTAATCTCAGGATTTTTCCGTTTTTTTTTAATGTGCCTTTGTATTTCCCTCTTGCTCCATTCTTCTTAATTCTGGATCCTTTCTTCGATTAGAATGTTCAAGGGTATTTCTTTCCTGTTCTACTACCCTATAATCTTGATTTTTTTCTTCGCTTTAAATGTTCAAGCATGTTTCTCTTTTGTTCATTTTGTCTAATCTCTGGATTTTTCCGTTTTCTTAAATGAGCTTTCGTATTTTTCTCTTGCTCAATATTTTTTAATTCTGTATCTTTTTTTCGATTCGAGTGATCAAGGGTATTTCTTTCTTGTTCTGCTGCTCCATATTCCTGATCCTCTCATTTTTTAGAATGCGAGCGTGTGTTTCTTTCTTGCTAGACAGTTTTGTATTCCAGATCTTCCCGTCGTTTTGAATGTTCTAATGTGTTACGCACTTGTTCCGTTATCTTAAAACTCGGATTTCGTCTTAACTCACGAAGATGGCATTTCTTATTTGAACGACGTTGTTCTTGGATTGCTTCCTTAATTTAGGTATTTTTTGATATTGGCTTTCGACGTTATTGGCGTTATTGACGTTATTGGCGTTATTGACGTTATTTTAACAACAACTTATTTTAATTATTAGCTTATTTTAAGTTATTTGCTAAAATTAATATAACCTATTACTTATAATTCAATTATAAAGAAATTTATTACTTTATTTAAACAATTAAAATTTATAAAAATTAATTATAAGATAACCTAAGGATATAAGCTTATATAGAAAATTATAAATAAAATTTTGATTTGTTTTTTTTTTATTACTAAAATTAAACTATTCAACTTTACTTGTTGTTTTACTATTAATGTTTATAGTTACAAAGCAAGAAAATTTAGAAATATGCTAAAAATAATTAATAAATATTTTATAAATAAATCATTGAAATTGAACTTACTTTATTATGTTTATTTCAATATTTTTATTCAAAACTTAATTATTAAATGTATAAAATATTTTAATCTAACTTAAATATAAAATTGTTTAATTTGTATATTTTTTTTTTTAGTTTTCAAATACCAAAAAAGAATGAGTTATTATTAATAATTTGTATTGCTATATATATATATATATTAACTGTAGGTTACTAGGACTGACAGTACGGCGGGGATTGCAAATGGGCGAAATCGGCCATGGGTTCTTTTTTTCCTTTATTTCTATTTAAAAAGTTATACATAGTTATATAATAAAATTATTGTTTTAATTTCCTTAAAACTAAATATAAGAAAATTGGTATTTATAGTGATCGTAGCACAAGCTTTCTGATCTCGTAATTGATTTTTGATTAGTAAAGACATAATTTTTCAATATGTAAACAATATTCGTAAGCTAATTATTTAAATTTAAATTTATTATTTAATCTTAATGTACAATAAATATGAAAAGAAAAACAAAAATTTTCTTTTCATTATTGTACTATTCTTCCCTTTTGAATGATTTATTTATATGCTATAATTCAAAACTATTTTTTTTTTAATTCCTTCTTAAAGATTATTAGGGAATCAATTTGTTTTGGGTAATTCATTGAATAGTTTTAAGCATTTATACAGGCAATTATTATTTTGTTGGTTAGTTTTAAACAGTGTAAGATAGAAGTTTGATTTATTGCGTGTATTATGCGTATGGATATTTATCATTCTATTCAGAAAGAAACTATGCTTGATTTTATTATTTAATATTTTAAATGCTGTTATATATAGTTCTCTTTGACATATATTATTGAAACTTATATATGTATCCGAATATAACAAATGTGTTGGGTGCTTAGGAGGATAAAAATGAATAGTTTTTATTGCTTTTTTATGTATGACATCAACTTGATGTAATAATTGCTGATTAGCACCACTCCATAGGATTGAGATAAATAATGTGTGACAAAATGAATGACGAGTATATTTGAAATAGAGCATTGGTCGAAAAAAACTTTCGTAGTCTGTATAAAATAAATATGTATGCTGACACTTTACTAATTATATGCTGGATATGATCTCCCTTTTTTAACTTTCTATCAATAGTTAGGCGTAAATAGTTAAAGCTGTCTACAGTATAGATAACTTCAGAATTGTAGTAAAAATTTTCAGAGCTGTATAATTTATTGCCTAGTAAAAGAATCTTAGTTTTTTTTAATATTTAAGCTTAGCATATGTTGTGTGAGCCATACCTCTATCATTTTGAGATCATATTCAATATCACTCCTAAATTAATTTTCGGTTCCAGAAGAGTATTTTATCACAGCATCGTCGGCATATAGCTACATGGAATCTTTGAGAGCTAGTCAAGTAATATCATCGATATAGAGTTCGAATAGATCTGGTCCCAAAATGGATCCCTGTGGAACTCCCTTTTTAATCTTTAAGTAATCACTACCATAATTTCCTACTTTAACTTTTTGTAGCCTTTAAATCTAAATCTTTAGAGGAAAATTCAAGATTTGCAAGTTTCAACAAAAGTATTTGGTGGTCAACACAATCAAACGCTTTTTGCAAATCTAAAAATACACAAGCTACATATTTACTGTCATCTAAGCTACTGGTTATAAAATTTGTCAAACTAAGGCATACAGCGGTTGTGTTAGAATTGTTTTCAAAACCGTACTGCTCTTTGTGTAGAATATTATTGTTGGTTACAAAGAAGTTTTATCGGTGTTTAATTGTAGTCATTCAAAACTGAAATTGGCCGATAGTTTGATGGGCTTGATGTAGCACCAGCTTTGTATATAGGTGTTACTATTGTCTTTTTCAAACTTTTTGGGAAAACAGAGTTTTCAAAAGCAATATTTATTAGTTTAGAGGAGAATTTTTTAGAAAACTTGGTAGATATTTTGTCATATCCCGTAGCAGCTGATATCTTCAGTTTAGAAATTATCTGTTCAATTTCTTCAGCATTCGTAGGATATAAAGAAAACTTGCTATGAATTATCATGTCAGTGTTTAGATATGGAACCTTTATTGGTAAAGATGACATTTACGAAAAAAAATTCATTTTATTGGCCACAGCATATGTATTACTAATGCTTTCATTATTTATAACTAGAGATTTGATAACTGTGTTGGGTCTGTACGTATCTGTGTTACACATTATTTTATTATAGAAATTCCATAAACTTTTTCCATTTGTTACGCCATTTATATCTTTGGAAAAAAGAGTTTTTTTAGCTTGTGTAATCAACCTCTGATCTAGATTTCTTATAGAGTTCAAAAATCCTTGTACAATTTCTGCAATATTTTTGGTGCTCTTAGTTATAAGTTTTTGTAGATCATCAACTAAAAGATTCAAAACAGTGTATGAATCAAGACCAAGCCAAAAATTATCTAAATTAATTTTGTCATAGTCTAGAACATTCTTATTTTTAATATTTTCTTCTATTTTTGGTTTAAGATTTGAGGTAAAATGTATATTTGATTAAAGCACTGATAAGATGATCAAAAATAGTATATGTTGTCACTTGATTCTTATTGACATCTAGTAGATTGAGATTAATATCTCCTAAAATGATAGAATTTTTATAGGTAGATGAAATTTCATCAAGTTTATCAATAATATATTCCAATAATATTAATATTTAGGCTTTTTAATTAAACTACTAATATATTGGTTTTATTCAATTCCTCTTCTACAACAAAACTAGAATCTATGTTTTCATTTATGTATACTGCAACCCCACCATATTGTACTAATCTATCAGCAAAATAAGAATCATATCCAGGTTTTTTTTTTTTTTTTTTTTTTTTTTTTGTCTTGGGGTAAGGATGGTGGAAATCGTCGAAAGATACTGAGCGCAACCACAGTTATGTGTGACTTTAACACACTAAAAACACCCGCCCTGTTTTAAAATATTAAAACTAGTCTTAGAGACTAACCATTAATTTTGCGCTAACTTTTTATGATCTACTGGAATTACAGACCTCCGTTAAGGTGATCTGAATTTATCGCTATTTGGAGGGGCCTAGTTCTTTTAAGCCTTCTATTAACATTTGAAAATAGTAGAAGTTTTGACGCTTCTATGTTTATGTGACCTTCTAAATGGGTCTTATGTTTTATGGCATATTTTTTGATTTCATCGCTAACAATAGGAATTCCTAGATCCCTGTGTAAGTCCGAATTTCGTACGTACCAGGGAGCACTCACCATGTTACGTAGCACTTTGCTTTGAAATGTTTGAATTCTCTGAATATGTGTTCGTTTGGCACACCCCCAAAGTTGTACGCCGTACAACCAGAAAGGCTTAATTATTTGGTTATATAACAAAATTTTGTACTCTATTGGCAATTTAGATTTTCGACCTAGGAGCCAATACATTTCTCTATATTTTTGTTCTAATTCTATTCTTTTCTTTTTGACATGTTCTTTCCATTTTAGCTTGACATCTAATGTCATTCCTAGGTATTTTGCCTTGTTTTCATGAGGAATATCTACCCCATTTAATTGTACGGCTGGGGGATTTTGAATAGGTTTATTTGTAAAATTTGCACTGCACTGATTTCAGTTCATTTAGTTTGATTTTCCATCTTTTGGTCCAAAGATATAATTTATCACTTGCTTTTTGTAGTTTATTTGTAGCCTCGCCGACATTTGATCCTACTGCCATTATTGCAGTATCGTCAGCAAAAGTCGCTACAGTTATTTCTTGAAATTGGGGCAAGTCACTAGTATACAGCAAGTATAATATTTGACCCAAGATACTTCCTTGAGGCACACCCGCTTTAATTTCTCTCAGTGTAGAGTACTCTTCATCCTGTTTAATTCTAAACAGTCTATCAGTTAAGTATGATGAGAGTATATCTACATATTTTTTAGGTAATAGTTTCCGCAACTTATAAATTAAGCCTTCGTGCCAAACTTTATCAAATGCTTGTGCTACGTCTAGAAATATTGTAGAGCATATATGTTTTTCTTCTAGAACTTTCTCAATTATATCAGTAATTCTATGTACTTGGTCAACAGTAGAGTGTTTTTCTCTAAAACCAAATTGATAGTTTGGAATTAGTTTTCTATTTTTTATTATAGGTTTCAACCTTTTTAATAACAGTTTCTCAAAGAGTTTTGACATAATTGGTAACAGAGAGATAGGTCTATAAGACTTTGTTTCGTTTGGAGGCTTTCCTGGCTTAAGTATCATAATTATTTCTGCCACCTTCCAAACGTTAGGTACATAATTTAACCTTAACATAGCATTCATAATATATGTTAACATTGTTATCCCTTTTTTCGGGAGTTGTTTTAGAATGTCTGCAGTAATTAGATCGAAACCTGGTGCTTTTTTTGACTTCAGAGCTTTAATTTCTTCAACCATTTCTATATGAGTAATTAGTTCAATGGCATTTTCTTCTCTTCTGAAATCATTTTCAATGTAGAGGTCTGACTCTATTTCATTGGGCCGAAAAATTTCTTCCAGGTGATCTGCGAATGTTTCGGCTTTTTCTTAGCTTATTTTAAGTTATTTGCTAAAATTAATATAACCTATTACTTATAATTCAATTATAAAGAAATTTATTACTTTATTTAAACAATTAAAATTTATAAAAATTAATTATAAGATAACCTAAGGATATAAGCTTATATAGAAAATTATAAATAAAATTTTGATTTGTTTTTTTTTTATTACTAAAATTAAACTATTCAACTTTACTTGTTGTTTTACTATTAATGTTTATAGTTACAAAGCAAGAAAATTTAGAAATATGCTAAAAATAATTAATAAATATTTTATAAATAAATCATTGAAATTGAACTTACTTTATTATGTTTATTTCAATATTTTTATTCAAAACTTAATTATTAAATGTATAAAATATTTTAATCTAACTTAAATATAAAATTGTTTAATTTGTATATTTTTTTTTTTAGTTTTCAAATACCAAAAAAGAATGAGTTATTATTAATAATTTGTATTGCTATATATATATATATATTAACTGTAGGTTACTAGGACTGACAGTACGGCGGGGATTGCAAATGGGCGAAATCGGCCATGGGTTCTTTTTTTCCTTTATTTCTATTTAAAAAGTTATACATAGTTATATAATAAAATTATTGTTTTAATTTCCTTAAAACTAAATATAAGAAAATTGGTATTTATAGTGATCGTAGCACAAGCTTTCTGATCTCGTAATTGATTTTTGATTAGTAAAGACATAATTTTTCAATATGTAAACAATATTCGTAAGCTAATTATTTAAATTTAAATTTATTATTTAATCTTAATGTACAATAAATATGAAAAGAAAAACAAAAATTTTCTTTTCATTATTGTACTATTCTTCCCTTTTGAATGATTTATTTATATGCTATAATTCAAAACTATTTTTTTTTTAATTCCTTCTTAAAGATTATTAGGGAATCAATTTGTTTTGGGTAATTCATTGAATAGTTTTAAGCATTTATACAGGCAATTATTATTTTGTTGGTTAGTTTTAAACAGTGTAAGATAGAAGTTTGATTTATTGCGTGTATTATGCGTATGGATATTTATCATTCTATTCAGAAAGAAACTATGCTTGATTTTATTATTTAATATTTTAAATGCTGTTATATATAGTTCTCTTTGACATATATTATTGAAACTTATATATGTATCCGAATATAACAAATGTGTTGGGTGCTTAGGAGGATAAAAATGAATAGTTTTTATTGCTTTTTTATGTATGACATCAACTTGATGTAATAATTGCTGATTAGCACCACTCCATAGGATTGAGATAAATAATGTGTGACAAAATGAATGACGAGTATATTTGAAATAGAGCATTGGTCGAAAAAAACTTTCGTAGTCTGTATAAAATAAATATGTATGCTGACACTTTACTAATTATATGCTGGATATGATCTCCCTTTTTTAACTTTCTATCAATAGTTAGGCGTAAATAGTTAAAGCTGTCTACAGTATAGATAACTTCAGAATTGTAGTAAAAATTTTCAGAGCTGTATAATTTATTGCCTAGTAAAAGAATCTTAGTTTTTTTTAATATTTAAGCTTAGCATATGTTGTGTGAGCCATACCTCTATCATTTTGAGATCATATTCAATATCACTCCTAAATTAATTTTCGGTTCCAGAAGAGTATTTTATCACAGCATCGTCGGCATATAGCTACATGGAATCTTTGAGAGCTAGTCAAGTAATATCATCGATATAGAGTTCGAATAGATCTGGTCCCAAAATGGATCCCTGTGGAACTCCCTTTTTAATCTTTAAGTAATCACTACCATAATTTCCTACTTTAACTTTTTGTAGCCTTTAAATCTAAATCTTTAGAGGAAAATTCAAGATTTGCAAGTTTCAACAAAAGTATTTGGTGGTCAACACAATCAAACGCTTTTTGCAAATCTAAAAATACACAAGCTACATATTTACTGTCATCTAAGCTACTGGTTATAAAATTTGTCAAACTAAGGCATACAGCGGTTGTGTTAGAATTGTTTTCAAAACCGTACTGCTCTTTGTGTAGAATATTATTGTTGGTTACAAAGAAGTTTTATCGGTGTTTAATTGTAGTCATTCAAAACTGAAATTGGCCGATAGTTTGATGGGCTTGATGTAGCACCAGCTTTGTATATAGGTGTTACTATTGTCTTTTTCAAACTTTTTGGGAAAACAGAGTTTTCAAAAGCAATATTTATTAGTTTAGAGGAGAATTTTTTAGAAAACTTGGTAGATATTTTGTCATATCCCGTAGCAGCTGATATCTTCAGTTTAGAAATTATCTGTTCAATTTCTTCAGCATTCGTAGGATATAAAGAAAACTTGCTATGAATTATCATGTCAGTGTTTAGATATGGAACCTTTATTGGTAAAGATGACATTTACGAAAAAAAATTCATTTTATTGGCCACAGCATATGTATTACTAATGCTTTCATTATTTATAACTAGAGATTTGATAACTGTGTTGGGTCTGTACGTATCTGTGTTACACATTATTTTATTATAGAAATTCCATAAACTTTTTCCATTTGTTACGCCATTTATATCTTTGGAAAAAAGAGTTTTTTTAGCTTGTGTAATCAACCTCTGATCTAGATTTCTTATAGAGTTCAAAAATCCTTGTACAATTTCTGCAATATTTTTGGTGCTCTTAGTTATAAGTTTTTGTAGATCATCAACTAAAAGATTCAAAACAGTGTATGAATCAAGACCAAGCCAAAAATTATCTAAATTAATTTTGTCATAGTCTAGAACATTCTTATTTTTAATATTTTCTTCTATTTTTGGTTTAAGATTTGAGGTAAAATGTATATTTGATTAAAGCACTGATAAGATGATCAAAAATAGTATATGTTGTCACTTGATTCTTATTGACATCTAGTAGATTGAGATTAATATCTCCTAAAATGATAGAATTTTTATAGGTAGATGAAATTTCATCAAGTTTATCAATAATATATTCCAATAATATTAATATTTAGGCTTTTTAATTAAACTACTAATATATTGGTTTTATTCAATTCCTCTTCTACAACAAAACTAGAATCTATGTTTTCATTTATGTATACTGCAACCCCACCATATTGTACTAATCTATCAGCAAAATAAGAATCATATCCAGGTTTTTTTTTTTTTTTTTTTTTTTTTTTGTCTTGGGGTAAGGATGGTGGAAATCGTCGAAAGATACTGAGCGCAACCACAGTTATGTGTGACTTTAACACACTAAAAACACCCGCCCTGTTTTAAAATATTAAAACTAGTCTTAGAGACTAACCATTAATTTTGCGCTAACTTTTTATGATCTACTGGAATTACAGACCTCCGTTAAGGTGATCTGAATTTATCGCTATTTGGAGGGGCCTAGTTCTTTTAAGCCTTCTATTAACATTTGAAAATAGTAGAAGTTTTGACGCTTCTATGTTTATGTGACCTTCTAAATGGGTCTTATGTTTTATGGCATATTTTTTGATTTCATCGCTAACAATAGGAATTCCTAGATCCCTGTGTAAGTCCGAATTTCGTACGTACCAGGGAGCACTCACCATGTTACGTAGCACTTTGCTTTGAAATGTTTGAATTCTCTGAATATGTGTTCGTTTGGCACACCCCCAAAGTTGTACGCCGTACAACCAGAAAGGCTTAATTATTTGGTTATATAACAAAATTTTGTACTCTATTGGCAATTTAGATTTTCGACCTAGGAGCCAATACATTTCTCTATATTTTTGTTCTAATTCTATTCTTTTCTTTTTGACATGTTCTTTCCATTTTAGCTTGACATCTAATGTCATTCCTAGGTATTTTGCCTTGTTTTCATGAGGAATATCTACCCCATTTAATTGTACGGCTGGGGGATTTTGAATAGGTTTATTTGTAAAATTTGCACTGCACTGATTTCAGTTCATTTAGTTTGATTTTCCATCTTTTGGTCCAAAGATATAATTTATCACTTGCTTTTTGTAGTTTATTTGTAGCCTCGCCGACATTTGATCCTACTGCCATTATTGCAGTATCGTCAGCAAAAGTCGCTACAGTTATTTCTTGAAATTGGGGCAAGTCACTAGTATACAGCAAGTATAATATTTGACCCAAGATACTTCCTTGAGGCACACCCGCTTTAATTTCTCTCAGTGTAGAGTACTCTTCATCCTGTTTAATTCTAAACAGTCTATCAGTTAAGTATGATGAGAGTATATCTACATATTTTTTAGGTAATAGTTTCCGCAACTTATAAATTAAGCCTTCGTGCCAAACTTTATCAAATGCTTGTGCTACGTCTAGAAATATTGTAGAGCATATATGTTTTTCTTCTAGAACTTTCTCAATTATATCAGTAATTCTATGTACTTGGTCAACAGTAGAGTGTTTTTCTCTAAAACCAAATTGATAGTTTGGAATTAGTTTTCTATTTTTTATTATAGGTTTCAACCTTTTTAATAACAGTTTCTCAAAGAGTTTTGACATAATTGGTAACAGAGAGATAGGTCTATAAGACTTTGTTTCGTTTGGAGGCTTTCCTGGCTTAAGTATCATAATTATTTCTGCCACCTTCCAAACGTTAGGTACATAATTTAACCTTAACATAGCATTCATAATATATGTTAACATTGTTATCCCTTTTTTCGGGAGTTGTTTTAGAATGTCTGCAGTAATTAGATCGAAACCTGGTGCTTTTTTTGACTTCAGAGCTTTAATTTCTTCAACCATTTCTATATGAGTAATTAGTTCAATGGCATTTTCTTCTCTTCTGAAATCATTTTCAATGTAGAGGTCTGACTCTATTTCATTGGGCCGAAAAATTTCTTCCAGGTGATCTGCGAATGTTTCGGCTTTTTCTTTATTATTTTTTGCCCATTTACCATCCATTTTCCGAATTGGTGGGACTGGCACTACAGGTTTTTTCAAACTCTTTGTTGCTTTCCACAAAGAGTAATTTCTTTCTTTTTTAGCTGATAAATTCTCAACATATTTTTCATATGATTTGTTTTTTATTTCAAGAATTCTTCTTTTAAGATTCTGCGTTATTCTATTCAACACAGTTTTATCAGCTGGGTCACGTGTTTCATGCCATCTTCGTCTAGCTCTTCTCTTTAGTTTAATCATATTTAATATATCTCTAGGATAATTAGGTCCTGCTGTCATGTATGTACATTCTTTTGTATTATTCCATGCAGCATTTTGGACAATTTTATTAAGATTTTTAATTGCTAAATCTATTTCATCTTTAGTTGTTATTTTAACCCTTAAATTTATATTATTTTCTATCTCTTGTTTAAAGTTGAACCAATTTGTTGATTTATTAACAAGTGTAGGCTTATTTTGTTTCTTAACAATTTTTTCATGCAGGTTTAGTACGACAGCCGAATGGTCTGAGTCTAAATCCTCATTATTTTCTAGGCTAATAAAATTTGGAGATATTTTTTTTGTTATGAAAAAATCCAGTAGATCAGGAGTTTTATTTGTATCAGTAGGCCAATAAGTTGGTTCGCCTGTAGAATGAAAATAGCAACCCAACTCTCTAATAGCTTTCCTTAGCTCTCTTCCTCTTGTTGAGGTAAGTCTTGAACCCCAATCGATATGTTTGGCATTGTAGTCACCTCCTAGGATGAACCTATCCCCAAGTCGGTTCAAGAAGTCTTTAAGGATCATATTCTTTAAATTATATTTAGGAGGGCAATATAAAGCCCCAATGCTTAAATCCTGTTTAAGGGACTTAAGACGTATTACTGAAAGTTGAAATTCATCAGTTTCTATTTTAAACTCTTCGTGATGCAGTAAAGAGTTTTTCACCAAAATTGCACTACCTCCTCGCGGCTTATTACTAGGGTGTGTCGCATTATAACATGTGAAACCTATTATTTTTAATTTTGACTGTCTTGTCATATGAGTTTCTGATAGGAGACACACATCAATGTTTTTAGTTTTGAGAAATAGCTCTAATGCTAGTGTTTTATTTAGTACACCGTTTGCGTTCCATGTAGCAATACTAATTTTATTTTGGGCCATTATTTAGAAATTTTCTCGGAGTACTACTATAGCTTTTGCTAGAATTGTTTTCTAAATTGGTTATTCTTTTAGAGATATCGTTCATTGAATTTAACAAATTTTGCATCATCTGCATTAAAATGTTATTATCAGCTTTAGTGTTAGGTTTATGAATGCTATTTGTGCTATGAGTTATATTCCTAACGTTAGTGCGTTTTATTATTTTTTCAGCTGATTTTTCTAATGCTACATTGTTCTGTTTTGTTGCACTAATAGGTTCTTTTGCTCCATTTTGTGATACTTGGGCATACGATAAACCGTCGATGACCCTGCTAGGATTTAAGCTTCTAGATTTAGGGTTAGGTGAATTCGACGCACCTTCTTTGGTATGTTTTGGATTACTTTTTTTTTTTCTCTTTTGTAATTCTTTTGCAACTACGCACCCCCTATAGTTTGCAGGGTGTGCCTCAAGGCAGTTAGCACACTTCGGCGTAACCTTTTTGTCTTTGTCACAATTCAGTGATAGATGTGACCCTGCACATTTTACACATTTAGCTAGACGCTGGCAAAATTTTTGTGTGTGACCATATCTTTGACATTTTTTACACTGAGGAATCAGATTTGTTTTTTTCAGAGCTTCAATTTTCACTCTCATGTGCTGAATAAACTCTATTTTATAAATCTTATCAATGTCCTCAGTATTTTCAAATGTTAACATAAAAAGAGGTAGTTTAACTATAGTTTCCTCCTCATTCTTTTTAATTTTTTTTCTTTTGTTAACAACTTCAATGATTTTAAAACCCTTACATTTAAGCTCTTGCTTTATATCTTCAGGATCGCATGAAGGATGCAAGTTCCTAGCCATAACTTTAATTGGCCTGGTCAACTTGTTTTCATAAGTATGCCATTCTAAATTAGCTTCATTTATGATTTTTGTTAGTTCTCTATATTCCCCTTCTTTTTCAACATTAATCTTCAGTTGATGGTAATTCATCATATTTATTTTATAGTTAATTTGTACATCTTTCAGTATTTTATTAACTTTGGGGTATTCTACAACATTACTTAAGATAACCGGAGGAGGTTTGTTTTTTCTTGTAATTATGGGTTTATCAATTGAAATTTTTGGTTTAATCACCTTTAATTTTTCTACACTATTTTCTTTGTGTATTTCTGGTGAGTGCTCCGCTTTTCTTTTTTTCCCTGTACGTTTTACAATCCACTCGGTTTCCCGAGTTAGTTCTTCTTCATCTGTACAGTATTCTACTGCACTTTTAGTTAATTGCTTTTTCTTTAGCATTTTATTTTCTTCGGTTAGAGTGTGAATCTGACTCATTAAGTCGCTACACATCTTCTCTAGTTCACTTATTCTTAAATGAAACTGTTTCTCTACTGTAATACCCACGTCTAGGGGTTTATTCTGACCGTCATCGTTAGACATAATTTTTATTTAATTCGAACCAGTAATATTTCTAGTGACATTAGCCTGGATTCCCGCTTTGTCACTGGTTTTTTTTTCAACTACAGGTGGTGATCTTCCCACTAAACCGCCCTTTTTTAAAGGGTCGGCTGCGTTGAACGTAGATACATTTTTAACCACTGGCGACTTAACTAATCCCTTTGTGGAATTAGCCAAGCCCTCGCCGGCAGCCGTGGTCTCTGCCGACATTTTGGTAGATATCCCTACCATATTTTTATCTTTATTTGTGTTCATTATTTTATATTGTTATATTTTGTATTTTATACCAACTACCAGGTATTTTAACTGCCGCCCCTTTGGGGAACCGACGCAGACCAGAGAGCCGTCCATTCTGGATAAGTCGCTTCTGGATTTCCGTTGGATTTTAGAGGACTCGTACCCCAAGCATTCCTTACTGCGGATGTTTCTAAGCCTCAATCCGCCGGGGAAAAAATATCCAGGTATGCTAAAAAATTTGTTTTCCGTTTTAGTTATCCATATCTCAGTTAATATAATTATGTGAATTTTGTAATCGAAAGAGTATATTAAGGATTCTATATCATTTAGTTTATTACGAAGACTTTGCACATTAAGATACATAACATTTAAATTTGATCTATCATTTGCCATAGATTTTAGGTTGCATGCCCCTGACATATGTTTCACATTTAAACAATGATATATGCTTATTCCATTATCAGATATCATATATAAAATTTAAGAGAGAAAAATAAAAAAAAAAGCATATGTACCATGTGAGAAGATAAACAAGTAAAGAAACAGTCAGTCGGTGCAACCGACTTAGAAATATCCTACACCTATTTGGTTCAAATTTAAGGACATATCCATAAGTCGCTTTTACAACATAAAAGCTGTTATTAAATTGATCGTAAGACATAGCTAACCAAATTAACTTTATAATACTTAAAAACATTTTCTAATTACACTATCTATTAAAAAATATTACAAATTTTTACTAAATTATCTATTTCGAAATATTAAATAACAAAAAAACTTGAAATAAATGAAAATATATTTATTCCAATTCAATTACAAAATGAAAAAATTCTAATTATTAAATTTTGTGATAAAAAGATAATCAAAGCATAATATATTTAATAACCCAAATTTTTCAAAATTTCAATTATTTTAAATGGTTTGTTTATATACCTAATAGAAAAGCTTATAAACGCAAAATATGCAATAAATGTATTTCTAAAATACAATTACAAATTTAGACCTTTTCATATTATTCATTTAAATATAAAAACAAATTTTACATAAATGCAGCATGTACCTTTAAAAATAGCTGAACCACTACAATTAAGTCAAAATTTCGGTGACACATAGGAAATAGGAAATATATTCTTTGGCTTCGAAGTTAAACTCGACCAGAAGCAATTCCCATGGTACATTCATTAGGTACTAGTAACCTAGAGTTTAAATTTCATCAAAATAGCGGAATTATTTTTTGAGTTTTTTTGGTGTTTTTAAGAAAGATGTTAGCCCTTGAACCCTTCAAGGGCTTCAGAACCCGGAACCATGGTACGATTTCGCCCTTATGCAGTCCCCGTCATACTTTCAATACTAGTTAACTCTTGTACACAATTGGAACGTGTTATCTTAATTTTAAGTAACTAGTTTTATTAATTTCGATGATAAGATTTTACACATTGCGGGGTCTAAGAGAAGAACTGAACCACCACTGCAATTGATCCAAAATAAGAGGGACACGCAGGAAATTTGAAATTTCTACATTTGTTTCAAGTTACTATCTTTATTAATTTCGAAAATATGCTTTAAGGTCCTCGGAACTAAGTGGCTGGTCCCGGTTATCGTGATTTTTTATATATGTTCGTTAGCTCTGAAACCGATTAAAAGGTCCAGAATCCGAACCCTTGAGCTGATTTCGCCCTTATACAGTCCGCGCTGTACTCATAGTACTAGTTAACATTTGTACACAATTTGAACGTTCTATCTTAATTTTAAGTTACTATTTTTAGTAATTTCGATTATAAGCTTTTAAAACTTGGGAGGTCTAAGAGGGGTACTGAACCACCACTCCAACTGATCCCAAATTAGGGAGACACGCAAGAGATAGTAAAGAACACCCTTGTGCCAAATTTGAAGCTTCTAAATTTTTTTGAAGTTGCCATCTTTATTAATTTTAAAGATATGCTTTAAGGTCTTCGGAAATGTGTGGCTGGTCCCCGAACCACTACTCCAATGGAGCCCAAATTTCCAAGGCACTTAGAAAATAGGTAGGGACACCCTGATACCAAATTTGGAGGTTCTATCTTCTTTGGTTTCGGAATTATACTCGTTTGGCCTAAATTCGATCAAAAAGTTCTAGGTTCCGAACCTATGGTCCAATCCCGAACTTTCGCAATGCCCGAAGTAGTTTTATTACTAGTAACCTACAGCACAAATTTGATGAAGATAGCGTCATTAGTTGTTGAGTTATCGTGATTTTTTATATATGTTCGTTAGCCCTTCGATCGATTAAAAGGTCCAGACTACGAACCCATTGGCCGATTTCGCCCGTATGCAATCCTCGCCGTACCTTCAGTCCTAGTAACCTACAGTTAAAATTTCATCAATATAGCTCCATTATATTTTAAGTTATCGTGCATACGGACGGACGGACATTGCTATATCGACTCAGGAGGTCACGCTGATCACAAGTATATATACTTTTCCATATCTAGCTCGCTTCCTTTAGGTGGTTACAAACACCATACCAAATTTAATATACCCCTTTACCTATTCTATAGGTGTAGGGTATAAAGAAATCTTCCAACTTCGAAATCGATGGATCGAAGAAATCGAAGAATCGAAGAAATCGAAGAATCGAAGAAATCGATTGACAAACAAACAAAATACAAGTAAAGAAACAGTCAGTCGGTGCAACTGACTTAGAAATACCCTACACCTATTTGGTTCAAATTTAATGAAATTTCCATAAGTTATTTTAACGACATAAAACTGTTATTAATTTGATTGTAAGACATAGCTAACCAAATTAACTTTATAATACTTAAAACATTTTCTAATTACTTAATCTATTCAAAAATATTACAAATTCTTATTAATTTATTTATTTAAAAATATAAAAAAACAAAAGAACTAGTTATAAATGAAAATATATTTATTCCAATTCAATTACAAAATGAAAAAGTTCTAGTTATTAAATTTTGTGATAAAAACCTAATCAACGCATAATATATTTTAATAACCCAAATTTTTTAAAATTTCAATTATTTTAAATGGCTAGTTAATATAGGACATAATAGAAAAGCTTATACGCAAAATATGCAATAAATGTATTTCTAAAATACAATAACAAATTTACACCTTTTCATGAATTATATTTAAATATAAAAATAAATTTTACATAAATGCAGCAAGTACCTTTGAACATAGCTGAACCACTACAATTAAGTCTAAATTTCGGGGACACATAAGAAATAGGAAATATATTCTTTGTCTTCGAAATTATACTCGTTCGGCCTCAAATCGATCAAAAGCTTCTAGAATCCGAACTCATTGACCAAACTCGACCAGAACCAATTCCAATGGTACTTTCATTACTAGTAACCTAGAGTTTAAATTTCATCAAAATAGCGGCATTATTTTTTGAGTTATGGTGTTTTTTAAGATATATGTCTTTTAGGCATTGAACTTTTCAAGGGTTCTAGAACCCAAAATTATGGTGCGATTTCGCCCATGTGCAGTCCCCCTCATACTTTCAATACTAGTTAACCTTTGTACACAATTGGAACGTTCTATCTTAATTTTAAATTACTAGTTTTATTCATTTCGATGATAAACTTTTGCACATTGGGGGGTCTAAGAAAGGTACAAAATTAGAGGAACAAGCAGGAAATAGTAAAGAACACCCATGTGCCAAATTTGAAGCTTCTACATTTGTTTCAAGTTACTATCTTTATTAATTTCTAAAATATGCTATAATATAAGGTCCTTGGAAATGAGTGGCTGGTCCACACTCACTACTCCAGTTGGACTCAAATTTCAACGACACTAAGGAAATCGAAGGCGACACCCTGAAACCAAATTTGGAGGTTCTATCTTCATTGGTTTCGGAATTATGCTCGTTTGGCCTAAATTCGATCAAAAAGTTCTAAGTTCCGAACCCATTGTCCAATCCTCACCGTACGCAATCGCCGCCCTTGCTTCATTACCAATAACCTACAGCACAAATTCCATGAAGATAGCGTCATTAGTTGTTGAGTTATCGTGATTATTTATATATGTTCGTTAGCCCTGAAACCGCTTAAAAGGTCCAGAATCCGAACCCTTGGGCTGATTTCGCCCTTATGCAGTCCACGATTATCTTTAAGCACTAGTTAACGCTTGTTCACAATTTGAACGTTCTATCTTAATTTGAAGTTACTATTTTTAATAATTTCGATTATAAGCTTTTAAAACTTAAGAGGGTCTAGAAGGGATACTGAACAACCACTCCAATTGATCCCAAATTAGGGGGACACGCAAGGGATAGTAAAGAACACCCTTGTGCCAAATTTGAAGCTTCTACATTTTTTTAATTTGTTATCTTTATTAATTTTAAAGATATGCTTTAAGGTCTTCGGAAATTTATGGCTGGTCGCCGACCCGCTACTCCAATGGGGCCCAAATTTCAAGGACACTAAGGAAATCGAAGGCGACACCCTGAAACCAAATTTGGAGGTTCTATCTTCATTGGTTTCGGAATTATGCTCGTTTGGCCTAAATTCGATCAAAAAGTTGTAGGTTCCGAACCAATGGTCCAATCCCGAACTTACGCAATCGCCGAAGTAGTTTCATTACTAGTAACCTACACCACAAATTTGATGAAGAAAGCGTCATTAGTTGTTGAGTTATCGTGATTTTTTATATATGATCGTTAGCCCTTCGATCGATTAAAAGATCCAGAATCCGAACCAATGGGCCGATTTCGCCCATATGCAATCCCCGCTGTACTTTCAGTCCTAGTAACCTACAGTTAAAATTTCATCAAGATAGCTTCATTATTTTTTGAGTTATCGTGCCTACGGACGGACGGACGGACATGGCTATATCGACTCAGGAGGTCACGCTGATCACAAATATATATACTTTTCCATATCTAGCTCGCTTCCTTTAGGTGGTTACAAACACCATACCAAAGTTAATATACCTTTTTACCTATTCTATAGGTGTAGGGTATAAAAAATAACAATCGATGAAAAAAACCAAGGGTTTTAAAAAAACCACATTTTAAAAATAATAGGGTGTTTCATACGGAGTATTTTATCGGAATAGAATGTTGAAGCTTTAATATTAACGTTTAATTTAAGAAATATATACGTTGGTGACTAAGTTACTACTTACTTATAGAAACAGTAAATTTTTTAATTTTTAAGTCCTAATAGCCCCTCTATGGGGAAGGTTGCCCAATTTCTCAAGGATCTAATCCTCACTAGGTTCAAGGAGTTAAATTGTGAATTATACCAAAATTTGTAATTTTACTTAGAATTTTACTATTTAAGCAAAAATGGTTAAAATTGAGAGACACTTTTTTCAGTTCAAAGAACCGCTTTTAAATTTAAGAAAATCTTTTAATATATGTTAAAGTATAATGTTGGACCTTCAAATTTTGTATATTAACAAAAAAAAATTTGACCAGGTATTCAAGTTACAGGTGTTTAAAACTAGAAAAATTTCAATTTTCGAGCCCTTATAGCTGCAAACCAGGGGACGTGACAAAAAAAATTTGTTAACTTATTTCTAAGGATCTAACTTCTCCCAAAATTTCAGGACCCAAGCTTGGCCCGTATAGAAGATATGTATAGCCAAAAGTAAGCATACGGACAGACGGGCAGACGGACAGACGTACAGACGGACGGACGGACAGAGTGAAACTATATAGGCACATTTTTACAAGTTTTTTTGAAAATGTGCTAAAAAATTATGTTATTGTTTAAAATAATTATGAAGAAATGTTATGACGAAAAATCAAATATTTTGACGAAAAAAAATAATGAAAAGAAGTTTAGTTCCAATATTAATTTATAGGTTAGGTATATGAAAGTATAAATAAATGTGTTAATTTTTAATAAAATAAAGAAAATTTTGTGGATAATAAAATTATGTAGTTTAGATTTTAAAAATATGCTTAATTTTTTTAATACCATTAAACTTTGAAATTTTAAAAGTTTTACTTGTAGCGCTTTCCCGCAAAAAGATTGCATTATTTTCAACCCATAAGAATTCAAAATGTTTTAATTGATTTAGGTCCAAAAGTTTTTTTCTTAGCCAGTATATCATTTTTTATTTGCTCAGAATAAAATTTTACTATGTATAAGCATTCATCCGACTTACCATCAGCTCTCTTAATTATCGGTGTTACATTTTTAATGATATCACTGGGCTTATCAATATTAAATTTAGTGAATATTTCATGAAGTTGATTATTTTGCACTCCTACCGGTAATCCAGCTACCACTATATTATTTCTTCTTTCTCTGATTTATCCACAATTTTCTCGATTTTATTTAATTTAGCTTCCATGGCCTTTGTATAATTTTCTATACATTCGATTCTTTTTTTTAAAGCTAAATTTTCTTTTTTGATAATGTTATTTTCTTGCTGTGTTTTATCAAGCTTCTCAGCTAGGAATACCTGTGCATTGTGAATGTCCGATTGTACTATTGATCCCAATGTTTTTAAATACTGCGCCATTTTGTCTAGGGTACAATTTGTTGAGTCAAATAAAGACAAATCATCCAGTTTTTGCTGAGTCGTTTGTGAGTATACCGAGTCATTATCTTCAGAATCACCATCTTCAGATTTCGAATCATTATCTTCAGGCACCTTTACAAACGATTCGTTTAATTGTCTAGGACATTGAGAGCACTGCCAATTTACATTACGACTTTTAAGAAGCTCAAAGGTGTCATTTGATAGCTTAGCAAATCTAGCATGAAACATATTGCAACATATTTTACACTTTACAACCTTAAATTTAGCTACTAAATTTTTTTTGCAAAAGACATATTGGGAAACCATTTTTTTATACTGTTTTTAATCATTTTGATAATGGGTTCGGATTCTGGACCTTTTAATAGATCCAAGGGCTAACGAACATATATAAAAAATCACGATAACTCAACGACTAATGACACGATTTTTATCAAATTTGTGCTGTAGGTTACTAGTAATGAAACTACGGCCGTGATTGCGTACGGTCGAGATTGGACCATGGATTCAGAACCAAGAACTTTTTGATCGAATTTAGGCCAAACGAGCATAATTACGAAACCAATGAAGATAGAACCACCAAATTTGGTATCAGGGTGTCCATTCCTATTTCCTTTGTGTCCTTGAAATTTGGGCTCCATTGGAGTAGTGGGTCGGGAACCAGCCCAGTTCCGAAGACCTAAAAGTATATTTTCGAAATTAATAAAGATGGTAACTTGAAACAAATGTAGAAGCTTCCAATTTGGCACATGGGTGTTCTGTACTATTTTCTGCGCGCGTTCTAATTTTGGATTAAATTCTAAATAAATAAGTTAGTAAGGATTTGTAATATTTTTGAATAGATAAAGTAATTAGAAAATGTTGTTAGTATTATAAAGTTAATTTTGTTAGCTATGTCTTACGATCAAACTAATAACTTAGTAAGTGTAATTGTATTTTAGAAATACATTTATTGCATATTTTGCGCTTATAAGCTTTTCTAATAGGTACATAAACTAACAATTTAAAATAATGCAATTTTGGAAAATTTGAATTATTAAATATATTATGCTTTGATTAGCTTTTTATCACAAAATTTAATAATTCAAATTTTTTCACTTTTGTAATTGAATTGGAACAAATATGTTTTCATTTCAAGTTTTTTTGTTTTTAATATTTTTAAATAGATAAGTTAGTAAGAATTTGTAACATTTTTGAAAAGATAAAGTAATTAGAAAATGTTGTTAGTATTATAAAGTTAATATGGTTAACTATGTCTTACGATCAAACTAATAACAGCTTTTATGGTTTTAAAATGACTTATGGATATCTCATTAAATTTGAACCAAATAGGTGTAAGGTATTTCTGAGTCGGTCGTACCGACTGACTGTTTCTTTACTTGTTTAAATTGATTATATAACTAGCTAATACCCGGTGCGTGTTGCTGCGCCTCTCAATGGAGGTTTAATTGAAGTTAATGTTACTGTAAAAAGTTAACACAAAAATTAATTACAAAAAAAATTTTTTTGACCAATCGTAGCACCGACTGTTAACAGACTCAACTTAATTTTCAAGTTGCTTCACACATATAAAATTTGAGGTCAACCGGTCAAATCGTTTATAATTTAGAGTTAAGTAACGCAAAAATCTATTAAAAGCCACTGTGCCCATTGGGTTAACGGAACTACACTTTCTCTTTGGGCAAAGCAGTATTGCGCAAAATTGGACATAATTTGCTTCCAAATCTTTTTTTTGTCAATCGTCGGGCCGGCATGGGTAAACCAATTGGAAGTCTGTTAAAAGAGTTAATTTCATTCTCAGAACGGAACACATATACAAAATTTGAAGAAAATCGGTTAAACCGTTTCTAATTTAGGGTTAAGTAATCAAAAACTTTATAAAAAGCTGTTGGACCCCAATGGGTTAATGCAACTCAATAAAATTTTTTTGTGGGCTTTCTTTTTAGCCTAAGCAGAATTTCATAAAATCGGACAAAATTTGGACCCAAAATTTTTTTGACCAACCATCGGCCCGACATGGGTTAACAAATTCCAAAACTGTTAATAATGTCAACTCAATTCTCAAGGAGCATCACGTATACAATATTTGAAGTCAATTGGTCAAACCGTTTCCAGTTTAGAACAAAGAAGTTTAAATACTTGCACCACAGCCCCAACTTGGCGGTCCGTTAGAGCAAAAGTTTTGGGACACGATTTCTTTCCGTACCCAAAAACCTCTGTATACAAATTTTCATGAAAATCGGCTGGGCAGTTTAAGAGTCTATTCGCTACACAAACACAAAAAAAAAATTATTAAATTGAGGAATTATAATATAATTATGATAGAATTAATATTAAAGTTCTTACTGATATATACTTTATGTCCATTCCTTTTTTTTTGAACACCAAAAAAAAATAATTTTATTATTTTTATTTATTATTAGTTCAAGTGAATTAGGAAATTGTATTAAATTTAAGAATTATAACCTAATTAAAAGTTTTTTTTTTAATTTTTATTAAGTTTTATTAAATTTTATAAAAAATTTAGAATTTTTTTAATTTTTTTAATTTTTTATAATAATTTGCAAGTGCTTAATCTTTGTTAATTAACATTAATTTGATGTCAATAATTAAACTTTTTCAATTTATTCTATTCATTACATAGAATTATTATAATGCATTTTTTCTAAAACAGTTCTCAAATGATAGAAGATCAATAACAATGTGCCGATAAGAGCTACAAACTTATTTGAATTATTTAAAAATTAAATGATTTTGTAATGAATTATGTTTGTAAATCTAATTTGAATTACATTTAGATTTTAAGAAAATTTATGATAAAAAATATATAATAATAAGAAATTTTTAATACAACATACCCATTATGTGAAAAGTTACAATGTAATTTGATTAAAAATGATGTTGATATTATCATGGTTGGAGAAACTTGGCTTTATTCAGAAGAAGAAAAATACTTTAATATTCCTGGGTATATTGCATCCTTTATCTTTAATAATTTAAGCAGAGGACGTGGCTGCGCAATATATGTAAAGCAAGGTATTAGTCACAAAGTTTTGGAAACATCTATTACGTTCAATGCTATTGTAATTTATTTAGAAGATACCAAACTTACCATTAATATGTTACAAAAGCCCGTCTGAAAACAATAAGGCATTTATAGAACATCCAGATCAGCTGTTCAATAAGTACAAAAATATAATTGTGGTTGGTGATACTAACATCGATTTGCTCTCTGAAACGGACGCAAGCAGAATGTATATGGATATGCTAGATGTTAACTCTGTTAACATAAATAACATGAATGAAGCTACTAGAATTACATTAAACTCAGCGACTCTGTTAGATCATGTTCTTTCAGATCTTAAGACGAATCGATTTGGTTTTAATATCACTTTGCATGATATTCCTAACCTAGATCATAAAGCAGTATGTGTTGAAATTAAATCAGTTCTCAGAAAACTTGAAACGATGGTGTATAATCAAATAACTGGTACTAACTATGCTAAATACTCATTTCTGTTGGAATATCACTTACGTAGACATACTTGTCAAAATATTGATGAATTGATTGAAGCTATAAAATATTTCAAGGACACTAGTACAAGTGTTAAATATATGAGAATTAGAAAAAATAATTCGTGGATGTCCAGAGAAATTTTAAAACTAATTGAACACAGAAATAAATTGTATAAGTATCATAAAAAATACCCTAATATTGTGGAGCATAAAATAAAATATAATAAATTAAAAAACAAGGTTAATGTAGAGATAAAGAAAGCAAAGCAAAATTATTTTAATAGAAAATTACAAGAAGCAGGTTCAAATACTAAAATACTAATTTGAGTAAAAAAATACTAAATACTAAAATATGGAATGTTCTGAACTCTCAGATAGCAAACCAAAAAGCAGATAGTAACAATATTATAAAGGAAATAAGACACAATGATAAAATTTTAAATATTAGAAAAGACATAGCCAACGGCTTTAATGAACATTTTAGTAATGTTGGAAGAGAGTTAGTTGATAAAATACAAACTAAAGAAGAAAATATAATAAAAAATAGAATAAATGAAAGTTCCATGTTCTTGGTACCTACTAATGAAATAGAAGTGCTTAATGTTATTATGAATCTAAAAGATAATTCACCTGGCTAAGATAATATAGCAGCAAAAGACTTAAAAGCGGTAGCTGAGATAATATATCCGATAATTAGTAATTTTATTACTGACAGCTTCGCACAGGAAACTATCCTAGTTTATTAAAATGCAGTACTGTGATTTCAATATACAAGAATGGTTCTCCCTTGGAAACATCTAATTACCGGCCGATAACACTCACTAGCTGCATGAGTAAAATATTTGAAAAAAAAATTAATAAAATAATATGTGAATTCATTAAATGTGCAGGCGGATTTGACATCAATCAGTTTGGCTTCCAAAAGTCTGATGTAGCAATCAATGATTCTGTGAAATCTATTATTGGACATCTTGATAAAGGAAACTATGTATGCTCTGTTTTTGTAGATCTGAGTAAGGCATTTGACACAGTGGACCATCAAATATTGTTGGACAGATTATATGAAATTGGAATAAGAGGACTACTGCATGAACTACTAAGAACGTATTTGACAAACAGATTTATCAAAACGAAAGTTAATGGTGTTTGTAGCAATGAACGTCCCATAAATATAGGTGTGCCACAAGGGTCAGTTCTTGGACCTACCTTGTATCTATTGTATGTGCAAGTCATATATCCATCTAACGAAATCTTGAACAAGATTATTCAAGCAAATTCTCAGAACCAGAACTTGTAAATCTCGTTATCAAAACATAATTTCTATTTTTTTAAAATACTTAATATGAAATTTTCCTTAATATAAATTTCCAAACAAATATATTTTAATTATCTTCATTACGTAATAAATAACAATTATAGGTCTCCTGACCTAACGCAACAAATATAATTTTTTTATTATTCAAGTACTCAAATATTAAACTAAACTGAACGATTTTATACTAGATCATATTTCATTAAAAAAAAACTGAAATGTTAATGAACGTTGTTATACGAGTATGACTTAGTTTTTTATACCCTACACCTATAGAATAGGTAAAGGGGTATATTAACTTTGGTATGGTGTTTGCAACCACCTAAAGGAAGCGAGCTAGATATGGAAAAGTATATATATTTGTGATCAGCGTGACCGCCTTAGTCGATATAGGCATGTCCGTCCGTCCGTCCGTAGGCACGATAACTCAAAAAATAATGGAGCTATTTTGATGAAATTTTAACTGTAGGTTACTAGGACTGAAAGTACGGCGGGGATTGCATATGGGCGAAATCGGCCCATGGGTTCGGATTTTGGACCTTTTAATCGATCGAAGGGCTAACGGAAATATATAAAAAATCACGATAACTCAACAACTAATGACGCTATCTTCATCAAATTTGTGCTGTAGGATACTAGTAATGAAACTACTTCGGGGATTGCGTAAGGTCGGGATTGGACCATGGGTTCAGAACCTAGAACTTTTTGATCGAATTTAGGCCAAACGAGCGTAATTCCGAAACCAATGAAGATGGACCCTCCAAATTTGGTATCAGGGTGTCCCGTCCTATTTCCTAAGTGTCTTGGGAATTTGGGCCCCATTGGAGTAGTGGGTCGGGGACCAGCCACACATTTCCGAAGACCTTACAGCATATCTTTAAAATTAATAAAGATAACAACTTGAAAAAATGTAGAAGCTTCCAATTTGCCACAAAGGTGTTCTTTACTATCTCTTGCGTGTTCCCTTAATTTGGGATCAATTGAAGAGATGGTTCAGTACCCCTCTCAGACCTCCCAAGTTTTAAAAGCTTATAATCGAAATTACTAAAAATAGTAACTTAAAATTAAGATAGACCGTTCAAATTGTGTACAAAGGTTAACTAGTACTATAAGTAAAGCGCGGGCTGTATAAGGGCGAAATCAGCCCATGGGTTCGGATTCTGGACCTTTTAGTCGGTGTCAGGGATAACGAACATATATTAAAAATCACGATAACTCAACAACTAATGAGTCTATCTTCATGAAATTTGTGCTGTAGGTTATTGGTAATGAAACTACGGCGATGATTACGTACGGTGAGGATTGGACAATGGGTTCGGAACTTAGAACTTTTTGATCGAATTTAGGCCAAACTAGTGTAATTCCGAAACCAATGAAGATATAACCTCCAAACTTGGTATCAGGGTGTCCCTTCCTATTGCGTAAGTGTCTTTGAAATTTGGGCCCCATTGGACTAGTGGGTCGGGGACCAGCCACTCAGATCCGAGGACTTTAAAGCATATTTTCGAAATTAATAAAAATAGTAACTTGAAACAAATGTAGAAGCTTCAAATTTGGCCCAGGGTGTGCTTTACTATTTCTTCCGTGCCCCCCTAATTTGGGATAATTTGGAGTGGTGGTTTAGGACCTCTCTTAGACCGCCAAATGTGTAAAAGCTTATAATCGAAATTAATAAAACTAGTAACTTAAAATTAAGATAGAACGTTCCAATTGTATACAAGGGTTAACTAGTATTGAAAGTATGACAGGACTGCATATGGGCAAAATCGTACCATGGTTTCGGGTTCTGGAACCCTTGACAAGTTCAAGGACTAAAAAACATATATCTTAAAAACACCATAACTCAAAAAATAATGCCGGTATTTTGATGAAATTTAAACTCTAGGTTACTAGTAATGAAAGTACCATGCGAATTGGTTCTGATCGAGTTTAATTTCAAAGCCAAAGAATATATTTCCTATGTCCTATGTGTCTCCGAAATCTAGACTAAATTGTAGTGGTTCAGCTATGTTCAAAGGTACTTGCTGCATTTATGTAAAATTTATTTGAATATTTAAATGAATTATATGAAAAGGTGTAAATTTGTAATTGTATTTTAGAAATACATTTATTGCATATTTTGCGTTTATAAGCTTTTCTATTAGGTATATAAACTAACCATTTAAAATAATTGCAATTTTTAAAAATTTGGATTATTAAATATATTATGCTTTGATTATCTTTTTATCACAAAATTTAATAATTAGAATTTTTTCATTTTGTAATTGAATTGGAATAAATATATTTTCATTTATTTCAAGTTTGTTTGTTTTTTAATATTTTTAAATAGATAAATTAGTAAGATTTTGTAATATTTTTTAATAGATAGTGTAATTAGAAAATGTTTTTAGTATTATAAAGTTAATTTGGTTAGCTATGTCTTACGATCAAATTAATAACAGCTTTTATGGTGTTAAAATGACTTATGGATATGTCCTTAAATTTGAACCAAATAGGTGTAGGGTATTTCTAAGTCGTTTGCACCGACTAACTGTTTCTTTACTTGTTTTTCATTCTAAATATGTTGTAATTTCGTTTTGGAACCAAAACGTTTAATATTTATTTAAGTGTCAAATTACAACAAAAATAAATTCTTTTTCTTCTTGTGTGTTGCAATATCGGAAACCGATGTTAAGTATATTATTGATTATTAATATATTTTTTGTATTAAGCAATTTGTATTTTTTTTTTTGGGATAAGTAATGAAAAATAAAAAAAGATAATATAATAATAATTTTGTTTTGTAATTTTAAAAAGAAATTAATTTTAAAATATATATTGAAAACTTCTTTTATAATTTAGTCTAAGTTTAAACATGCTTTGAAACGGTATTAAAAATAAAAAATCAATAAATTGTTTAAATATAAAAATTGTGTTTTTATTTAAACTATATTTTATTTTTCATTTTTTCACAATATATATACATAAATATATAAAACTGGCGCAGTCATAAAAAGCTGTTATTAATTTGATTGTAAGACATAGCTAACCAAATTAACTTTATAATACTAAAAACATTTTCTAATTACACTATCTCTTAAAAAATATTACAAATTCATACTAATAATATTTTTTTAATAATATTAAAAAACAAAAAAAAACTTGTTATAAATGAAAATATATTTATTCCAATTCAATTACAAAATGAAAAAATTCTAGTTATTAAATTTTGTGATAAAAAATTTTGTGCTAATTTTAAATTTTCTGCTAATCAAAGCATAATATATTTAATAATCGAAATTTTTCGAAATTGCAATTATTTTAAATGGCTAGTTAATATACCTAATAGAAAAGCTTATACGCAAAATATGCAATAAATGTATTTCTAAAATACAATTACAAATCTACACCTTTTCATATAATTCATTTAAATATAAAAATAAATTTTACATAAATGCAGCAAGTACCTTTGAACATAGCTGCACCACTACAATTAAGTCCAAATTTCGGGGACACATAGAAAATAGGAAATATATTCTTCGGCTTCGAAATTATACTCGTTCGGCCTCAAATCGATCAAAAGCTTCTAGAATCCGAACTCATTGATCAAACTCGACCAGAACCAATTCCAATGGTACTTTCATTAGTAGTAACCTAGAGCTTAAATTTTTTCAAAATAGCGGCATTATTTTTTGAGTTATGGTGTTTTTAAGATATATGTTTGTTAGCCCTTGAACTTTTCAAGGGTTCCAGAACCCGAAATTATGGTACAATTTCGCCCATATGCAGTCCCCGTCATACTTTCAATACTATTTAACCCTTGTACACAATTTTAACGTTCTATCTTCATTTTAAGTTTCTACGATGATAAATTTTTACACAATGGGGGGTCTAAGAAAGGTACAAAATTAGAGGGACACGCAGGAAATAGTAAAGAACACCCATGTGCCAAATTTGAAGCTTCTACATTTGTTTCAAGTTACTATCTTTATTAATTTCGAAAATATGCTTTAAAGTCCTTGGAACTGAGTGGCTGGTCCACACCCACTACTCCAATTGGGCTCAAATTTCAAGGACACTAAGGAAATCGAAAGCGACACCCTGAAACCAAATTTGGAGGGTCTATTGGTTTATGCTAGTTTGGCCTAAATTCGATCAAAAAGTTCTAAGTTCCGAACCCATTGTCCAATCCTCACCGTACGCAATCGCCGCCGTAGTTTCATTACCAATAACCTACAGCACAAATTTCATGAAGATAGCGTCATAAGTTGTTGAGTTATCGTGATTATTTTTATATGTTCGTTAGCCCTGACACCGATTAAATTCGATCAAAAAGTAAACAATTTGAACGTTCTATCTTAATTTTAAGTTACTATTTTTAATAATTTCTATTATAAGCTTTTAAAACTTAAGAGGTCTAAGAGGGATACTGAGCCACCACTCGAATTAATCCCAAATTAGGGGGACACGCAAGGGATAGTAAAGAACACCCTTGTGCCAAATTTGAAGCTCCTACATTTTTTTAAGTTGTTATCTTTATTAATTTTAAAGATATGCTTTAAGGTCTTCGGAAATGTATGGCTGGTCCCCGACTCACTACTCCAATGGGGCCCAAATTAGGGGGACACGCAAGGGATAGTAAAGAATACACTTGTGCCAATTTTGAAGCTCCTAAATTTTTTTAAGTTATTATCTTTATTAATTTTAAAGGTATGCTTTAAGGTCTTCGGAAATGTATGGCTGGTCTCCGACCCACTACTCCAATGGGGCCAAAGACATTAAGGAAATAGGAAGGGACATCCTGATAAAAAATTTGGAGGTTCTATCTTCTTTGGTTTCGGAATTATGCTCGTTTGGGCTAAATTCGATCAAAAAGTTCTAGGTTCCGAACCCATGGTGCAATCCCGAACTTACGCAATCCCCGAAGTAGTTTCATTACTAGTAACCTACAGCACAAATTTGATGAAGAAAGCGTCATTAGTTGTTGAGTTATTGTGATTTTTTATATATGATCGTTAGCCCTTCGATCGATTAAAAGGTCCAGAATCCGAACCAATGGGCCGATTTCGCCCATATGCAATCCCCGCCGTACTTTCAGTTCTAGTAACCTCCAGTTAAAATTTCATCAACATAGCTCCATTATTTTTTGAGTTATCGTGCCTACGGGCGGACGGACGGACGGACGGACATGGCTATATCGACTCAGGAGGTCACGCTGATCACAAGTATATATACTTTTCCATATCTAGCTCGCTTCCTTTAGGTGGTTACAAATCCATACCAAAGTTAATATACCCTTTTACCTATTCTATAGGTGTAGGGTATAAAAAGGATAGCTACGGTTAATACTAGTTTTTCTTTTAAGAAAATAATTGGCGGACTATAGTAAAAATAAAATAAAATAAAAAAAAATTTTTATATGTTTATTGTGAATGAAGCCGTATAGAATTCCGGTTTCACTTTTTAGAATTAGACCATTTAGAACTATCAGTGACGTGAGTGAAAACGAAAATAGTTGTCATTCGAACTATTCTAATATACAACTAATAACTCAAAATAAAAATATAAATATCGTAACACCAAATATGGCACAAGGTGGTTTAAATTTAACAGCTCACGATTTAATTAAAGAAGCTCGAGCTGTGCCAGTGTTTACAGATGACAACACTTTCGAGTTGTCACACTTTTTAAACGAAGTAGATACCATAATAGGGTTAACACCAGACCCTGCAGCAAAGGCGTATCTATTAAATATCTTGACAACAAAAATACAAGGCAGAGCGGCAATATCTATTAGGAGGTTAGAAACAGCAACTTGGGACCAGATAAAAGAACAACTGATAAAATCATTTGGAGTCCAAGAATCCTATTTGAAATTGAAAGAGCAAGCAGATGCAATCAAATATTTTAATGTAAGTCAATACTATAATGAATTATTAAAAATATTAGATAAGCTTAACCTTAAATATAAGTTAGATCCTAATCCTTTATTAGAGTTTAGTACGGCAAACAATGAGCAAAGTATATTAGAAAAATTTTTAAATAAATTACCACGAGCTGATAATATGTATTTAAGAATTAAAAATGTTTCTACTTTAGAAGAAGCATATTATGAGCTCGTACAAACTGGAATCTCGAGTAATAATAGTTCAAATAATATTAGGGTTACAAATAGTAGGAATACTAATAACAATAATAATTATAATAATGGTAGAAACAATAATTCAAATAATCGTGGTTTTTATAATAGAAGTAATAACAATAATTTTAAAAATAATAACAGTGTAAACAATCGTAGTTTTTTTAATAATAACGGACACAATGAATATAGATCTAACTCATATCAACATCGTTGGTATAACAATAATAATAATATGAATCCTAGAAATAATCTTAATCCTAGTCAACAGACTAGAAATACTAATAGATCACAACGTATTAATGGTTATGAACCCATGGATATTGATCTAAATAATATTGAAAATTACCATAACCGAAATAGAAATAAATATAGGAAGAAAAACAGTAATAGACAAAATGAAAGTGAAAATACAGAGGTGGAAAATTTTCAAGTAATGCCTCAAATATTTCATTACCCATAGTGCAACTTACAGTTGAAAATAAAAAAATCTATTGTTTAATCTATACTGGGGCTGCTACATCAATTATAGATGATAGCATTTTTCAAGCAAATAAATTTTCTAAACTAAAAACACCTCTCAAATTAATTACGTTATCAGGAAACAGGGAAATAAAATACGAAATAATAACTAAAACACCATCAGAATTCAATGAAAATTCCACTATGTCTTGGAAAATTTTTGACTTAAAACATAAAAATTTCGATGCCATTCTTGGGGATGATGTCCTTACTCCAATGGGTGCTAAAATCGATCTGTTAGAAAAAACTCTCCAAATTAATGAAGATAAAATTAAATTTAAGTACGGTTGTCCTCATAAAGAGATTTTCCAATTGGAAACCGTTCAAATGAACCATTCGGATATAATTAATAATTTAAAAACAGAATATATGAATCCGGAAGAATTAAAATATTTAAAATTGATAGTATCTAAAAATAGCGATCTTTTCTATAAAGATGGTGATAATCTCACACATATAACAGATGTGAAACATCAGATTATAACAGAAAATTCACATCCAATTTATTCAAAAATTTACCGTTTTCCCAAAGTTCATGAGATTGAAGTAGAAAAACAAGTTAAGGAAATGTTAGAACAAGGGATAATTCAACCAAGTAATTCACCTTACAATTCTCCAATTTGGGTGGTTCCTAAGAAAACTGATAATTCTGGGAAACCCAAATGGAGAATCGTGGTAGATTATAGGAAATTGAACGAGATCACAATTAGTGATAAATTCCCTATACCAAATATGGATTCCCTTTTTGACAAATTGGGTAGAGCTCAATACTTTACCACTTTAGATTTGGCAAAAGGGTTCCATCAAATTTTAGTTGATGAGAAAGATAGCTGCAAAACTGCTTTTTCAACCCCCAAGGACATTACGAATTTCTACGAATGCCATTTGGGTTGAAAAATGCACCTGCAACCTTTCAACGTGTAATGAATTATATATTGAGAGATTTAATAAATAAAATATGTCTAGTCTACCTTAACGACATATTAATCTTTTCTACCTCACTTCAAAAACATTTAGAAGCAATCCAAATTATTTTTGAAAAATTACGAAATTATAATTTAAAAATTCAAATAGATAAATGCAATTTCTTTTGCAAACAAACGGAATATTTAGGGCATATCCTTACTCCGGAAGGTATTAAACCCAATGAGAACAAAGTCAAAATTATTAAAGATCTTAAACTCCCTAATACAAGGAAACAAATAAAAAGCTTCTTGGGTATAACTGGATATTACCGTAAGTTTATAAAAGATTATGCTGCGGTAGCCAAACCCATGACAATTTATTTAAAAAGAGATAAAAAAATAAATATAAAAGATCAAAATTATATGTTATCCTTTGAAAAAGTAAAGGAGCTTATAACCAATTATCCTACACTGAGGTATCCTGACTTTAAAAAAAAGTTCACATTAACAACTGATGCCTCAAATTTTGCAATCTCAAGATGGTCATCCTATCTGTTTTTCAAGTAGAACTCTAAATGAACATGAGACCCGGTATTCAACCATAGAGAAAGAACTTCTGGCTATAATATGGGCGACAAAATATTTCCGCCCGTACTTATATGGCACGAAGTTTACCATTAAAACCGATCACCAACCTTTAACTTGGTTACATTCCCTGAAGGAACCTAACTCTAAGTTACAGCGTTGGAAAATAAGACTAAATGAATTTGAATTCGATATAGAGTATGTGAAAGGAAAAGAAAATCGAGTGGCAGATTTTCTTAGTAGGATAAATACTGACAAACAAGAAATAAATGAAAATGAAATTGAAGCAAATTCTGTTAATGAAAATAATTCTAATATGGCTACAATACATAGTGGTATCGAAAATTTGGACGACCATATTCCTATTGTAGATCATATCGTTAATAAATATTACACCCAAATCTACCTTGTCAAAAATAAAAATAGTGAAATAAAACGCCTATATAATAAATATACTCACATTTTGATTGAAGAAAATGACTTAAATAACAATAATTATCTTAACGATTTCTTACTTAGCAAAATAAAAAAAGGATGTATTGGAATCTTCTCGGAATTAGAAGAAAGTAAATACAATTTATTACAACAAAAACTAATTGAATTATTTAGTAATAATAACAAAAATATTACTAAACAACTACAATACTTACAAATACTGACAAATATTAATCTTCTAAATCAAGAAATCGAAAAAATTCAGAACGTAGTATTTGCTAAACATAGGATTATGAGTAGATCTATCTTAACACCTGAAGAAATAGATTTTTATGATATAGATATTCTTAAAATACAAAAAATTAAAAGTTCTTTGGTAATAATGCGTAGTAAATTAGTGCTTATACTATAGATTCCAGTAATAAGCGAAGAAAACGCAATTAAATATAAAATATTCGCTATACCAAATTCTAATTCGGAAGAAATTGATATAGAAAATACCGATATCATATTATTTATCTTAATCAAGAAAGATACTTTAATAAACTACAATTAACTTCAACTTGTATTTCAAATCTTTTTATAAAATCATTTAAAAACTGTACTAAAACTATTGAAAGTAATGTTAAAACTGTAGAAATTGATCAAGGAATTGTATTAGTTAAAAATGCACAAAAACTCAACAAATAATTGTAATAACATCTTGTATTCATTGAATAAAAACTATATAATATTTTTCTATAATTGTTCTATTGAAATTAATACCTTTAAATATTCAAATAAAAATAAAGAATTCAAACATTACAAGCTTACATATCAAACAAATTTAAAACAATAATGAAATAAAAGAAATAAATTTTGAAAGAAAAATTAATAAAATTGTAATCCAAATTAATTCTATTTTTGTAATAATTATTATTTTAGCTATAATCATCATAATATACTATCAAATAAAATCAAGAAAAAGAAATCAAATAAGTGATCTAAATATAAATAAAACTAAATATTTTGTTCAGGAGTACAAAAATCCTAAGGATGGGGGAGTCATATATCCATCTAACGAAATTTTGAACAAGATCATTCAAGCAAATTCTCAGAACCAGAACTTGTAAATTTCGTTATCAAAACATAATTTCTATTTTTTTAAATACTTAATATGAAATTTTCCTTAATATAAATTTCCAAACAAATATATTTTAATTATCTTCATTACGTAATAAATAACAATTATAGGTCTCCTGACCTAACGCAACAAATATAATTTTTTTATTATTCAAGTACTCAAATATTAAACTAAACTGAACGATTTTATACTAGATCATATTTCATTAAAAAAAAACTGAAATGTTAATGAACGTTGTTATACGAGTATGACTTATTTTTTTTTTCATTCTAAATATGTTGTAATTTCGTTTTGGAACCAAAACGTTTGATATTTATTTAAGTGTCAAATTACAACAAAAATAAATTCTTTTTCTTCTTGTGTGTTGCAATATCGGAAACCGATGTTAGGTATATTATTGACTGTGGAAAATATCCAAAACTTGATAAGCGTAATTTTTCCCTTTTTGAGATAACATTTGAAGTGGACTGTTTAACATCAAATCTTTGCACTGCCAAAAATAAATAAGCGTTTATTTAATTAAAAATCCCTCAAATGGTTATTAATAATGTTTTAAATAAACATTTTGTGTCACAAAATATTTTTAAAAATTTTCAAACACGTTTATTGAAAAACTGTAATTTTGCGCTTATCAAGTTTTGGATATTTTCCACAGGATTATTAATATATTTTTTGTATTAAGCAATTTGTATTTTTTTTTTTAGGATAAGTAATGAAAAATAAAACAAGTAAAGAAACAGTCAGTCTGTGCAACCGACTTAGAAATACCCTACACCTATTTGGTTCAAATTTAAGGACATATCCATAAGTCATTTAAACACCATAAAAGCTGTTATTAATTTGATCGTAAGACATAGCTAGCCAAATTAACTTTATAATACTAAAAACATTTTCTAATTATATTATCTATTAAAAAATATTACAAATTCTTACTAATTTGTCTATTTAAAAATATTCAAAAACAAGCAAACTTGAAATAAATGAAAATATATTTATTCCAACTCAATTACAAAATGAAAAAATTCTAATTATTAAATTTTGTGATAAAAAGATAATCAAAGCATAATATATTTAATAATCCAAATTTTTAAAAATTGCAATTATTTTAAGTGGTTAGTTTATATACCTAATAGAAAAGCTTACAAACGCAAAATATGCAATATATGTATTTCTAAAATACAATTACAAATTTAGACCTTTTCATATAATTCATTTAAATATTCAAATAAATTTTACATAAATGCAGCAAGTACCTTTGAATATAGCTGAACCACTACAATTAAGTCTAGATTTCGGAGACACATAGGACATAGGAAATATATTCTTTGGCTTTGAAATTAAACTCAACCAGAACCAATTCCCATGGTACTTTCATTACTAGTAACCTAGAGTTTAAATTTCATCAAAATACCGGCATTATTTTTTGAGTTATGGTGTTTTAAGATATATGTTTGTTAGTCCTTGAACTTGTCAAGGGTTCCAGAACCCCAAACCATGGTACGATTTCGCCCATATGCAGTCCCGTCATACTTTCAATACTAGTTAACCCTTGTATACAATTGGAACGTTCTATCTTAATTTTAAGTTACTAGTTTTATTAATTTCGATGATAAGCTTTTACACATTTGGGGGTCTAAGAGAGGTCCTAAACCACCACTCCAAATGATCCCAAATTAGGGGGGCATGGAAGAAATAGTAAAGAACACCCTGGGCCAAATTTGAAGCTTCTACATTTGTTTCAAGTTACTATTTTTATTAATTTCGAAAATATGCTTTAAGGTCCTCGGAACTGAGTGCCTGGTCCCCGACCCACTAGTCCAATGGGGTCCAAATTTCAAAGACACTTATGCAATAGGAAGGGACACCCTGATACCAAATTTGGAGGTTATATCTTCATTGGTTTCGGAATTACGCTAGTTTGGCCTAAATTCGATAAAAAAGTTCTCAGTTCCGAACCCATTGTCCAATCCTCACCGTACGTAATCACCGCCGTAGTTTCATTACCAATAACCTACAGCACAAATTTCATGAAGATAGCCTCATTAGTTGTTGAGTTATCGTGATTTTTAATATATGTTCGTTATTCCTGACACCGACTAAAAGGTCCAGAATCCGAACCCATGGGCTGATTTCGCCCTTATACAGCCCGCGCCTTACTTATAGTACTAGTTAATCCTTGTACACAATTTAAACGATCTATCTTAATTTTAAGTAACTATTTTTAGTAATTTCGATTATAAGCTTTTAAAATTTGGGAGGTCTGAGAGGGGTACTGAACCACCACTCCAATTGATCCCAAATTAAGGGAACACGCAAGAGATAGTAAAGAACACCCTTGTGGCAAATTGGAAGCTTCTACATTTTTTCAAGTTGTTATCTTTATTAATTTTAAAGATATGTTTTAAGGTCTTCGGAAATGTGTGGCTGGTCCCCGACCCAGTAGTCCAATGGGACCCAAATTCTCAAGACACTTAGGAGATAGGAGGGGACACCCTGATACCAAATTTGGAGGTTCTATCTTCATTGGTTTCGGAATTATGCTCGTTTGGCCTAAATTCGATCAAAAAGTTCTAGGTTCCGAACGCATGGTCCAATCCCGACCTTACGGAATCCTCGAAGTAGTTTCATTACTAGTTACCTACAGCACCAATTTGATGAAGAAAGCGCCATTAGTTGTTGAGTTATCGTGATTTCTTATATATGTTCGTTAGCCCTTCGATCGATAAAAAGGTCCAGAATCCGAACCCATGGGCCGATTTCGCCCATATGCAATCCCCGCCGTACTTTCAGTCCTAGTAACCTACAGTTAAAATTTCATCAAGATAGCTCCATTATTTTTTGAGTTATCGTGCCTACGGACGGACGGACGGACGGACGGACGGACATGGCTATATCGACTAAGGCGGTCACGCTGATCACAAATATATATACTTTTCCATATCTAGCTCGCTTCCTTTAGGTGGTTACAAACACCATACCAAAGTTAATATACCCCTTTACCTATTCTATAGGTGTAGGGTATAAAAAGATAATATAATAATAATTTTGTTTTGTAATTTTAAAAAGAAATTAATTTTAAAATATATATTGAAAACTTCTTTTATAATTTAGTCTAAGTTTAACCATTCTTTAAAACGGTATTAAAAATAAAAAATCAATAAATTGTTTAAATATAAAATTTGTGTTTTTATTTAAACTATATTTTATTTTTCATTTTTTTCACATATGCAATTTTCATAATATGCAATTTTCTAACATTAAAGCTGATTATAAAATATTTGCTGATGATACATTGCTTATTTATACAGCAAAAAATGCGGAAACATTAGAAAGATTGGTCAATAATGATTTGAAATTATATATGAGATGGTTAAATTGAAATAAATTAACAAAGTACATGATTTTTAAACGTCTAAATAAGCCAAAAATTTGTATTGATAGTAGAGAAATTAAAAGAGAACAAACTTATAAATATCTCGGTATTATAATAGATGACAAATTATCATGGAATGATCATGTTAATTACATTATAAAAAAGATAATGCCATTGCTAGGTTCTATTAGAAGAAGTGGAATAATATTAGATGACAAATCAGCTAAACTATTATTTCATGCACACATCATGTCCCATAATAAGATACAATGTAGCGACATGGTCGTGTTGTTCAAACACATTAAAAATGAAAATGAAAATATTAATAAACAAAGCAATCAAGATACTATACAAACTAAATTGGCGTACTCCAACTGATGATCTATACAAAAATACGGGATTCCTTAACTTAGACGAATTAATAATATTGGAAAAGGCTAAAATTATACATAAAATAGAAAATGGTGTTACTAAAAGTAAAACTTTTTTACCAAAAAGAAGGAATATTCACAATTATAACACAAGAAACATGGGAAAGCTATGTCATGAAAAAACTCGAACTGAATTGGCTAGAAACAGTAATTTTTGCTCATCAATAAGAATTTACAACTATCTTCCGGAGAATTTAAAGAATTGCAGTAATATAAGTCGCTTCACATTTAAATTGAAAATATTATTAAAAAAAGATCAGGCTTTATTAAAAAAATTGTTAGAATTATAACTAAATTAATATTTTATTGTTAAATATACATTAGGTTATAATAAAAATACATATTTAATTTTTGTATTTATACTCCATAACTGTATATATATATTTTATAAATGCTAAGATTCTTATACCAATTTTAAGTTATTGTCTAAGTCTAGTATATTGTAATTTTATAACTGTAATATCATGAATTTATAATAAATAAATAAATAAATAAAAAAAAATAAAATTTCATTTGAATTATTTCAAATACGCCTAAGTTTTGAATATATTCACATATTTTAAGAATTTTTTTTTTATTATTAGAATCTGTATTTTTTAAATCAAAAAATTAGTTTAAACTTTAAAACTTTATTAAGTTGAGATTGGTTTTTTCAAGCTTTTACCTAAATTATTTTGTAATAATAACGTATTAAAACCAAATTATGAATTTAAATATTTCGTAAAGTACATATTTTCTTGAATTGCTGATGCTGTATATTCAATTTGCTAGTTGAAAAAGTTTTAAACCATTTGAAGCTCTTTTTTGCTTTAAAAAAATTCTCATTAAAAAATTTTATTAAAATAATTTTTTTTATAGCAAGTGTAATATACATCTTTTCATTAAATAATATTTACATACAAAATAAATAATTATGAACGTATACATATGTATAATATTTTAGGTAGGTACAGTCGCAAAATGAATTGAAATTAAAAATTTATTTTATATTTATAAAAATTTATATATAAAGAATAACATTAAAAAAATAAATATATACATATAAAAAAAACATTTTAATTAAAAAAAAACTATGTCATCTATCCCCATCAGGATTTAAACCAGAGATTATATATTATATTTAAAATTTGGTAAAACAAACACTATTACCCCATTCTAGTCCCTCTCTATAATTGTTTGTGATAGATCTTTAATTTAAAGCAAATTCAAACTTAAAAAATTAAATTAATTTTTATTACTGTAGTTTAGGAAAGCATTTTTCTTAAAAAATTATATTAAAATAATTTTGTTTTACATCTTCTCAGTAATTAAATACATACAAAATAAATAATTATGAATATATGAATGCTTTCATATGTATAATGTTTAGGTAGGTACAGCCGCAAAATGATTTTGAAAATTTAATTAATTTTTCTATTAAATTAAAAATTTTATTTTTATTTATGCAAATTTATATTTAAAAGAATAACATAAAAAAAAATTAAAAATACAAATATAAAAAAAATTTTATTAAAAAAAATAATTAAGAAAAACTAAAAAAAAAATATTTATATCAACCCACCCGCAATCAGGATTTAAACCGAATTCTATACATAACGTTTAAAATTTGGTAAAACAAACACTATCACTCCGTTCTAGTCTCTCTCTAAAATTATTTGTGATAGATCTTTAATTTAAAACAAATTCAAACTTGAAAAATGAAATTAAATTAATTTTAATAAGTGTAGTTTAGGAAAACAGTTTTCTTAAAAAATTTTATTAAAATAATTTTGTTTTAATAGTAAGTGTAATATACATATTCTCATTAATTAAATACACACAAAGTAAATAATTATGAATTTATGAATCCATACAGATGTATAATATTTAGGTAGGTACATTCGCAAAAAGAATTTTATAATAAGTTATTTTATAATAATAACTAGCTAATACCCAGTACGCGTTGCTGCGCCTCTCAATGGAGGTTTAATTTAAGTTGATGTTACTGTAAAAAGTTAACATAAAAATTACACATGGTGTAAATGTTATTTTAAAGAGTATTAAAGCAATTCTTTTTAAATGATTTTTCTAGGATTATTCTATTAATTTTTTAAAGTTCCTGTAATCAAAGCAGTACTAACTACTTCCCAAAATTGGACGTAATTTACTTCCAAAATTTTTTTTTAACCAATCGTAGGACCGACATGTGTTACCAAACACCAAGCCTGCTAACAGACTCAACTCCATTTTCAAGGTGCTTCACGCATACAAAATTTGAAGTAATCCTGTCAAACCGTTTCGAATTTAAAGTAAAGTAACGAAAAAATCTAAAAATTGACGCTGTGTCGCAATGGGTTAACGGAAATCAACAAAAAATGTCTTGCAATTTCTCTTTGGCCAAAGCAGTACTACGCAAAATTGGACAATATTTGCCTCCAACATTTTTTTTGGCTAACCGTCAGCCAGCATAGGTTAACAAATTCCAAAACTTTTAATAGTGTCACCTCAGTTCTCAAGGAGCATCACGTATACAAAATTTGAAGTCAATTGGTCAAACCGTTTCTAATTTAGAGTGAAGTATTGAAAAAACCTATAAAAAGCTGTTGGGCCGCAATGGGTTAATGGAACTTGGAATTTTTTTTGACCAACCGTCGGGCCGACATGGTTTAACAAATTCCAAAACTGTTATTAGTGTCAACTCCAAGTGAGGAAAAAAGTGTTATTAAAAACCAAGCGAGGAAAAAAAACCAAGTGTGTTTAAAAAGCACATTTTCAAAATTATATATGGTTTCTAACTAAATATTTTATCATTTATTTTTATAAAAATATATATATATATATATAAATAAATGATAATATTCTAGCTTAGTTATTTCATTACTTTATTAACTATATGACTAATATTGAAATACTTAGTATATAACCCCAATGCACTCAAGAAAATCTGTTAATAAGTGTGAAATATAATGTTGGAGCTTCAATGTTAACGTTTAATTTTTTAAGAACTTACATTACTGAACAAGTTACTGTTTTATAAAAACTTAAAAGTTTTAGTTTTTAAGACATAGTAGCCCTTCAATGGGGAAGGTTACCAAATTTTTGCTTAGCAAACTTCTGATGGATTTATCCACCACCCTCCTGGCCTAACCCTTTAATTTTTTTCGGATCTAGGAAATCAATTGTGAACTCCACCAAAATTTAGAATTTTACCTAGAATATTATTATCTAACCAAAAATGGTTAAAACTAAGAGACAATTTCTTTAATTTGAAGAAATCCTTTAAAATTTAAGAAAAACCTTTAACGTATGTGGAAATATAATGCTGAAGCTGTAAATTTTGTATATTTGTAGTAAATTATTTGAACAAGAATTCAAGTTACAAGTGTTTGAAAATAGCAAAATTTCAATTTTCGAGTCCTTTTAGCTCCTAAACAAGGGACGTGACAAAGAAATTTTATTAACTGACTCCAACTAATTTCTAAAGGTCTAACTTCTCCAAATTTCAAAACCCTAGCTTGAACCGGTTAGAAGATATGTGGGCCAAAAATTTTGCAAAAATTGAGTTTTGTTTAATTGTAAATTTTAGTACCATATGGCAACTATAAACATTTGCTTTTTAATTATTTATAAAGTTTATAAAACCTGCTATCTTTTACCGTTTTTAAATTGAAAATACAGCTAACAGAACTCTGGTAATAACAATATAAAAATAGGGCTTTTTCCAACTTGGTGGTCTGTAGCTCCGTAACTGGGGGGGTTACAGAAAAAAATTCTACAAAATTATTTTGTTTTTAATATTTACCCGTGATTAAAATATCTCTACTCTATTTCAAACGGTGTAAAAGTTTAATAAACATACGGAGGGACGAATGGACAGAGTGAAGCTATATAGGCACATTTTTACAAAATTTTTTGAAAATGTGCTAAAAATCTCGACTCCGTCATTTTGACTATAATTTTGTACTTCTGGAAGCTTCAATATAATATAATACTAAGTACTAAATTTATGAATTATGATATGTTAAATTTTGCTGTACATATTATGTATTCATTGAGCTTTTTAATTAGGATACGAATACGTAAAACATAGTTTAAATCGTACTAAAATGTTTAGAAAAAAAGTACAGCTTCTTGATTTTAATAATATGTATATGTTTAGAATTACAATAAAATTTTCAGAACATTATATTAGAACAATATTTATATTTCGAATTTAAATCGCTTTTATTGTATAATTTGACTCTCTTTAAAGTGGCTTAAGCTATAGGAATAAAACTCAAAAATACTTAACGTTTTTATAAATGAAAAAATTATAAACTTTATTTTTTAAGCAAATTTCAAGCACAAGAATTGTTGACAACATTGTTCCCATAATTTATTACGTAAGTACAGAAAAAACGAGGAAGAGTGTAGTAGAGTAGACTGTGTCAACTCTGGGATACCCGTATGACCGTAAAATATACATTATATCATCCGGTTAATTACTTTTGGCAAAATTTCAAACAAACAGCTTTATTAAGTGTAGTCGAATACTCATTTAAAAGAAGGAGTTGTATGGCAGCTACTCGAACGCACTGCAGTAGGCAAACCAAATTTTACTGAAACTTTGCCCATTACACTGAACTTTTTTTGGCAAAATTTCAGACACTTAGCTTCATTAGGTGTAGTGTAATGGTCATATAAAAGAAGGAGTTGTATGGCGGCTATTCGAACCCTCTACAGTAGACCAACCACATTTTGCAGAAACTTTGACCATAAAACTAAACTACTTTTGGCAAAATTTCAGACACGCAGCTGTAATAGGTACAGAGTTATACTCATATAAAAAAGTGATGAAAAAAACCAAGGGTTTTTAAAAAAGCACATTTTCAAAATAATATAGTGTTTCATAGTGAGTATTTTATCGGAATATAATGTTGAAGCTTCAATGTTAACGTTTAATTTACGAAATATATACGTTGGTGACTAAGTTACTACTTACTTATAGAAACAGTAAATTTTTTTAATTTTTAAGTCCTAATAGCCTCTCAATAGGGGAAGGTTGCCCAATTTCTCAAAGATCTAATCCTCACTAGTCCCCTTCCCCCAACTTTTTTAGGTTCAAGGAATTAAATTATGATTTCGAACAAAATTTGGAATTTTACTTAGAATTTTACGATTTAAGCAAAAATGGTTAAAACTGAGAGACACTTTCTTCAATTTAAAGATCCGCTTTTAAATTTAAGAAAATCTTTTAACATATGTTAAAGTATAATGTTGGACCTTCAAATTTTGTGTATTAACAAAAAAAAATTTGAACAGGTATCCAAGTTACAGGTGTTTAAAAATAGCAAAATTTGGATTTTCGAGCCCTTATAGCTGCTAAACAGGGGACGTGACAAAAAATTGTTGTTAACCGACTCCTACTAATTTCTACGGATCTAACTTTTCTAAAATTTCAAGACCCTAGCTTAAACCGTTTAGAAGATATGTGAGGCCAAAAATTTTGCAAAAAATTAAGTTTTGCATAATTGTAAATTTTAGTACCGTATGGCAACTCTGTGCATTTTAGTGATGTATTTTTGTAAAACCTAAGAAAGCAGCTTTCTTTTACCGTTTCTAGACTGAAAATAAACCTAACGGAACTCTTATTATACCAATTTAAATATAGGGCTTTTTTGGAATTTGCGGGAGCTGTAGCTTTGTCACCCTTCAAAATTAAGAAAAACCTTTGACACATGTTGAAACATAATTAAAGAGCTTTCAATTTTGTAAATCACAAAAAAAAAAATTTGAACAGGTATTCAAGTTACAGGTGTTTAAAAATAGCAAAATTTCAATTTTCGGGCCCTTATAGCTGCAAAACAGGGGAAGTGACAAAAAAAATTTGTTAACCGACTTCTACTTATTTCTGAGGATCTAACTACTCCTAAAATTGCAAGACCCTAGCTTAGCCCGTTTAGAAGATATGTGTAGCCAAAAATTTTTCAAAAATTGAGTTTTGCATAATTGTAAATTTTAGTACCGTATGGCAACCCTAAACATTTATAAAAATTATATATTAAAAATTTATAAAGCTTATAAAACCAGCTATCTTTTGCCGTTTTCAGATTGAAAACTCACCTAATAGAACTCTGTTTACAACAATTTGAATATAGGGCTTTTTGCAACTTTGCGGGGCTGCAGCTCCGTAACGGGTGGGGCTACAAAAAAAAATTGGTAGTGTATCATTCCCTCATAAACAAATTCACAAACAAACTTGGAAAATACCAGGCAGAAGAGGTGCGAATCAAATTGATCAGCTTTTGGTAGACAAGCGGCATGCCACTTCCGTAATTGACGTAAGGAATTGTAGAGGTGAAAATTGTGATCATGATCACTATCGCATCAAAGCTAAAATAAGGCAAAGAATTTCTGTAGTAAATACAAAAAAGAAACAAAAAACCAATAATTGGGAAATAGATAAACTAATCACAGATGAAAACCTAAGAAACGGATACCAAGCAGAATTGGTACGCAAAATAGAAAATATTACTTTAGATGCCAATAGCAATATTAACGAAAAATTAAAAGATATGCAAAATGCAATAGTTACAACGGCATCGGAAATTATCCCCAAAAACAATGGAAATAGAAGAAATGAGTGATTTGATCAAGAATGCAAAGGAATTATAGAAATAAAACATGAAGCGAAAAATAAGCTGCTAATAAAAAACACAAGAGCAAATGAAATTATATATAAGCAAAAAAGAAAAGACGCGGATAAACTAATGAGAAACAAGAAGAGGCAGTCTTTAAATAAGCAAATTGAAGAAATTGAAAATAGTGCTGAAAGGCATATTAAGAAATTCTACAACAGCGTAAAAATACAGACATCGTCGTATGAGCTAAAATTAAATGCATGTTTAAGTAAAGAAGGAAATCTACTCAACGAACAACAACAAATAAAAGAAAGGTGGCAGGAGTATTTTGACGAATTACTGAATAATGAACAATTAAGGAGCAATACAAGCCAAATAGAACCAATATATTCAGTTGAAAATGAAATTCAAGAACCAACTCTAGAGGAAGTGATTAATGCTATTAAGAAACTTAAAAATGGAAAAGCAAGTGGGGAAGATACTATAATATCTGAATTGGTAAAATACGGCGGAAAGGAACTGTATAAGAAATACCACGACCTAATAAAAATTATATAGCGTACAGAAAATATTCCAGAAACCTGGCAAAAAAGTGTTATTATCCCAAAACATAAAAAGGGAAACAAAAAAGACTGCAATAATTATCGTGGAATATCACTGCTCAATATAGCATACAAAATATTCTCTAACATACTACATAGTCGTATTGACACTATAACCGAAACAATTATTAGTGACTATCAATGTGGTTTTAGAGTAAACAGATCAACTATGGACCAAAGCTTTACTCTGAGTCAGATATTTGAGAAATATAATGAATACGCAAGAGATATATATACACTGTCTGTTCATAGATTTCCAGAAAGCTTTTGATAGACAGACAGAACTAAAATTAGTGGTATTCTTAATAAACTCGGCATCCCAGAACAGTTAACATGATTAGCATGTCTAACCCTGACAAAAACATCTGGAAGAGTCAAAATTCAAGGGGTGTTCACTGAATCTTTTAGAATAGAATCGGGAGTTAAGCAGAGTGATGCTCTATCAACATTACTATTTAACCTAGTTCTTCATTATGTCGTAAAAGAGATAGATCCTCAAGGAACTATATTTATAAAATCCATACAAATATGCGCTTTCGCCGATGATATTGTAATAATTGCTAAGAGTTTAAGAGAGCTAAAAGAAACATTTACACGTTTCGAAACTGATGCTAGAAAAGTGGGACTGATAATAAATGAACCCAAAACTAAATACTTCGTAAAAAGCAAATCACATATGCCAACGCAAGATTTGAATATTAATGATTATAAGTTCGAATGTGTTCATCATTTTAAGTATCTCGGAGTTGTATACAGTAAAAGTGAAGACACCGCTGTGGCAATACGGGGAAAAATACAAGCCGCAAGTAGATGTTACTATACATCTCAGTCTTCATTCAGTCTTCAAAGTTCAATAACGTGTTTTATTTTACTTAGTTAAAAAAGTTTTAACAACAAAAATATTATATTTTATATTAATTTCAATTTTTGTTAACGGTTGCAATTTTTTAATTTGTTTTAATTTAAAAAAAAAAAAAATAATAATAATAAATTTCACAATTTCTCATACTTAAGACTTTATAATATTTACAAAGAAAAAAAATTTTACAAAATCTGCTGATAATAAATTTATTGACCTGCCCCAATTAATTTTTCAAAATTCAATAAAAAAAACAATATACAATAAACCAAAACATGGAATTCAAATGCAATGCTAAAATTTGTTTAATCAATGACGCAAAAACTGAAACTGTTACCTGTAAAGGTGCTTGTCATTTAAAATTTCATGGCACATGTATAAATGCACCCAGAAATTGGTATAGCACATTTCTTGCTAAATATTTTGTTTGCGAGAATTGTTTGATACAAAATAACAGTTTTCAACAATTTTATAGTAAAATCTTTGATGTAATCAACGAAATTAAAAATTATCATCAAGGAACGGTAGCAAAACTAACTACCGTTATTAAGAACAATGCTGCTAATTTCCAGGAAATGGAAAAAAATTTTGAGTCATTAAACAATAATTTTAGCATTTTCCCCGGTGATATAAAAAAATATATAAACGTACAATTAATGGAGTTAAAAAGTGAAATATTATCACTTAAGGGTATTGTTGAGCCGCTATCTGCACAAAAAAATTTCAAACAAGAAGAGTTTAAGAATTTGGTAGATAGTTTGAATGAGCAGTACTCATCTCTAAAACAAAGTATTGCAGTTCATGATATATCAATGAGTTTTAGGGATGTCGTCTTAGCCGATTTAGATTTAGTGAAAACTAAACTTGAAATAGTTCAGGACAACTTTAGAACTGACAATCTAACCGTGGTTCCTGAACCGGCTAATAGTGTATCTTTATTGGAAGAGTTAAGGATAGCTGACTGCTTAGATGAAACACTTGCAAAAAACAATACTCAGATATCAGACCCCATTATGGTTCCATCGTTAATACCCATCGTTGAAAAAAATGATCAAGCACCAGATGTAGTTCTTCAGCCGAATTTTAATATGAGAATTTCAAATTTGAGCACTAATACTACAGAACAGCGTTTGGTTGATTTTATAAAGAAAACATTCAATTGTGAAGATATTTGCTGTAAATCAATTACTCCACGAGGGTTAAAATTTCAGCCGAAATATTTTACGTATAAAATCAGCGTTCCATCATCAACGGTGAAGGCTATCAAAAAATCTAAGGCATGGAAACCAGGTACGATAGTGACGGATTTTAAGGATTCAAGAAAGAAAATTGTAAGTAAAAATATAGAAGTAGAACAAAGTAATTCAAATCTAAAAAATAAAAATAAAAAAAAATAAAAAAATAAAAACAAAAATTTAAATTCTAAAAATGTAATAACAAACCAAAATAAAAATAAAAATAAAATAGTAAATAGAAATAATAAATAAAATAAAAATAAAAATACTAAAATTAGTCCTAATAAGAAACAGGTTAGTTTTAATAGCCACAATGAAACAAACACTCATACAGAATTATTTACAACTTCACAACAAAACAATACTAATTTGAATACTTCTATTCTATCTGATAACAATTTTACTTTCCGGACCTCACCACACTATGAAAAACACCGTTTACTACCTTCTTTCAACAAATCCACATTTTTTATACCCTACACCTATAGAATAGGTAAAGGGGTATATTAACTTTGGTATGGTGTTTGTAACCACTTAAAGGAAGCGCGCTAGATAGGGAAAAGTATATATATTTGTGATCAGCGTGACCGCCTTAGTCGATATAGCCATGTCCGTCCGTCCGTCCGTCCGTCCGTAGGCACGATAACTCAAAAAATAATGGAGCTATCTTGATGAAATTTTAACTGTAGGTTACTAGGACTGAAAGTACGGCGGGGATTGCATATGGGCGAAATCGGCCCATGGGTTCGGATTCTGGACCTTTTAATCGGTTTCAGGGGTAACGAACAAATATAAAAAATCACGATAACTCAACAACTAATGACGCTATCTTCATCAAATTTGTGCTGTAGGTTACTAGTAATAAAAATACTTCGGTAATTGCGTAAGGTCGGGATTGGACCATGGGTTCGGAACCTAGAACTTTTTGATCGAATTTAGGCCAAACGAGCATAATTCCGAAACATATGAAGATAGAAACTCCAAATTTAGTATCAGGGTAGTGTCCCTTCCTATTTCCTAAGTGTCTTGTGAATTTGGGTCCCATTGGAGTAGTGGGTCGGGGACCAGCCACACATTTCCGAAGACCTTAAAGCATATCTTTAAAATTAATAAAGATAACAACTTGAAAAAATGTAGAAGCTTCCAATTTGCCACAAGGGTGTTCTTTACTATCTCTTGCGTTTTCCCCTAATTTGGGATCAATTGGAGTGGTGGTTCAGTACCCCTCTCAGACCTCCCAAGTTTTAAAGGCTTATAATCGAAATTACTAAAAATAGTTACTTAAAATTAGGATAGACCGTTCAAATTGTGTACAAGGGTTAACTAGTACTATAAGTACAGCGCGGACTATATAAGGGCGAAATCAGCCCAACGGTTCGGATTCCGGACCTTTTAATCGATGTCAGGGCTAAGGAACATATATAAAAAATCACGATAACTCAACAACTAATGAGGCTATCTTCATGAAATTTGTGCTGTAGGTTATTGGCAGCGAAAATACGGCGGTGATTACGTACGGTGAGGATTGGACAATGGGTTCGGAACTTAGAACTTTTTGATCGAATTTAGGCCAAACGAGCATAATTCCGAAACCAATGAAGATAGAACCTACAAATTTGGTAGCAGGGTGTCCCTTCCTATTTCGTAAGTGTCTTTGAAATTTGGGCCCCATTGGAGTAGTGGATCGGGGACCAGCCACTCAGTTCTTAGGCCCTTAAAGCATATTTTCGAAATTAATAAAGATAGTTACTTGAAACAAATGTAGAAGCTTCCAATTTGCCACAAGGGTGTTCTTTACTATTTCTTGCGTGCCCCCCTTATTTGGGATCAATTGGAGTGGTGGTTCAGAACCTCTCTTACACCCCCCAATGTGTAAAAGCTTAGCGTCGAAATTAATAAAACTAGTAACTTAAAATTAAGATAGAGCGTTCCAATTGTGTACAAGGGTTAACTAGTATTGAAAGTATGACGGGACTGCATATGGGCGAAATCGTACCATAACTTCGGGTCCTGGAACCCTTGAAAAGTTCAAGGACTAACAAACATATATCTTAAAAACACCATAACTCAAAAAATAATGCCGGTATTTAGATGAAATTTAACAGTAGGTTACTAGTAATGAAAGTACCATGGGAATTGGTTCTGGTCGAGTTTAATTTCGAAGCCAAAGAATATATTTCCTATGTCCTATGTGTCTCCGAAATCTAGTCTTAATTGTAGTGGTTTAGCTATGTTCAAAGGTACTTGCTGCATTTATGTAAAATTTATTTTTATATTTAAATGAATTATATGAAAAGGTGTAAATTTTCAATTGTATTTTAGAAATACATTTATTGCATATTTTGCGTTTATAAATTTTTCTATTAGGTATATAAACTAACCATTTAAAATAATTGCAATTTTTAAAAATTTGGATTATTAAATATATTATGCTTTGATTATCTTTTCATCACAAAATTTAATAATTAGAATTTTTTCATTTTGTAATTGAATTGGAATAAATATATTTTCATTTATTTCAAGTTTGTTTGTTTTTTAATATTTTTAAATAGATAAATTAGTAAGAATTTGTAGTATTTTTTAATAGATAGGGTAATTAGAAAATGTTTTTAGTATTATACAGTTAATTTGGTTAGCCATGTCTTACGATCAAATTAATAACAGCTTCTAAGGTGTTAAAATGACTTATGGATATGTCCTTAAATTTGAACCAAATAGGTGTAGGGTATTTCTAAGTCGGTTGCACCGACTGACTGTTTCTTTACTTGTTAGTACTAATTTAATGTTACCGATTAACACTAATATTAATAATGTTGTTAATGATAGTGTTGATACTATTAGTATAAATAATGATAATAGTATTATAAGTACTGATAATGGCAATACAGACAATAGTAATAATAATACTAGCTCTTTAAATAATTTAACTTATTCGACTTCGAATAATAATAGTTCTTTAACTTCAATAACTTATTCAACTTCTTCTATTGATAAAAATAAAAATAAGTACTCTAATTTTGTACATGGTGGTATCCACAATAGTAAAATTGACAATGGTAATAATATTACCAGCTATGCAAATGTAGCCATTAATTCGGTTTCACCTACAGATGTACTTGAAAAAAGTCATTCTAATACTGTAAATTATGGTACAATAAAAAAGTCGTTTGTTAAACCTCTTATGCCACCCATTACTAGAATGACTCATGAATCACTACTCGGAGAGGGCGCGTATGCTCTTTCAAGATTTAGGGAGGAACGAGTTTATAATAACGTTAGGTTATTTTTAGCTTACCTTCACAATGATTCGTATAATCGTGTCCTAGAAGGTAAAACTCGTACTAACCTTAAAGTTTTAATTAATAATGAAGGACTCCCAACTAAATATGAAGACCTATATAAGTTATATATTAAATTTCACAATTCTATAGATGTTTCGGAAAAAGATGTAAAAGAAGATCTTAAATCTTATCGAAGTCACTGTGAGAGTAATTATTATAAACATTTAAACTCAGCTCGTGAAAGTTATAATAAGTTTTTTCTCCCCAGTGCCTCGAAATAATCTTCTCAAGGTATCTATCAACCGTATCTTAAATAAAGATAATATGTCTTTTTATTATCAAAATGTTAGAGGCTTGAGAACAAAGACTAGGGATGTTTTTCTAAATTCATCTATTTTAAATTTTGACATATTTGCATTAACTGAAACGTGGTTAAATCCAACCATATTGGACTTAGAACTTTTTGATAACTCTTATACAGTTTTTAGGAAGGATAGATATTCTGATCCATCCGATTACCCAAATGGTGTAATTCCTAAAGGGGGTGAAGTTTTAATTGCGGTAAAAAATAACTTTAATGCAAATCAAGTCAATGTCCCTGGATTAGAAGACCTTGAAGTTATTATTGTGAAAATTGAACTTCCTTCTAAAAATTTATACCTTGTTAACTGCTATATTCCTCCTTCGTCTGATTCTGATATTTATACTTCTGTAGGTAAAACGATAGATTTTATTTGCAATGACTTTAGCCCTAAAGATGATTTGATTTTATGTGGTGATTTTAATCTACCCAATCTTAAATGGGTAAAGCATGACGAGGAACATTTTATGATTCCGAAACATATTAGGACCGAATGTGAATATGTATTTATTGATAAATTAAATACTAATTATTTGCAACAAGTCTCAGAAATTTGTAACTTTCAGGGTAAACAACTTGATTAAGTGTTTACTACTGAATGGAACAATTTAATTTTCTGCGAAAATACCTTCCCTTTAATAGGTATTGATAAGTTTCATCCACCATTAAGTTTTACTCTTTGTGTTAATTCACCAATAAATTCTGATTATTCTAATTCTTATAGTTTTAATTTTAACAAAGCTAATTTTGCTGCTTTAAATAAATTCATTAGTTCCTTTGATTTTTATTCTGTATTTAATAATACAGATGTTAATATAATGACAAAAAGGTTTTATGAAGTTATTTTTGAAGGCTTTCGGCAATTTGTACCAAAATCTAAGAACCAAAACCCTTTATTAAGTCCGCCATGGTTCAATTCGGATTTGAGAAAACTCAGAAATAAAAAGAATAAAGCTTGGCGTTGTTATCTTAAATCGAAGAATTCGCATGACTATAATAGATTTAAAATTCTTTTTGATGAATTTAAATTATTGTCTGAATTACTCTATAATGATTTTATTTCTAGTACATCTTCAAAATTAATACTTACTTACTTAGGTGGCGCTACAGGCCATGAAGGTCCTGGGCCTGACGTAGCGTTCCTCTCCACCTCGTTCGGTCCCGAGCAGATTCTCTCCAGTTGGAGATTTGGAGCCTTCTGATGTCTGTCGAAATCTCGTCTCTCCAACGAAGGTTTGGGCGACCTCTGCGACGTGTTCCCTCTGGCCTGGCTTCGAGTATCTTTTTAGCTGGAGCATTGTTGTCCATTCGCTCAACGTGACCTAGCCATTGCAGCCTTTTGATCTTAATTTTTTGAACTAGGTCTACGTCACCGTACAGCTGATAGATCTCGGCATTGTATCTTCTTCTCCAGGTCCCATCGTCGCAGTAAGGACCGAACACTCGACGAAGAATCTTTCGCTCGAAAGTTCCAAGTGCTTGCTCACTTGCTCTGGGCAATGTCCAGCATTCTGCTCCATATAGTAGCACTGGAAGTATGAGCGTTTTGTACAGTTGCACTTTGGAACTGCGCGAGAGGAGTTTTGAACCCAGTTGTTTTGACAAACCGAAGTAGCAGCGGTTTGCTAGGTTTATTCTTCGTCGGATCTCCACATTGATGTCATTTGCGGAGTTTACATTTGTACCTAGGTATACAAACTCCTTAACTACCTCAAAGTTATATGTACCAACAGTGATGTTTGGACCTGCTCGATGTATTCTGGCCTCTTTATTTGTTGATAACATATACTTCGTTTTGTTCTCGTTCACTAGAAGACCCATTTTCTTTGCTTCTTCTTCAATACGGACGAAGGCTTCGATGACGGCTCGTTGTGATGTTGCTATTATATCGACGTCGTCCGCGAGGCCTAATAGCTGAACAGATTTTCTGAAGATTGTTCCTTCGGTGTTGACACCAGAGCGGCGTATAATCTGTTCGAGCACTAAATTGAAGAAGTCGCACGACAGTGCATCACCTTGACGGAAGCCGGTGCATGTGCGAAAGAGCTCCGACATATTTCCTCCAATAGCAACTGCACATTTAGTGTTCTCCAATGTTACTTGGCAAAGTCGGATAAGCTTGGATGGTATGCTATATTCCGACATTGCAATGTACAGTTCCCGGCGATAGATACTGTCGTAGGCTGCCTTAAAATCGATAAAAAGATGGTGTGTATCGATTTGAAATTCATGGGTCTTCTCCAGGATTTGCCTCAATGCGAAGATTTGGTCGATGGTAGACTTACCAGGACGGAAACCACATCGGTAGTTGCCTATGATGTTATTGCAATGTGGTTTCAGTCGTTCCCATATTACGTTGGAAAGGATCTTGTACGCGACATTCAATAGAGATATTCCTCTATAGTTGGCACATGACATGGCATCGCCCTTTTTGTGGATGGGGCATATGGTGCTAATGTTCCAGTCATCGGGCATGCATTCTTCCATCCAGACTCTGGTGATGATTTGGTGCATGCTCCTAACCAAATCTTCTCCTGCTACCTTAAATAACTCAGCTGGGATTCCATCTGAACCAGCAGCTTTGTTATTTTTCAGTTTCTGAATGGCTTGATCAACTTCCATTAGGCTCGGTGGTAGTGTTTCGTCATCGTTGATCATTGTGACTGGTGCATTATTCTGGTGTTCTGTATGTCCATCATTTAACAACTGTTCGAAATGTTGTTTCCATGTCTTCAATATCTCTCGCGTACCAAATTTCCCATGCTGTCTTTAAGCGCGTGTGTACGTTGTTTGTAGCCAGCTCCCAACTGCTTGGCTTGTTTGTAGAACTTACGTACTTCGCCTCTGTCTCTGCATGTTTCAATGTCCACAAGACGAGATTTTTCATAAACCCTTTTTTTTCGCATAATGGTGTACTTTTCATCTCGTCTTTTAGCTCTGTACTCCTCCTGCGCCGCTCTGGTTTTCCTCTGCAGGGTCTTGCGGTATGCTACATTTTTGAGTGCTGTTTTAATTGAGCATTCTTCATCATACCAAGGGTTTCTGGTTGGTGTTGGTTCGAAACCTATGGTATTTGAAGCCACCTCTTTGATAATGTTAGAACAATGTTGCCATTGTTCATCGATGGATGGATTATTCAAAGGAGGTGCCGATTGGAGTTTAGAGCTAATTTGTTGGCTGTATTCTCTGGCTATATCAGGCGATTGTAGGCTTCTAATGTGGAATTTTTGTGATCGTGTGGTCTGCAGCTTCCTCACATTAAATATACGTGCTCTGAATTGTGCTGCTATTAGGTAATGATCAGAGTCGATGTTAGCCCCTCTGAAGGTTCGTACATCTAGCACGGATGTTGAGTGTCGTGCGTCAATCAATAGATGGTCAATCTGATTAGATGTACGACCATCAGGGGATAGCCAGGTTATTTTGTGGATGTTCTTATGTGGAAATTTGGTGCTACTTATAACCATGTTACGCGCAGCTGCAAAATTAACTAATCGGTAACCATTGTCTGTGGTGGTGTTGTGGAGACTATGATTACCAATTGTTTTTCCATGTATTGCTTCTCTACCGACTTTAGCATTAAAATCTCCGATTACAATCTTGGCATCGTGTTCGGGGCAGGCTGCGTATGTTCGCTCAAGGGTATCGTAATATTCTTCCTTGTCTGCATCCTCTGCTTCGTCGGTAGGAGCATGCGCACATATTATTGAGATGTTGTAAAATCTGCCTTTGATGCGGATGGTTGCAAGTCGTTCATTGACAGGTGTAAAGTCAATGACCAACGACCTCAACCTTTCTCCCACTACAAAACCGCATCCTAATATGTGGTGCTTTTCATGGCAGCTGTAGTAAATGTCGCATTTTCGCTTTTTTAGTGTACCGGTTCCTTTCCAACGTATTTCCTGTATCGCAGTAATATCGGCTTTATACTGCGCGAGAACCTTTTCCATTTTTTCAATTGTTAGATGCTCCTGGGGTGTAGAGTGTTCTTACATTCCAGGAGCAAATTCTTAAATCTTTGTCCTTATAGTTGTTCCATGGTTGTTTTCCGTGTAATCTATTCGTTCTCATATCCGAGGCATTTTCGTCATTCATAACTGTTTGTTGGTTTTTATGGGTAAGGTAGTTAGCCTTACGCCAACCCCCAGAATGGAGGGCCGTTGGGTTTGAAGAGTTGCTTCAGAATTTGCCATATAATGCGTTGAAGTTCTCATAACTATGTTACGAGTTCAACTGCATTATATAGCGTTTTCCTACTTCCTGAGACGCCAATGTATGTGGCCATTCAGGTTGCAACTATTCTTCCCTCCTCCTTTCTCAACCGGGCTTGGGACCGGCTACGGCGGAGTTAAATTCTTCAAAATTAATATCTAATCCAAAATGCTTCTGGAAATTTGTTAATTCCAAGAGGAAAAGTGACGAGTTTCCCTCCCATATGAAGTATAATGGTGTTTCAAGTAATGATTCTAAAATAATATTTAATTTCTTTCGTGAATATTTTTGTTCTTCTTATAGTAATTCTATTTTTACACCAAATTATAATGATTTCTCTCATTTGGATACTTTTCCGAAAACTACTTGGTCTAATATAAATATTAATGAAGGTGTAATTAAAATGTATTTAGATAAACTTGGGAATAATACTCTTCCTGGACCTGATGGTATTCCGGAAGTTATACTCAAAAAGTGCTCAAGTGCTTTAGCTATTCCCCTTTCAATACTATTTAACTCTTCTTTAAATTCAGGAGTTTTCCCGTCTATCTGGAAACACTCATATGTTAGACCTATTCATAAGAAAAATGCCAAAAATGAAATTATTAATTATCGACCAATTGCGAAACTTTCTTCACTTCCAAAACTTTTCGAATTAATAATGTATGATTCTATTCATAGTCACTGTAAATCTTTTTTAGTTCATAATCAACATGGATATATGGATAAAAAATCAACAGTTACTAATCTTGTTGAGTCAGTTTCAACTTTTACAAAAAATATGGAAGAAGGTTTTCAAACAGATGTTATCTTTACAGATTATAGTAAAGCATTTGATGTTTTACCACATTCTATAATACTGATAAAGCTAAGAAAACTTGGTTTCCCAGATATTTTTGTGAAATGGGTTGACTCATATTTATCTGATAGGACCTACAGTGTTTTATTTAGAAACATTACTTCTAAACCTTTTAACGCCAATTCCGGAGTTCCACAAGGCAGTCACTTAGGTCCTCTTTTTTTTATAATCTCGGTAAATGATGTTTCTTCAGTTATTGTTAATAGTGAGCTTTAAATATATGCGGATGACATGAAAATTTTTAAGAAAATTGAGTCACTAAATGATGCTTTACTCTTACAAAATGATTTAGATAATTTTTTTATTTGGTGTAAAAATAATAATCTTCTTCTAAATGTAAATAAATGTGCACTTATGTGTTTCACACGTCGTCTTAATCCGATTTGTTTTAATTACTGCTTGAACGGAATTAGTATTCCTAAAACGAATTCTATTAAAGACCTACGCGTTTACTTCGATGATAAGCTTAACTTTAAACTTCATTTGGTCTAAAGAATTTAATTGGTCTAAAGAATTTAATGATCCTTATGTTCTTAAATCTTTATATTCTTGTCTTGTTAGACCTAATTTAGAATATGCTAGCCAAGTTTGGTCACCATTTTACGAGGTACATATTAATAGGATAGAGGCGGTGCAAAGAAATTTTTTAAGATTTACTTTGAGAAATTTTCAATGGTCAAACCCGCTGATCCTACCTCCTTATGAAAATAGATTGAATTTAATTCACTTGAAAACTTTAAAATTAAGACGAGAAGTTGCTGATGTTATTTTTATTACTGAAGTTATAAAAGGTAACATTTCTTCTCCTCAAATCCTTAATAACATTAAAATTAATTCAAATAATCGTTTACGTAATACTAATTTATTTACGTTGAGTTTTCATAGAACAAATTATGGCAATTATGAACCAAATCATAGGATGTTGATAATGGGTAATAAACACAAGAACAACATCAGTTTCACACTTTCAAAACAAACACAAAAACTTAAATTGTATAAATAGAAATTTAAATTCTTTTTTTTTATATATATTTAGTTGTTTTTATTGTTCACTTAAATTTTAATTTAAGAAATATGAAATTGTAACTTAATTCATAAGCTATTTTTTTTTATATGTTGTATAATACTAATTGTTAAAATTTTTGTAAAGTTTGAGTTAAACTAATAAATAAATAAATAAACAAATACTCTAGACTTATGAAATCCATGCTGTTGTCGAGAAATACAAAGCTTAAATTATACAAAACATTACTCAGACCGGTTCTAACATACGGATATGAAACATGGACGCTTAAAACTGCAGATTGTAGACAACTGGGAATATTTGAGCGTAAAATACTTCGAAAAATATATGGACCGGTTAGAAACGAAGATGGTACATACAGATCAAGAAATAAATTCGAGCTTGAACAATTGACTGAACATAGAACCATAATAAGATTTATAAAAGCGCAAAGGTTAAGATGGATAGGACATGTTATAAGAATGCCGGATAACAGAACAACAAAAAGAGTGTTTCTCCATCAAATGCAGGGTGCTAGAGGTAGAGAGAGACCAAAAAAAAGAAGGCTAGACGCTGTTGAAGATGACTTAAGGATTTTAGGAATAAGAAATTGGAAGAGAGTTGCACAACATCGGGATGTATGGAAGAGAATTATAGCGGAAGCTCAGGTTTATCAAGGACTGTAAAGCTATAGAAGAAGAAGAATGTTGTTTTGTATTCTATTATTGCTGTCTTCGTAGTAATTTAGATCTATTATGTGCCTTATAATTGTCAACAATTTTAAGTTCTGATTTTTGAAACAAAACATAGCCATTTCCAGATTGAATGCGATTTATTTCAATTGAAGGTTGTGCAAAGATGTGCGGAATAATAAAATAATTAATATTTTGCCTGAATATTTTTGATATTTCAATTTTCTTTTGAATTGGTTAATACAACGAGGATAAATTTCATTATTGATTTTAACATGATCCTCTTTTATCTGGACAATATCAATTTTCTTATGACAAGGTTGGAGTTTATTGACGCGATTTAATTTTAGATAGTTGCAGAATTTTCCTTCAGTTCTGTTTTTATTTTTTGAATTAATAGTTCTATTTTTAATTTTTAGGAGATTTTTTTTTATGAGTGGATATTCTTGGCGTTCAATGTTTCCGTTCAGAAATTCAATTGGTTTTTTTAAAGTAGCGAATGTATTGTTTCATTATAAATTTTCATAGCTTTGATTACAGGATTTTCATCTAATGGTTTTTTCGGGTACGGCGAAAATTCTCAAGTGTTGGTTTAGAGTATTATGGAACCTTTCGATATCAGAGTTGCACAAAATGCACATCAATTCCTTCACTTTACAGAAAGTTTCTAAAATTTAGGCTATTAAAGCCTTTTTCTTGTTCAGTTATTATTTTTTTGGGTTTACCGAAAGAAGCGATGTATTGCATTAGAGCAGCTTTTAGCTCCATCCAGTTGCGCGAACTTAGAGGAATCATTTAAGCGTGTTTTGTGAACTTGTCGATAATTGTTAAATAATATTTGCCCTTTGTATGAAACCATATATCCATATGAACTATTTCTAAAGGAGCATTAGGAGTTCCTAATGCTTTAACAGATTTCTTTGGTATTTAGTCGTGTTCCATATTATTTTCCAATTTAAATTTTGGAAAATAATACTTATTTTTTAAATCGAGATATACTTCATTTATACCTCTGTGATTGGTTCTATTGTGCGTTCTAATATTTTTTCTTGTAACTCTGCCCGATCTTTTATATCCTCTAGTAAAAATGAACATTTATTTTATTTTATAGATTTGTTTTTGGCAAAATGTTTAAGGTAAATATTTTGGAATAGGTTGTAAATTTTTATATCATGAATCATTATACCAATAATCCATTTTGACGGTATATGATCTTTTAAAATATGAATAAAAAAGTTTTCATCAGGAGCTGGATGGGCAAATATTTTCCTAATTCGATTAAAAATTTTCTCTGATTCGACAGTTTTTGGAGAACCATACTTTATAATAACATGTGTCTTATAAAGATTCAAAGGTGATTCAGAAATTGGGATGTAATCTGTATTGTCTTCATCTGCTGAGTGTATGGTAGCATCAGTAGACTTAATTTCATCAATGTCCATCTCATCTAAATTAATTTCGTGATAAATCATCAGCTATTTTAATCTCTTTGCCGGCTAAATATTCTATATCAAAATTGAAGTCTTCCAGTTGTATTTTACCAAAAAGATATGGGCTAAAGAACTTGACTGCCCATACCATAACGAGCAATTCTTTCTCAATGGTTGAGTATTTACACTCATGTTCAATGAGTGTGCGCGAAGCGTAACAAATTGGATGGTTCTCTTATGTGAGAACAGCTCCAAGCGCTTGCGTCAGTAATTAAAGTAAACTTTTTTGAAAAATCTGGATATATAAGGATAGGATCGGTAGTAATAAAGAGTTTTTAATAAATTAATCATTGTATTCTGCATTGCTAAGATCTATTCGCTTTCCTTTTTTTAGGCAGACCGTTAAAGGTTTTGCAACTTTTGTAAAGTCTTCCTTCATTAAATTTGTGTTGTAGAGTACTTGTAATGAAACTACAGCGATGATTGCGTACGGTGGGGAATGCACAATGTGTTCGGAACCTAGAACTTTTTGATCGAATTTAGGCCAAACGAGCATAATTCCGAAACCAATTAAGATGGAATCTCCAAATTTGGTATTAGGGTGTCTCTTTCTATTTGCTTAGTGTCCTTGAAATTTGGGACCAATTGCAGTAGTGGGTTCTGGACCAGCCACACAGTTCCGAAGACTTTAAAGCATATTTTCGAAATTAATAAAGGTAGTAACCTCAAACAAATTTAGAAGTTTCAAATTTCGCACATGGGTGCTCTTTACTATTTCCTGTGCGTTCCCTTAAATTTGGAACAATCAGAGTGGTGGTTCAGTACCCCCAAGGTTTAAAACCTTATCATCGAAATTAATAAAAACAATAGCTTAAAATTAAGTTAGAACGTTCCAATTGTGTACAAGGGTTAACTAGTATTAAGAGTATGATGGGGACTGCATATGGGCGAAATCGTACCATGGTTTCGGTTTCTGGAACCTTTGAAAAGTTCAGGCACTAACGAGCATATATCAAACCTAAGAAATCCCAAAATTTAAAAGCTTATCTTCGAAATCCATGAAGATAGAAACTTTAAATTTGATACACGAGGGTTTTTCCTATTTCCGGTTTTATTTACACTTTTATATTTTTAAAAGGCTAAGAAGTTTATTATGAAACATATTTTGTAATTATATTTTGTATAATATTTTATAATTATTACCATAGGTGATATATAATTAAGACATTGTGTGCAATACTTAAGCTATATTCAAAGGTACTTGCTGCATTTATGTAAAATTTATTGTTATATTTAAATGAATTATATGAGAAGTTCTAAATTTGTAATTATATTTTAGAAATACATTCATTTCATATTTTGCGTTTATAAGCTTTTCTAATACGTACAGAAACTAACAATTTAAAATAATTGCAATTTTAAAAAGTTTTAAAATATATTATGCTTTGATTAGCTTTTTATCGCAAAATTTAATAATTAAAATTTTTTCACTTTTGTAATTGAATTGAAATAAATATATTTTCATTTGATTCAAGTTTTTTTGTTTTTTAATATTTGTAAATAGATAAATTAGTAAGAATTTGTAATATTTTTGAGTAGATAAAGTAATTAGAAAATGTTGTAAGCATTGTAAAGTTAATTTGGTTAGCTATTTCTTACGATCAAACTAATAACAGCTTTTATGGTTTTAAAATAACTTATGGACTTCCAATTAAATTTGAACCAAATAGGTGTAAGGTATTTCTAATTCGGTTGCACCAACTGACTGTTTCTTTACTGCTTTTTCATTAAAGAAGATAAGAATTTCATTTCCAGAATGTAATTTTAATAATTTATTTTTATAGTTTAACTCAGCTTGAAGAGAAATTAAAATATTATTGCCTATTAGTCCGTCGAACTTATCGTGAAAAGTTATTTCTAAGAATTCTATTTTGTTGTCTGAATCAAATTCAGTAAAAGGATTTATTGTTACTAATTTATCACAAGGAATTAAATTGCTAAAACTTTTAATATTTACAGGTTCTATTATACTACGGTATATTGGATTACATATCCCAGGATTTATAATATTGGAATATACTACGGTATATTGGATTACATAGCGAAGGATTTATAATACTCATGGTACTACCTGAGTCTATAATAAACTTTAATGGTCTTCCTTTTGATTGAAGTTTTTTTTAGGAAGTTTTTGTTGGCTTCCGAGGCTTCTAAGGGAAAATTTTGTATTTGATTTTTTATTTCTAATGAATTGACCCTTGTGTAAACAGTTTGTCCCAATTCCGTTGGTTCTGGTCTATTATTTCTAAAATTTGAATGATGTGATCTGTTAAATCGGTTAAAATTATTTGATCGGTTAGTTGAAGAATTGTTGTTTGTGAAAAGTTATAATTGTTGTTATTATTTTGGTTGTTATAAAAATTTTTGTTTATTTGATTATTATAAGAATTACTTGAATAATTATTATTTAGATGATTATTATTTAAATGATTATAATTTTTTTTTGAAGTTGGAATTTCCGTGATTATTATGTGAATGAAAATTGTTTCGCTGGAGATTATTTTTATTTGAAAGAGCTTTTGTTGGATTGAAGTAAGCGTAATAACGTTCATGCAAAATGTCAATCGCTTTTTCTAAGGTCTCTGGATTTCTGCTATAGAGAATCGAACGAATTGGTTCGGGAAGTTTTTCTTTAAATATTTTGAGGTCAGTTTGAATATTGGTTTCTATTATTTGAGCTGATTTAGGTTCCCCTTTTGATTTATAATTTAAAAATTGACTTATAATTAATAGTCAAATACATAAAAAATATTATGACTTATAATTAATGGTAAAGTACATTGGACTAATTAATTATAAAGGTAAATAGCGACTTACCGTTTCCATGAAATTCAGGTAAGTTTTCGATGTATTTCAGCGGGTTGCTATTTAAATCCAAAGGTTGAATACGAGGTTGTTGGTCTACCATTCTGATTTCTTACGTTAATTACAGCTTTATTTTTTATTTGAAAACTCTTTGATTTCCAACTTATTTTTGAATATTTTTTTTTTGTTTTATTAACAATTAATTTTAAAACTTACGATTTCTGTTTTTTTTTATATTTTTCTATTTATCTATTTAGTCAGTTTCTTATTTTATTTTTTACTTTTGTTTTCTTTTTCTTTTTTTTTTTTTTTTTGTTTTATTTAAAATATTTGAAATTTCGAACTTAATTAATCACATTTATGTTTGCATTTAATAAATAAAAAAAAAAGAAAAGAAAAGAATTTTTTTAATTTTTATTAATGAGTTTCTGATATTTTGTTTTATTTTGTTTTTATAAAGTCTTTTTCTTGTTTTATTATATTTGTAATATAAATAATTTTTATAATTTTATTTCACAAAAAAATAAGTTTTAAGTTTTTGTTTTAGTTTTATTTTTTATTTTTTATTTATTGATTTATGATTTTATTTTAGTTAATTACTGTCATAGAATATAAGAATCAGTTACACACAAGCTTCTAAAGATAATTTTCACTAAACAAATTTTACACTTCTTTTTAATTTTAATTTTATTTTAAATAATCACTAGTCCAAATAAAATATTTTTTTTTCAAAAAAATTAAAATATTTTTTTGTTTAACTCAAGTTCTTTATCACAAATCGCTTACATCCAGAGATCCTACGACTGCGCCACTTTTATTCGAACGAGAATCATAAAAAAAATAATATATTAAATAAAAATTAGAGTAAAATTTTATTTGATTGCAACTTTTTGAGTGAATATTAGCCCTACATTTTATAATTATCTTTACACATTTATTATACCCGTATGACTATATAGTCAAAGGGTATAATAAATTTGCATTACGTTTGTGACGCAGAGAAGGAGGGGGGGGGGGGGGGGTAGATATAGATTCAAGTGTATGGATTGGATCAGAATCGAAAAATAAATCGATTTAGCTATGTATGTCCGCCCGTCCGTCTATTCGTAAATTCTGTAATTCAATATGAAAAAAAAACTTAGGAATTTTAATAATAATTAATAAGAAGGAAAAAAAACATTTATGCAAAAGGTGTTGTTTGTTCGGGTGGAGATGTAAATATATATTGCAGTTGGCTGAACCAAAATGAATTTTGTATAAATGCGAAAAAAACTAATTATATGATATTCAAAATGCAAAAGAAAACAAATGATAATATTACGCTTAAGGTAAAGGATACTATAATAGAACAAGTTGATAATGCTAAGTACTTGGAAATGATAATTGATGAAAACTTAAGATGGGATAAACATATAAAAAACATTAAAAAAGCAAGCGATGAAAAAAACCAATGGTTTCTAAAACACACATTTTCAAAATTATATAGGGTTTCTTATAAAAATAAATATATTTATAAATGATAATATTATAATGATATTATAGTGAAATCAACATATAGAATATAATCCCAATGCACTCAAGAAAACCTGTTAACAAGTCGCGAAACCTGTTGCGAAATATAATGTTGAAGCTTCAATGTTGACGTTTAAGTTTAGAAAAACATGCACGGGTGAATAAGTTACTGTTTTAAAAAAATATAAAAGTTTCAATTTTTAAGTCCTGATAGCTTTTAATGGGGAACGTTTCAAATTTATGCTAAGCAAACTTATGATGGTTCTCGAGGATCTGCCTATTCCCTTTCTGTCCCAAGCCTTCCAATTTTTTAGCTTCTAGGAAATCAATTGTGAACTCCACCAAAATTTGTAGTTTTACCTAGAATTTTATTATCTAAGCATAAATTGTTAAAACTAAGAGACAATTTCTTCAATATAAAGAAAGCCTTTTGAATTTAAACAATTAAAGAAACAGTCAGTCGGTGCAACCAACTTAGAAATACCCTACCCCATAAGTCATTGTAAAACCATAAAAGCTGTTATTAGTTTGATCGTAAGACATGGCTAACCAAATTAACTTTATAATACTAAAAATATTTTCTGTACTTTATCTATTCAAAAATATTACAAGTTCTTACTAATTTATCAATTTAAAAATATTAAAAATCAAAAAAACTTGAAAAAAATGAAAATATATTTATTTCAATTCAATTACAAAAGTGAAAAAATTTGAATTATTAAATTTTGTGATAAAATTTTAATCAAAGCATAATATATTTAATTCAAAATTTTCAAAATTGCAATTATTTTAAATTTTTAGTTAATGTACCTATCAGAAAAGCTTATAAACCCAAAATTTGCAATTAATGACCTTTTCATATAATTCATTTAAATATAAAAATAAATTTTACATAAATGCAGCAAGTACCTTTGAACATAGCTTAAGTATAGTAAAAAATGTCTTAATTATATATAACCAATGGTAATAATTCAATAAAATATATGATATAACAAAAATTAAAAAAAAAGAATGTAATCGTTTATTAAAAAAAATATTTTGTTTTTAATTTATTAAATATTATACATAATATGTTTCATGGAAAAATTCTTAGCCTTATAAAAAAATATAAAAGTGTTAAATAGAAACGGAAATGGGAACGAACCCTCGTGTATCAAATTTAAAGTTTCTATCTTTATGAATTTCGAAGACAAGCTTTTTAATTTTGAGATTTCTTAGGAGGCACCTGAATTACCACTACAATGAGGTCCAAATTTCGGGGACACATAGGAAATAAGAAATATCTTCTTTGGCTTCGAATTTATACACGTTTGGCCTCAAATCGTTTAAAAGCTTCTAAAATCCGAACTCATTGTCCGAACTCGACCAGAACCAATTTCCATGGTACTTCCATTACTAGTAACCTAGAGTTTAAATTTCATCAAAATAGCGGCATTATTTTTTGAGTTATGGTGTTTTTAAGATATATGTTTGTTAGTCCCTGAACTTCTATCTTAATTTTAAGTTAATATTTTTATTAATTTCGATTATATGCTTTTAAAACTTGGTAGATCTAAGAGGGGTACTGTACCATCACTCCAATTGATATCAAATTAGGGGGACACGCAAGATATAGTAAAGAACACCCTTGTGCCAAATTTGAAGCTTTTACATTTTTTAAATTTACTATCTTTATTAATTTTTAAGGTCTTCGGAAATGTGTGGCTGGTCCCCGACCCACTAGTCCAATGGAGCCCAAATGTCAAGGACACTAAAGAAGGACACCCTCATACCAAATTTGGAGGTTCTAGCTTCATTGCCTAAATTCGATCAAAAAGTTCTAGGTTCCGAACCCATGGTCCAATCCCGAACATACGCAATCCACGCTGTAGTTTCATTACTAGTAACCTACAGCACAAATTTGATGAATATAGCGTCATTAGTTATTGAGTTATCGTGACTAATAATATATGTTCGCTCGCCTTTCGATTAAAAGGTCCAGAATCCGAACCATGGGCCGATTTCCCCCAAATGCAATCCCCACCGTACTTTCAGTCCTAGTAAACTACTGTTAAAATTTCATCAAGTAAGCTCCATTCTTTTTTGAGTTATCGTGCCTACGGACGGACGGACGGACATAGCTTTATCGGCTCATGTGGTCACGCTGATCACAAATATATATACTTTTCCATATCTAGCTTGCTTCATTTAGGTGTTTACAAACACCATACCAAAATTAATATACCCTTTTACCTATTCTATAGGTGTAGGGTATAAAAAAAACTGTAACATATTTTTAAATATGACGTTGGAGCTTTAAATTTTGTATATTTGTAAAAAAAATTGTTAACAGGTATTCAAGTTACAGATGTTTAAAAAAAGCAAAATTTTCAATTTTCGAGCCCTTATAGCTCCTAAACAGTCTTGAACTTATTGTGCAACAGAAATACATAAATAGCTAAATCGCCTGAGATATTTATGCTGATCTGAGTTATATTTTAACGATCATATCGGGCATGCTAAGATATATGCGTTTTATATTAAAGTGTATTTTTAATACAACCGTGATTATTGTTTAAGACCCTAGCTTTAACCTTTTAGAAGACATGTAGGGCTAAAAATTGCCATAATGGTAAATTTCAGTACCGTATGGCAACTGTAAACATTTGTCTTTTTCCTTTAAATTTATAAAGTTTATAAAACCAGCTTTCTTTTGCAGTTTTAAGATTGAAAATAAACCTAACAGAACTCTTGTTATAACAATTTTTATATATGGCTTTTTTCAAATTTGGGGGACTGTAGCTCCGTAACCGGATGGGCTACAGAAAAAATGTGAAACTTTTTTTAAAAATTTTTTGTTTACATACGTAATATAATTTTTATCAAAGCAATATAACGTTATAATAACTGTTTAAAGGCAACCTCCGACGTTTCTCTTCTTTACAAGTCCTTTTAATTTTAAATTTAAATCCTGGTTTGTGATTGTACATGGAATTAAATTCCTGAGAAATTTTTTTATAAAATTACTAACTTGCTTACATTTTTTTCACAATTTATTTTGATAAAATATAAATAAATTTGAAATTAGAGTACAGAGTACAGAGTACAGAGTAATGCTCATATAAAAAAGTAAGTTGCATGGCAGGTACTTGAAACGGTGGACCAAAATGGCTCGATTTAAATAGCGATGACGGCTATTGCATAAATTTCAAAATCCTAGCTCCATTTTGTTTTCAGTTATTGTGCGTACATTGCTAAATCGATTTTATTTTTCGATTCTGATACGAGCCATACAACCGAAATGGCAAAATTAGTATACCATTTTGAATAGCATAGAATAATAAATTACATTTAGAAGGGACAGCGCCAGTAAAAATTTGCAATAACATTTTATTTAGAGCTTTTGACTTGCCTCCACTCGTAGAAAGCTTTTAATTTTTTCTATGGTCATAGCAGCATACTATACTACTTAATATTTTTGTTTGTATATTTATAATATGTATGTATATATTTATTCACGACATCCAATGCATGCTAGTTTTTATTGATCTTGTATGGAATTATGATTTATGATGCTTATAATTTCAAAATATTGAAAAATTGTTTTCTACAAAGTAAGTTAAAAACAAGTAAAGAAACAGTCATTCGGTGCAACCGACTTAGAAATACCCTACACCTATTTGGTTCAAATTTAATGTGAAGTTCATTAGTCATTTTAAAACAATAAAAGCTGTTATTAGTTTGGTCGTAAAACATAGCTAACCAAATTAACTTTATAATACTAAAAACATTTTCTAATTAGACTATCTATAAAAAAATATTATAAATTCTTACTAATTTATCGATTTAACAATATTAAAAAACAAAAAAACTTGAATTAAATGAAAATATATTATTTCAATTCAATTACAAAAGTGAAAAAATTTGAATTTTTAAATTTTGTGATAAAAATTTAATATATTTAATAATTGAAATTTTTCAAAATTGCAATTATTTTAAATTGCTAGCTTATGTACCTATCGAAAAGCTTATAAACGCAAAATATGCAATAAATGTACCTTTGAATATAGCTTAAGTATAGTACACAATGTCTTAATTATATGTCACCTATGGTAATAATTCAATAAAATATATGACAAAAATTAAAAACAAGCGAGGGAAAAAAACCAAGGGTTTTTAAAAAGCACATTTTCAAAATTATATACGGTTTCTTACTGAGTATTTTATCATTTATTTTTATAAAAATACTAGCTAATACCCGGTGCGCGTTGCTGCGCCTCTCAATGGAGGTTTAATTGAATTTGATGTTACTGCAAAAAGTTAACACAAAACTTACACACGGTTTACACATGTAAATTTTAAAATGTGTGAAAGCAATCTTTTTAAAACGATTTTTATAGGATTATTCTAGTAATTTTTGAAACTTTCTGTAATTCAAAGCAGTACGAACTACTTTCCAAATTTTGACGTAATTTACTTCGAAAAAAATTTTTTTGAAAAATCGCAGGACCGACTGTTAACAGACTCAACTCCATTTTCAAGTTGCTTCACACATATAAAATTTGAGGTAAACCGGTCAAATCGTTTCTAATTTAGAGTTAAGTAACGCAAAAATCTATTAAAAGCCACTGTGCCCCACTGGGTTAACGGAACTACACTTTCTCTTTGGGCAAAGCAGTATTGCGCAAAATTGGACGTAATTTGCTTCCAAATCACTCAACAAAATTTTTTTGAGGCTTTCTTTTTAGCCAAAGCAGTACTTCGCAAATTTTGACAATATTAGATTCCAAAATTATTTTGACCAACCGTCGAGCCGACATGGGTTAACAAATTCCAAATCTGTTAATAGTATCAACTCAATTCTCACAGGGGAGCACGTATACAAAATTTAAAGAAAATCGGTCAAACCGTTTTTAATTTAGAGTTAAGTATTGAAAAAACCTATAAAAAGCTGTTAGCCGCAATGGGTTAATGGAACTCAACAAAATTTTTTTTGGGGATTTCTTTAAAGCTAAAGCAGAATTTCGTAAAATCGGACAAAATTTGGACCCAAAATTTTTTTTGACCACCCTTCGGCCCGACATGGGTTAGCAAATTCCAAAACTGTTAATAGTGTCAACTCAATTCTTAAGGAGAATCACGTACACAAAATTTGAAGTCAATCGGTCAAACCGTTTCGAATTTAGAGTAAAATATTGAAAAAACCTATAAAAAGCTGTTGGGCCGCAATGGGTTAATGGAGCTCAACAAAATTTTTTTTGGGGCTTTTTTTAAGCCAAAACAGAATTTCGTAAGATCGGACAAAATTTGGACCCAAAATTTTTTTTGACCACCCGTCGGCCCGACATTGGTTAACAAATTCCAAAACTATCAATAGTGTCTACTCAATTCTCAAAGAGCATCACGTATACAAAATTTGAAGTCAATCGGTCAAACCGTTTCGAATTTAGAGTAAAGTATTGAAAAAACCTATAAAAAGCTGTTGGGCCGCAATGTGTTAATGGAACTCAACAAAAATTTTTTTGGGGCTTTCTTTTAAACCGAAGCAGAATTTCGTAGAATCGGACAAAATTTGGACCCAAATTTTTTTTTGACCACCCGTCGGCCCGACATGGGTTAACAAATTCCAAAACTGTTAATAGTGTCTACTCAATTCTCAAAGAGCATCACGTATCCAAAATTTGAAGTCAATCGGTTAAACCGTTTTCATTTTAGAACAAAGAAGTTTAAATACTTGCACCACAGCCCCAACTTGTCGGTCCGTTAGAGCAAAATTTTTGGGCCACGATTTATTTCCGTACCCAAAAATCCCTATACACAAATTTTCATGAAAATCGGCTGGGCAGTTTAGGAGTCTATTCGCTACATACAAACAAACAAACAAACAAACAAACAAACAAACAAACATACAAACAAACTTTCCCTTTTATATATATAGATATATAGATATATTATGATAATATTATAATTTTGTTATTTCATTAATAATTAATTATATGACTAACAGTGAAATACTTAAAATATAACCCCAATGCACTCAAGAAAACCTGTTAATAAGTACAAAATATAATGTTGGAGCTTCAATGTTAACGTTTAATTTTGGAAAAACTTACACTGGTGAATAAGTTACTGTTTTATAAGAACATAAAAGTTTTAATTTTGAAGACCTAGTAGCCCTTCAATGGAGAAGGTTCCCAAATTTTTGCTTAGCAAACTTATGATGGATCTGCTCACCCTCCTCCTGTCTTCACCCTTCCAATTTTTCCCGGTTCTAAGAAATCAATTTTGAACTCCAACAAAATTTAGAATTTTACCTAGAATAATATTATCTAACCAAAAATGGTTAAGACTAAGAAAAACTTCTTCAATTTAAAGATACCCTTTCAAATTTAAGAAAAACCTTTAACGTATGTTGAAATATAATGCTGCAGCTGTAAATTTCGTATATTTGTAAAAAAAAATTTCAACAGGAGTTAAAGTTACAGGTGGTTGCAAATAGCAACATTTCAATTTTCGAGCCCTTATAGCTTCTAAACAGGGGGCGTGACAAAAAAATTTTGTTAACCGACTCCTAATAATTTCGGAACACCTAACTTCTCCCAAAATTTCAAGACCCTAGGTTGAACCGTTTAGAAGATATATAGGGCCAAAAATTTTGCAAAAGTTGAGTTTAGCTTAATGGTAAATTTTAGTACCGTCTGGTAACCCTATACATTTAAACCTTCTATTTTTGTAAAACCTATAAAACCAGCTATCTTTTGCCATTTTCAGATTGAAAATACACTTAACAAAACTCTTGTTACAACAATTTAAAAATAGGGCTTTTTACAATTTTGGGGGACTGTAGCTCCGTAACGGGTGGGGCTACAGAAAAAAATTCTTCTATGAAATTAATTTTTTTGTAATATGTTGGTTAAAATTTCTTAAAATTTCTAAAAGTTTTTGTAAACATACGGACGAACGGACGGACGGACAAAAATTAAGAAAAACTTTTGACACTTATTGAAACTTTCGTTTTGGAGCTTTCAATTTTGTATACAAATAAAAAAAAATTTTGTCAGGTATTCAAGTTATAGGTGTTTAAAAAGCTAAATTTTTAGCAAAATTTCAATTTTCGACCCCTTACAGCTTAAAGAGGGGGCGTGACACAAAAATTTTGTTAACTGACTCTTACTTATTTCCAAGGATCTAACTTCTCCCAAAATTTCAAGTTTCTAGATTTAGCCGTTTCGAAGTTATGAGGGACCAAAAATTTTGTATAACTTAGTTTTGAATAACGGTAAGTTTTAGTACCGTATGGTAACCCTACACAATTGGTTAAAAATTTGTAAGGCTTATAAGAACAGTTGTCTGTTACCGTTTTCAGGTTGGAAATATACCTTATAGAACTCCAATTATAACTGTTTAAATATAGGGCTTTTTTCGACTTTGTGGGGCTGCAGCTCCATAAAGGGGGGGGGGCTACAAAAAAAGTTTTAACATGAAATTATGTTTATTGTAATACCTACCTATTTCTGATATTTTTTAGTCAGTCGTAGGTAAAAAGGGACGGACAAACGGACGGACGGACGGACAGAGTGAAGCTATATAGGCACATTTTTACAAAATTTTTTGAAAATGTGCTAACGAGGAAGATTATAGTTGTCCTTGTCAACTTTTAGATACCCGTGCGAATTTTGTTTTTAGTTCGATATTTTGGTTAAAAAAAAGAACTTATTTTTTTTAACAAACATTTTATTTATTTTACAAATAAGTTTTACAAGTACAACTTAACGTTATGACTGCTAGTACAACAATGATGTATATTTCTTAATACAAACTATTTTTAATTTTGTCTTATTACTAAATAAGGATGGACAATTACAATATCCTTATCTCTAATTGTTTTATTAGAACAGATTATCATTTACTTTCACATAATATAATTTTATTACAAACATCTGTTCTTTAAAATATTCTTAAATTAGATTTTATTGCTTTTGACCGAAATAGTCTTTAAAATATCATTATAATTATTATCTGTTACATTTCTTGTATCTGTATCAATAAGGCTACTATCGGTGATATTTGTATTAAAATATCGTTTTTCAATGTTGGAGGTATTCTTATACATAACTTCTCCCTCCTTAAGATTAGAATTCTCCTGAATTCTTTTATTTTTAAAACATTTTTTTTAATTACTATTACCATTGTGATTATGATCATTATTATATTTATAAATAGTGCAGCTATACTAATTGTGATATTTTTAGTTTTATTTTTAAATTTTTCTTCTTTTATTATTTTTAAATTGTTTTCATATTTTATTACAAGATCTTCGAAATTAATTTTATTTGAAAATTTTTTTATTTCCATATTAGGATAATAAAATCTTTCTTTTATTATTTCTTTTTCGTTAGAAAATTCTTGACTTAAAATTTTTAAAGTACAGTTATTAAAATGAATTAATGCATTTCCCGATAACAATGTTTTTCTTTTATCACACGATTGATCTACGGCTATGTTATATGCATTTTTAATTATAATTGTTTGTTCATCTAATGACAATATTTCTGTTACATTATTTTTAATTAACTTACAATTATTTCTATAGATACAGTGCTTTGATAATGACAATTCATTTATTGTTCTAAATTTTTCATATTTATAATCTTTATTATTAAAATTTACTTTAAACTTAAACTTTAAACTTAACTTTATTGTTTACATTAGGTATTGGAATTATCAATTTTAATTGAATTTCAGTAAAAGTTTTCGGAATTTTAATTGCTAATATTAATAAATTGTTTTGGAAACTCACTACACCTAATCTAATGTATTGTAATTTGAAAAAATCAATGTTATATTCTTCTATTTCTCTGTTAGTTAATATATTTGGGTGTAAAATACCATGTCTTGCCGAAGCTAAATTGTCTTGAATGTCCCCTATTTTATTTTTTAACATCTGTATTTTTAATAACTGATCATGATAAAATGTTTCCATAGTACCTAATTTAATTATATTTATTTCGTTTTCGAACGGATTCCTATCGCTTAAAATTGTTTCTTTTAACATTATCAATGTTTTTTTAAAGTTATCATTAATTTTGATTTGTTCATTAAGATGGTCGATTGCGTTATGATTATTTAAATTTATTGCCGTCAAATGTTCTTCTATTTTTTTTTCTATCCTCTTCGTCCATTGTGCCAAATAACCATTTGGAGGCACTTCCTATTACATTTCTGAGTCCTCGTTTTTGTCTCTTATTTCTTGGTACTATTGTAAGTACTTTATCTGTTAATTCTTTTAATTCGATTTCAAATATTTGTTTATTCCTAACGTCTGATACTTGTACATTTTTTGTCATGTCATTAATGATTTCAATTATTTCCGTCGTATTGATTATATGTAATATTATGTTTGTTTCTGTTACTATTTTTGTTTTGTCTAAATTTATTATTGTAAACCCGTTTTGTTCGTCAATTGCCTGTATGTACAGATATCCACTAGTTTGTATTATTAGTAGAAACCATATCAACATATTCTGTATTGTCTGAAAATTTTAATTTTCTTTTAATATTTGTTACATGTATATTATTTAATTTTGATTTTCTGTATTTAGATAATTGTTTATAGCTTTATAATTTTTAATGAACCCCTTGGTTCTAGTTTCCTCATATTCTTCCCCGTTTTTATTTAAATTTTCAATTTTTTTTAATTTAATCGCTTCCATAGATAGTTTAATTTTTTCAAAATCTACCTTACGATCTTGAACTACTTTTGGTATATTTTTTATGGTAGAGTGAAATCTTTAATCATAAGTTCTAACTGCTTGTTGTATTATTCTTTGTGCGGACAAATTTTTATTAAGTAGTTTAATTACCCTGAATTTTTTCAGCTAATGAGTTATGGAATCTTTCAATATCACTGTTACCTGTGTGACTATTAGGTTTGGTCAAATGTAGTGCTATGTCCTGTTCTTGTAAGAATTCTTTAATTTGTATTACATTAAACTCATTATCTGCAATTATTTCTTTTGGTTTACCTATCTTACTAAAGTGACTTTCTAACTGTTCTATTAAAGTCAATTGGTTTTTGTCTTGTAAGTCATAAACTGTACCAAACTTGGAAAATTTATCTATTATGGTCATAAAATTAAATTTCATAATTGTATATGTATTTTTAAATTTTGCTTTAATTGGACGTCTGTCGTATTTTACTTGCTGACATATGTCACATTGGTTTATTACCATTTGAATAATTTCTAATAGTTTTGGATAATAAATTTTATATTTTATATTTCTATAAGTTTCTTGTATACCCGAGTGGTTACTTTCTTTTACGTGATAGAACGAGATTTGTTTTACTGCTTCTATCTCTGTTTCTATTTCCTGCGCTCTAAATGAACATTTAACAAATTTTATTTGTCGAGTATTTGAATACATTTCGCGAATTTTCGGTTGTACTATATTATATTGCGTATCTTGTAGTTCGGAATATATACCTACTAACCCTTTATTCAAATGTCTTCTAAATATTTCTCCTAAAATATTGAAATCATAATCCGCTATATAAATTATTTTTCTACCTAATATAGTTTCTGTTTCTTTAATCTTATTGTTAGTTATAATAATTTGAGTTTTATATTTGTTAACAATTTATTCTTTAATTGGAATATGATCTAACAATTCCTCCTCTGTGGAATGCATAGTAGCCATTGTAACATCATCGTTTTCATTTTCTATATTGAATAATAAATTTAATTCTGATTCTTCTTCGTAATTGTTAAGAGAGTTTTCTGAATTTGCATTTTCTTTTGTTAATGCATTATCTTTGTTCAAATGATTTAATTTTAAATGTCCCCATATGTCCTTATCCACTGGTTCTAAAGTGCAAATTTGTTCCACTAAATATGGGTTATTCAAAAACTTTAGTTTTTGATTATTCAATGTAATTGTTCCTTTCTCTAAATCTATTGTTGTATTCAGTATTGTCAATAAGTCATTTCCTATAATAAACTGATATTTTCATTGTGGTAGACTTTCTTTTTCCAATGTATTAAAGCGCCCTGAGGTGATCTGAATTGTTCAGGTGAGGGTTTATGTACTTCGTATTTAATTGAGTCTTTTCCACTAATAGTGGAAAAATATATTGGTGGTATTTCTATTTCTCTAAATCCTAAAACTTTATCATCTATAATACTTAAAGTTGAGCCTGTGTCTATTAATGCTATAAAATTTTGTTTATTTATGGTAATTTGGATCATAGGGAGTTCTTCCGAGGCTAATTCATAAAAAATTCTACATTATTTGATTGATCCTTTTTTATATTTTTTTCAAATTCCTCCTGTCTTTGTCTAGTAGGACCCTGTTGACTGCGATATTGGCCCGGGTTGTTACTAGAGTTTCCTGACAATTGATATAGGAATTATTATTATTTGAATGGATATTACCTATATCCATTGGTTCTACCTGATCTTGTCTATTATAACTCCGTTGCTGGTGATATTGGCCCGAGTTATTTCTAACATTACCTGATCTTTGGTAATAACGTTCAGGATTTCCATGAATATTTATACCCGTGCATACATATATGACATCGGGTATATTAGATTTGCTCCTCCGTTTGTAACGCATCGATCTAGACGAGCTAGATATTGTGTCAAGGGTATGTCTCGGCTCAGAATCGAAAAAATGAGTCGATCTAGCTATGTGTGTCTGTCCGTCCGTCCGTCTGTGTGTCAGCACGATAACTCAAAAACTAAAAGAGCTACAGTTTTGAAATTTTCACAAAATATTTTTCAATCAATTTCTAGGTTCCCTATTTTTTTTAGTTAAGATCGGACAAAAAATTCGGGTAGCTCTCGAACAACTAACTTTTTTAATCCCAATATTTTCATATAAAAATTTTAAATTTTGCTATGCATCTTGTATTTAACATGAAATTATATGAATTTTTTTTTTTGTTTTTTTTGGTGTTTTTTGTTTTTTTTTGTAGATAACGATTTCGAGTTAGAATTTCATATGATTTAAATGATGCGTAGTTTATTTAAGATAAGCAAAAAAGAACACAAAGAGTTTTTTTAAGTAAATGGCTTATTGATATTGATAGATATTTTTATGAATATGATGATTATCTATCATGGTGATCATTATATGAATATGATCATATGATGCTTATTTTGCTGAAGTTTAATATATTCGTGAATTAAAAATTAATTAAAAGAGATAGAATTGAAAAATTAGAGCTAGAGTTTTGAAATTCAAACATAACATTTTTTGGACATTTTTTAGGTTTTCACATTCTTTTTGGTTAAGACCAGACCAAGGTTTCGGGGAGCTGCCACATAACTTATTTAAATAAATATGAATTTCTTCAAAAGTAATTATACCAGGAAGATGAAAATTACACACGGTTAGTTATATAATGAAACGAGGACTTATATGGAGTTTCAAAATTGTTACTGCCCTGTTTTCGGGCAACTGCCGTACAAAGTTGTCAATTCGATAACTGTGAATCTAATAAAGCTACGAAGTTAAAATCAAAACTGGGCAGATAAAGTAATAAAGCAAGTTAGTTGGCAAAGTTGGACATCACTCGAACCAACTTTTAGGGCGGGCTATTTTTTTTTTATGGTTTTTTTTTTCTTTTTGTTTTTAAGCAAAAATTATGGTATAATGAATTAAAAATTTAATTTTTTTTTTAAGCAAAAATGATGGGATAAAAAGTTAAATTTTTTTTTAACTATTTTACTTTCTTATATTTTTTTTTTGTAATATTTATAATAACATAGGGGTAATAAATAACGGTTAGTGGGTATGCACGGGTATCTAAAAGTTGACAAGGGCAACTATAATCTTCCTCGTTTTATATAATCCTGAATTGTTATTTTTATTATCATAGTTGTTTTTGAAATAGTTATTTTGAAATTGTTACTATGATTATTATTATTATTATTATAATTGTTATGATTATTATGATTGCTATGATTATTATTATTATGATTTCTAGAAGGCCCTGGAATATAATTTCTATTTTGTGGTTTAAAAGTATTATGTCTATTTAAACTTTTGCTAAAATTATTATTTCTTTTATATTCGTGTCTTATACACGAATCTTCAAATCTTCTTGTTCTCATGATTTGAATTATACTACCTAACTTTTTTATTTCATAGATTTTATCTACCAATACCCCTTGGGTAATTTCTTTAATCATATTAACTAAGATTATAATACTAAAATTTTATTTTGGAATGCACAAAGCTTTCTAAACAAAAAAACTGAATTCTATAATTATGTTGACAAGGAAAAAATTGATATTGCAGTAATAAGTGAAACCTGGTTAAATTCTAGTAAAAGTATTTGCAATAAAAATTATAAAATATATAGATATGATAGAGAAGTTGCTCAACATGGTGGTGTTGCATTAATAATTAAAAAGCCCATAGAACATTGTTTATTGCCTTGTTTAGAAACAAAATGTTTCGAAACATTATCTATTAAACTAATTCTCAGAAATAATGATAGTTTAACTATAGTAGGTGTATATTTTAAAGGAGGTTCTTATAACAGTAGCTTAGGTAAAGATTTTATTCATGATCTGAAACTGTTTAACAGAATACAGGGTAAATATATAATAATGGGTGACTTTAACTGTCGTCATGTAAATTGGAACTGCTTGAAAAACAATCAGTGGGGTATACAACTGAATAACATTTTGACTTATAGTAATTATACACTCTTATACCCCAGTAGTAGTACTTATATCCCAAAACAGAGCCGGGGGAACCCCTCGACGTTAGACCTCATATTGTCAAATATACCTGATAAACTTTCAAATCCTTATACTATCAATGAATTTAATTCTGACCATCTACATATTAGGTTCAATTTAAACTTGTACCTTAATAACCCTACTAATAAATTCTACTTCGATTATAATAAAATTAATTGGTCAAGGTATAAACAACTTTTAGGCTCAAAAATTAATTTATCCCAAATTTCTTCTAGTCTGGATAAACCCGACACTAATATAATAAACAGTCACATCATGCTATTTGAGAAAATAGTATTGGATAGTGCACAAAAAGCCTCACCACGTAAAATTATTATCCAAAAACATGTAAAGACATTCTTACCGCAGTCTATTCTTCTATTAATAAATAAAAGAAATAGATTTAGGCGGCTTTGGCAAAGAACTAGAGACAGATTTTTTAAAATGAGAATTAACTTTTTACTAACAGTAATATCAAGTAAAATCCAGGAAATTCATAACCAAAAATGGCAAAATACTCTAAAATATCTACCTAGATACGGAAAGGCTTTTTGGAAAATTACGAAAGTTTTAAAAAATAGAGACAAACTTATCCCCCCAATCCGCGTGGATAATAAAATCTTTATTACTAACGAGGAAAAAGCTGACCTGTTTGCATCCTACTTTGAACAACAGCATAAACTAACAGAAAACTTAGGTGACATGGTTACAAAATGCATGGTGAATACAACCATCGAATCATACAATAGTAATAACATCATTAATAATAATAATAATAACAATAATAATAATAATAATAATAACAATAATAATAATAATAATAATAATAATAATAATAATAATAATAATAATAATAATAATAACAATAATAATAATAATAATAATAATAACAATAATAATAATAATAATAATAATAATAATAATAATAATAATAATAATAATAATAATAATAATAATAATAATAATAATAATAATAATTATAATAATAATAATAATAATAACAATAATAATAATAACAATAATAATAACAACAATAATATTAATAATAATAATAATAATAATAATAATATTAATAATAATAATAATAATAATTCGTTTACTACATTTAGCGCAGTAACTTACAAAGAACTAAATAATATACTCGAAAAACTTAAAAACAAAAAAGCAGACGGTTCTGACCAAATCAAACAGATCTTTTTAAAAAATCTAAATAAATCGGCTAAAATATTCTTAGTAAAAATTTGTAATGCTTGTCTAAAGATTGGATATTTCCCAGATTTGTGGAAAGTTGGCATGGTTATATGTATTCCAAAACCAAACAAGAAAAAATCAGATATTAAAAACTACAGACCAATTACACTTTTGAACAACATAAGCAAAGTTCTAGAAAAAGTTTTAAAATTTAGACTAATAAGCCATACCATAATTAATAATATCTTGCCTAACGAGCAATTTGGTTTTAGAAAACATCACTCTACAACACATCAACTCGCTCGATTAGTGAAACATGTTAAGACTGGGTTCGCAAATTCATAAGTTACGGGAAATTTAGCACTTGATATCGAAAAGGCTTTTGATTCCGTATGGCATGACGGTCTTATTTTCAAAATGATAAATCTAAAATTTCCACCATACCTCATAAACATTATACAAAGCTTCCTTAGCAAACGCTCAATTTTTGTAAAAATAAATGAAGGTAAGTCTTCTAAAAAACCACTAAATGCTGGAGTCCCTCAGGGCTCAGTGATAAGCCCAATTTTATTCAACATCTTCACTTCTGACATCCCTAAGCCAGCAAATTGTGAGCTAAGAATATTTGCCGACGATACAGCGTTATTTAGTTCCCATAGGAAGCCCACCACAATTTCTAACAACCTCGAAAAAGGGTATAATGAAATTAAAAATTATTTTAATAGATGGAAAATAAAAATTAACGTACTAAAAACACAAGCATGTTATTTCAGTAAAAAACGCAGGCCTAATTTACTACCAACTCAAAATTTAATACTGGATAACGTTGAAATTTCCTGGGAAGAATCCTTAAAGTACTTGGGCGTAATATTGGATAAAAAATTATTATTTAAAACTCACATAGATTTCGTAATTAAAAAATGCAACATCGTCATAAAAACTTTATATCCCTTAATAAACCGAAAAGCACTACTGTTGAAAGACAACAAAATACTGCTATTCAAATTAGTTTTCCAAAGTTTGCTACTTTATGGCTCCGAAATTTGGGGCTCATGTGCTAAAAAACATTTAGAACAACTTCAAATTAAACAAAATAAAATTTTAAAATTATTGTTAGACAAACCATTCTTTTTTTCTACTGCAAGACTTCATGATATTGGAAATGTCAAAACAATAGAAGATATAATCAATGTTAGAAAGAACTCATTCATTATTAGGAGCAACGATTCTGAAAATCCGTTAATAAAAAATTTGTATAATTAGTCATTTTGATATACTCAAAATTTTGGGATAATTATCCCTCTCCCGTTCCCTTTTGTTATTTGTTATTCTTTAGATATAAGTCATAGTATTTAAGTTTTTTAAATTTTAATTATAAGTTAATATAGGTCAAAAGAGGTTTTCTGTTCCTTTCCTCTTAATAAATTTGAATTAAAAATAACAATGTATCAAATAAACAATAATAAACTTTATATTTTAGCTGTAAGGTAGAAACCGATCACTATTTAATATTTAATAATTAAGTCATAATTTAAGAATGTAAGTCTGGAACATGAAATAAATAAATAAAAAAAAAATATTAACTAAGATGCTATCTACGTTACTTAAATCTATGCACTGATCTTCTTTATAATAAATTCTAAACTCATCTGCCTTATATTAAATATCTTGTATTTCATTACAAAGTTCACTTACCGAACTAACTCTAATGTTGTTGATGGAACTGGGATGTTAATTGGCGCATTTTTAGCTTTTCCCTGGATTTTCTCATAGAAGATTGCTCTGGTCATTTGTCTTTTTTGATCTGGATCTGTTACTGTTGAAAGGTGATACTCTGCACTTGATATAAATGAGTTTATGCTGATTTCGTTACGTCCTGTGAATGTGGACATGTAACTTATTTCTTTCATTATACTTCCTGTCTGATTATAATGTAAGTTGCTTTGCGTTCTCAAGTTTTGTAAAGCTACAGCTAAATCAACTATCTGTTGTTGCATTGCAAGTTGATTTTGTTGGATTGATTGTTGTTCAGTTTCTGCCATTTTTCGGTTAATATCGTATTTATTCATTAACTTTATTTGTATTAATTGAAAAATTAAATTTTAAAGTGTTTATTTTGCAATTAAATTAAGCTGCGTTTCTACGAGTATTTTACTCTTCGTTTTCCACTTTTCTTTAATTACTATTTTAGTGTTTATTTTTTAATTAGATTAAGCTACGTTTCTACGAGAATTTTACTCTTCGTTTTCCACTTTTCTTTAATTAAATTTGTGTTTTATTTTATTATAATTTTGAACACTTCACTAAATGTTTGTTTAATTACCGGTGCTAATATTATTATTAAATTTACTTTTTCGTTTATTTTCGAGTAATATTTAATTAATTAATAAAGAAAAAATTTTCTTTTTCCTTTTAACATTATTTACCGATACGATTCGTTTCACTAGATAATTCGTTTTAGAATTATCCTACCGACTGCGCCAATTTTGTTTTTAGTTCGATATTTTGGATAAAAAAAAGAACTTATTTTTTTTAACAAACATTTTATTTATTTTACAAATAAGTTTTACAAGTACAACTTAACGTTATGACTGCTAGTACAACAATGATGTATATTTCTTAATACAAACTATTTATAATTTTGTCTTATTTCTAAATAAGGATGGACAATTACAATATCCTTATCTCTAATTGTTTTATTAGAACAGATTATCATTTACTTTCACATAATATAATTTTATTACAAACATCTGTTCTTTAAAATATTCTTAAATTAGATTTTATTGCTTTTGACCGAAATAGCCCTTAAAATATCATTATATTATTATCTGTTACATTTCTTGTATCTGCATCAATAAGGCTACTATCGGTGATATTTGTATTAAAATATCCTTTTTCAATGTTGGAGGTATTCTTATACATAACTTGCGTACACTATTATGTATTAAATATATAAGAATTTCATATATTGCAATTGAACTGTTTGACAGAAAATTCAAAATATTTGTTTTTTTATATTTAATTACAAAAAAAAATAATAAAAAAAAAAAAATATGCTCTGAACGAGATTTGAACCCACACTTTTCTATTAAAAGGTCGACGTCCTAACCACTAAGCCATCGATTTTTTGTTCATCTCAATTTTTTTTAAAATTATTATAGTTGCTATGGTATCAAATGTTTGTTTTAAATAACAGTTTTGAATTTTTTTATAAAAATATTTAAAAAAATTAATAATTTTTAATATAAATGAGAGTTTTCTGTCAAATTTTCTATAAAATAAAATTTTTCATGCCTAAAATAAATACATATTTTTTATTAAAAAGAAAATAGATAACAAAAAATGAATTTAAAAAAAACAAAAAATTTCCCCTAGCCCGGATTCGAACCGAGACATTCTGGCTACAAGTTGGATATCTAACAACTAGACCATGAATCGATTAATAACTTAACTACATTTTGTTTGTTTTTATATTTGGTTTCTATTTAGTTATTAATTTTGAAAATATTCATATAATTTCGAAAAATTTGTATGGCAGCTAGTCGAATCCCTTGTCCGATTTTAACCAAAAACAAAACGGAACCCACAAATTGTCTAAAAATTACTTTGTGAAGGTTTCAGAACTCTAGCTCTTATAGTTTTTGAGTTATCGTGCTGACGGACTGACGGACGAACGGACACCCATAGCCAGATCGATTCACTTTTCGATGCTGATTCGATACGTACCCTTGACACTATATCTAGCTCGTCTATTTTGATGCGTTACAAACGGAGGAGTAATTTTAATATACCCGATGTTCATACATGTATGCACGGGTATAAAAATTATTCCTATAACAATGGCTTTAAGAAGAATGGGGAGTATTCTGCATTAAGATGCTTAACTTACATATAATGGTCATATATTATCAAGAATTAGGTATAATATATGCAGTTGGAATCATTGTTCATATTTTCATAAAAATCAAATGGGTGCTATAATGAATAGAGCTCTCAAAACTTTATTTAATTTGAATATAAGAACCAGAACTAATAATTTATATAAAATAATTGATACACTGGATATTAACCAACTAATTTACTTTGAAAAATTTAAATACATGTATAATATCCTAAATAACAATATTAAGTCAAAACTAAAACTTCAAAATAGGGAGAATATTCATAACTATCTAACCAGAAACAGGAAAAATATCGAAATTTCTAAAGCTAAAACAACGTTGAAGCAAAAAAGTCTAAAATGCAGCACAATAAAACTTTTCAACTCGCTACCGGTAGAAATTTAAACAGTAAAAATTTAAACATAATTAAAAGTAAACCTAAAAAATTTTTAAAAAATTTTAGAAATTAATCTTTCAAAAAACTTGAAAATTTAAAAACAAAAACAAAAAAATCGAGAAATTCGAAAAAAGAAATCATAAGTTATAGAAACTTTTTTTTTTTTAATGTTACTTATAAGCTGTAGTTTTAGAATTACTTAATTTTACATATTGTTGTAAAATTATCTGAAATTAAATAAAAATTTAATAAAAAAAAAAAAATTGATATGAGCATTGCAATACACCTGAAAAGGCTGAATGTCTGAAATTTTGCCAAAAGTATAATAATGTTTATATTACGGTCATACGGGTTTCCAAGAGTTGACCCCGTCTAGCCTCCTACACTTTTCCACGTCTTATTCGAAAATAAGGGAGGGGGGAGATATAGACTCAAGTGTATGGATCGGATCAGAATCGAAAAGTAAATCGATTTAGCCATGTAAGTTCGCTCGACCGCACGATAACTCAAAAAATAAAGGAGCTAGGATTTTAAAATTTTTACAAATTCGTTTTTATGCAATAACCGTCATCGCTATTTAAATCCAGCCATTTTTGTACAAACGTTCGAGTACCTGCCATACAACTTCTTTTTATACCCGTGCATACATATATGAACATCGGGTATATTAGAATTACTTCTCCGTTTGTAACGCAACGAAATAGACGAGCTAGATATAGTATTAAGGGTACGTATCGAATCAGCATCAAAAAGTGAATCGATCTAGCTATGTGTGTCCTTCCGTCCGTCCGTCAGCACGATAACTCAAAAACTATAAAACACCCAGCTTCAATAGGAAAAGAGTCATATAAAAACGAGGAAGATTATAGTTGCCCTTGTCAACTTTTAGATACCCGTGCGTACACTATTCATATATATGTATATGTATCATATATTTCAATTGAACTGTTTAACAGAAAATTCAAAATATTTTTTTTTTTATATTTAATTAAAAAAACAATTAATAAAAATTAAGATGAATTTAAAAAAAATATGAGTTTAAAAAAAAATATGCTCTGAACGAGATTCGAAACCACACTTTTCAATTAAAAGATCGACGTCCTAACCACTAAGCCATCGATTTTTTGTTTATCTTAATTTTTTTTTGAAAATTATTATAGTTGCTATGGTATCAATTGTTTGTTTTGGATAACAGTTTTGAATTTTGTTATAAAAATATTAAAAAAAAATGAATAATTTATATTATAAATGAGAGTTTTCTGCCAGATTTTCTATAAAATAAAGTTTCTCATATATAAAATAAATACAGATTTAATTTTAATTCTAATAAATAAAAAAAGATGAATTTAAAAAAAAAAAAAAAAATTTTGATTCAACTTTTTTCGAACCGAGACATTTTGATTAGAAGTCGCATGTCCTAACCTACACCATGAAACGATTAATAAATTGCCTACACAACGAATTTTTATTTATCTTAATTTTTTTTTTTTAAATAGTTATAGTTGCTATGCTATCAATTGTTTGTTTTGAATAACAGTTTTGAGCAATTAATAATTTAACTACATTTTATTTGGTTTCTATTTAGTTATTAATTTTAAAAATATTCATATAATTTAAAAAAAATTTGTATGGCAGCTACCCGAAGCCTTTGTCCAATTTTAACCAAAAACGAGGAAGAGTGTGGTAGAGTAGACTGTGTCAACTCTGGGATACCCGTATGACCGTTATAAAACATTATATCATTTTTAAACATTAATTACTTTTGGCAAAATTTCAAACATACCAGCTTTATTAGCTGTAGTGTAATGCTCATATAAAAGAAGGAGTTGTATGGCAGCTACTCGAACCCTCTGCAGTAGACCAACCAAATTTTGCAGTAACTTTGGCCATTACACTAAACTATTTTTGGCAAAATTTCAAAGACCCAGCTTCAATAGGTATAGAGTAATGCTCATATAAAATAAGAAGTTGTATGGCAGATACTCGAACCCACTGCAGTAGACCAACCAAATTTTGCAGAAACTTTGGCCATAAAACTAAACTACTTTTGGCAAAATTTCAGACACGCAGCTGTAATAGGTACAGAGAAATCCTCATATAAAAAAAGAAGTTGTATGGCAGCTACCCGAACCCATGGACAGAAACGGCTGGATTTAAATAGCGATGACGGCTATTGCAAAAAAACGGATTTGCGAAAATTTCAAGATCCTAGCTCCTTTCGTTTTTGAGTTATCCTGGTGACGGACGGACAGACGGACGGACGGACGGACATACATAGCTAAATCGATTTATTTTTCGATTCTGATCCGATCCATACACTTGAGTCTATGTCTACCCCCCCTCCTTCTCTGCGTCACAAACGTAATGGCAAATTTATTATACCCTTTGACTATATAGTCATACGGGTATAACAATAGGGAACCTACAAATTGTCTAAAAATTACTTTGTGTAAGTTTTAGTAATATATATATGGACCTATCTAAGTAAGTTTTTAAGTAAACACAGGCTATCTCACATTTTTTTAAGTCAACAGGTTGCGTTGCGGCTCCAGAATCGTTTTAAGCTTTTTAATTTTTTTTTTTATGCCGAGTCAAAGCGTTTTGACCGATTTACTTGAAATTTTGCACAAATGTTCCTCTTAGCAACCGCAATTAGTTGAATAAATCTGGTTGAATTGAATAAACCTATTTCGGAATGGCGGGCTTCCAAAAAATTTTATGTTTACGATTTGTGTCCAAATTTACAGGCTGGTTTTGCATTCGAAAAGACAGCCTGGCACAAATTTTTGTTGAGTGCTGTTAATTCGTTTGAGCACAAGGGCGTAATGAAGCTTTTGCAATGTTTTTGATGTCGAGTCAAAATGGTTTGACCGATTTACTTGAATTTTTGCACAAAAGTTCCTCTAAGAAACCGGAATTAGTTGTATAAATGTTGTATAAACTTGACTGGATTAGATATTTGTTGTATAAATTTGGTTGGAATGAATTAACCCATTTCGGCCTGGCGGGCTTCCAAAAAAATTGTGTTTCCCATTTGTGTCCAATTTTACAGGGTAGTTTTGCAGTCGAAAAGAGAGTCTGGTAAAAATTTTTGTTTAGTTCGGTTAACCCATTAAGGCACTAGGGCGCAATGAAGCTTTTTCATTGTTTTGATGTCAAACCAAAAAAGTTTGACCGATTTACATGAAAGTTTGCACAAATGTTCCTCTTAGTAACAGGAACTAATTGTATAAATCTAGTTGGAATGAATTAACCCATTTCGGCCTGGCGGGCTTCCAAAAATTTTTAGTTTCCGATTTGTGTCCAATTTTACAGGTTGATATTGCAGTCCAAAAGAGAGGCTGGAAAACATTTTAGTTGAGTTTGAGTAACCCATTTTCCACGACGATATTTCGTATATATTATGCTTAAATACATATTATTTTAAAACATTTTTTTCCAAAAAAGAAGGCTACATTTCTCTCATAAAATCTTCAATAAAAATGAGGAAGAGCGTAGTAGAACTTTTAATTACGTACAAACCAAAATGTAAGTTGAAAAGCAGATTTTTAAACCTTTTCTAAACCATCGAATATATTTTATTCAAACGTTGGCAATTCAAGTAAACTACTATTAAAATAGTATAATGACATAATGGCAAATTTAGTATACTACCTGTTGAACTATAGTCAAACGGGTGTAATAAAACATATATGTAAACAAGGTATTACCCGGTGCACGATGCTCCGCCTCTCAATACGGTTTATATTTAAGTTGATGTTATTGAAAAAAGTTAAACAAAAAATTGCACATGTACATAATTTTAAAATGTAATAAAGAAATTTTTTTAAAACGCTTTTTATACCCTACACCTATAGAATAGGTAATGGGGTATATTAACTTTGGTATGGTGTTTGTAACCACTTAAAGGAAGCGAGCTAGATATGGAAAAGTATATTTATTTGTGATCAGCGTGACCGCCTGAGTCGATATAGCCATGTCCGTCCGTCCGTAGGCACGATAACTCTACAACTAATGACGCTATCTTCATCAAATTTGTGCTGTAGGTTACTAGTAATGAACCTGCTTCGGAAATTGCGTAAGGTCGGGATTGGACCATGGGTTCGGAACCTAGATCTTTTTGATCGAATTTAGGCCAAACGAGCATAATTCCGAAACCAATGAAGATAGAACCTCCAAATTTGGTATCGGAGTGTCGCTTTCGATTTCCTTAGTGTCTTGTGAATTTGGGTCTCATTAGAGTAGTGGGTGGCGGACCAGCCACACATTACCGAAGACCTTAAAGCATATCTTTAAAATTAATAAAGATAACAACTTGAAAAAATGTAGAAGCTTCCAATTCGCCACAAGGGTGTTCTTTACTATCTCTTGCGTGTTCCCCTAATTTGGGATTAATTGGAGTGGTGGTTCAGTTAACCTCTTAGACCTCCCAAGGTTTAAAAGCTTATAATCGAAATTACTAAAAAAAGTTACTTAAAATTAGGATAGACCGTTCTAATTGTGTACAAGGGTTAACTAGTACTATAAGTAAAGCGCGAACTACATAAGGGCGAAATCAGCCCAACGGTTCGGATTCCGGATCTTTTAATCGGTGTCAGGGCTAACGAACATATATAAAAAATCACGATAACTCAACAACTAATGAGGCTATCTTCATGAAATTTGTGCTGTAGGTTATTGGTAATGAAACTACGGCGGTGATTACGTACGGTGAGGATTGGATAATTGGTTCGGAACTTAGAACTTTTTGATCGAATTTAGGCCAAACGAGCATAATTCCGATACCAATGAAGATACAACCTCCAAATTTGGTATCAGGGTGTCCCTTCCTATTTCGTAAGTGTCTTTGAAATTTGGGCCCTATTGGAGTAGTGGGTCGGGGACCAGCCACTCAGTTCCGAGGACCTTAAAGCATATTTTCGAAATTAATAAAGATAGTAAGTTGAAACGAATGTAGAAGCTTCAAATTTGGCCCAGGGTGTTCTTTACTATTTCTTGCGTGCCCCCCTAATTTGGAATCAATTGGAGTGGTGGTTTAGAACCTCTCTTAGACCCCCCAATGTGTAAAAGCTTATCATCGAAATTAATAAAAGTAGTAACTTAAAATTAAGATAGAACATTCCAATTGTATACAAGGGTTAACTAGTATTGAAAGTATGACGGGATTGCATATGGGCGAAATCGTACCATAATTTCGGGTTCTGGAACGCTTGAAAAGTTCAAGGACTAACAAATATATATCTTAAAAACAACATAACTCAAAAAATAATGCCGGTATTTTGATGAAATTTAACACTAGGTTACTAGTAATGAAAGTACCATGGGAATTGGTTGTGGTCGAGTTTAATTTCGAAGCCAAAGAATATATTTCCTATGTCCTATGTGCCTCCGAAATCTAGACTAAATTGTAGTGGTTCAGCTATGTTCAAAGGTACTTGCTGCATTTATGTAAAATTTATTTTTATATTTAAATGAATTATATGAAAAGGTCTAAATTTGTAATTGTATTTTAGAAATACATTTATTGCATATTTTGCGTTTATAAGCTTTTCTATTAGGTATATAAACTAACCATTTAAAATAATTGCAATTTTTAAAAATTTGGATTATTGAATATATTATGCTTTGATTATCTTTTTATCACAAAATTTAATAATTCAAATTTTTTCATTTAGTAATTAAATTGGAATAAATATATTTTCATTTGTTTCAAGTTTTTTGTTTTAATATTTTTAAATAGAAAAATTAGTAAGAATTTATAATATCTTTTAATAGATAGTGTAATTAGAAAATGTTTTTAGTATTATAAAGTTAATTTGGTTAGCTATGTCTTACGATCAAATTAATAACAGCTCTTATGGTGTTTAAACGACTTATGGATATGTCTTTAAATTTGAACCAAATAGGTGTAGGGTATTTCTAAGTCGGTTGCACCGACTGACTGTTTCTTTACTTGTTATAGAATTATTCTTCCAATCTTTTAACAAATTTATCAAATTTCACTTGAAACTTTTCATAATTATTAAATGATAATAAAAAAAAAAATTAATTCAGCTAAGCCGGAATGTAATCGTTTATTAAAAAAAATATTTTGTTTTTAATTTATTAAATATTATACATAATATGTTTAATGGAAAAATTCTTAGCCTTATAAAAAAATATAAAAGTGTTAAATAGAAACGGAAATGGGAACGAACCCTCGTGTATCAAATATAAAGTTTCCTATCTTTATGAATTTCGAAGACAAGTTTTTTAATTTTGAGATGTCTTAGGAGGCACCTGAATTACCACTACAATAAGGTCCAAATTTCGGGGACACATAGGAAATAAGAAACATCTTCTTTGGCTTCGAATTTATTCACGTTTGGCCTCAAATCGTTTAAAAGCTTCTAAAATCCGACCTCATTGTCCGAACTCGACCAGAACCAATTCCCATGGTACTTCCATTACTAGTAACCTAGCGTTTAAATTTCATCAAAATAGCGGCATTATTTTTTGAGTTATGGTGTTTTTAAGATATATGTTTGTTGGTCCCTGAACTTCTATCTTAATTTTAAGTTAATATTTTTATTAATTTCGATTATAAGCTCTTAAAACTTGGGTAGATCTAAGACGGGTACTGTACCATCACTCCAATTGATCCCAAATTAGGGGGACACGCAAGATATAGTAAAGAACACCCTTGTGCCAAATTTGAAGCTTGTACATTTTTTCAATTTACTATCTTTATTATTTTTTAAGGTCTTCGGAAATGTGTGGCTGGTCCCCGATCCACTAGTCCAATGGAGCCCAAATGTCAAGGACACTAAAGAAGGACACCCTCATACCAAATTTGGAGGTTCTAGCTTCATTGCCTAAATTCGATCAAAAAGTTCTAGGTTCCGAACCCATGGTCCAATCCCGAACATACGCAATCCACGCTGGAGTTTCATTACTAGTAACCTACAGCACAAATTTGATGAATATAGCGTCATTAGTTATTGAGTTATCGTGACTAATAATATATGTTCGCTCGCCTTTCGATTAAAAGGTCCAGAATCCGAACCATGGGCCGATTTCCCCCAAATGCAATCCCCGCCGTACTTTCAGTCCTAGTAAACTACAGTTAAAATTTCATCAAGATAGCTCCATTCTTTTTTGAGTTATCGTGCCTACGGACGGACGGACGGACATAGCTTTATCGGCTCATGTGGTCACGCTGATCACAAATATATATACTTTTCCATATCTAGCTTCCTTCATTTAGGTGTTTACAAACACCATACCAAAGTAAATATACCCTTTTACCTATTCTATAGGTGTAGGGTATAAAAAAAACTGTAAGATATGTTTATATATAACGTTGGAGCTTTAAATTTGGTATATTTGTAAAAAAAATTGTTAACAGGTATTCAAGTTACAGATGTTTAAAAAAAGCTAAATTTCAATTTTCGAGCCCTTATAGCTCTTAAACAGAATGACATAAATAGCTAAATCGTCTGAGATATTTATGCTGATCTGAGTTATATTTTAACGATCATATATGGCATGCTAAGATATATGCGTTTTATATTAAAGTGTAATTTTAATACAACCGTGATTATTGTTTAAGACCCTAGCTTTAACAGTTTAGAAGACATGTAGGGCTAAAAATTTTGCAAAAATTGAGTTTGGCATAATGGTAAATTTTAGTACCGTATGGCAACTGTAAACAGGTAAGGACTGTAGCTCCGTAACCGGATGGGCTACAGAAAAAAGTTCTGCTACAAAATATTTTTTTTTTCAATACCTACCTGTGGTTAAAATTTCTTTACTCTATTTCAAACGGTATAAATGTTTTTGTTAACATACGGTCGGACGGACGGACAGAGTGAAGCTATATAGGCACATTTTTACAAATTTTTTTGGAAATATGCTAAATAGGAATTTGTACGGCAGGCACTCGAACCCGTGGACCAAAAGGTCTGGATTTAAATAGCGACGATGACTATTACATAAAACGAATTTGTGAACATTTCAAAATCCTAGCTACGCAAACCACTATTCCAATTCATTCAAAATTTCACGGACACAAAGCAAATAAGAAGAAACACCTGTGCCCTTAACTGAAGGTTTAAATTTCTTTGGTTTCGGAATTATGCTCGTTTAATCTAATTTCGATCAAAAAGTTTTGGGATCCGAACCTATGGTCCGATCTCGAGCGTACGCAATACCCGCCGTAGTTCCATTACTTGTAATCTATAGCACAAATCTCATCAATATAGCGTTATTAGTTGTTTAGTTATCATGATTTTGGATATATGTTCTATAGTCCTTAGACCGATTAAAAGATTCAGAATCCGTAATCTACACTTAAAATTTCATTAAGATAGCTCCTTAAGTTTTTTAGTTATCATGCTTATGGCCGGACCGGCAGACATCGCTATTATACGAAAAGCGTAATGTGAAACTTCTATTAAAAATTTTTTGCTTACATACGTAATATAATTTTTATCAAAGCAATATAACGTTTAATACTTATTATTTTTTTATAATAACTGTTTAAAGGCAACCTCCGACGTTTCTCTTCTTTACAAGTCCTTTTAATTTTAAATTTAAATCCTGGTTTGTGATTGTACATGGAATTAAATTCCTGAGAAATTTTTTATAAAATTACTAACTTGCTTACATTTTTTTCACAAATTATTTTGATAAAATATAAATAAATTTGAAATTAAAAGTTTTTGATAAAATTTTGAAACATTTTGAATTTTATATAAAAACGAGGAAGAGTGTAGTAGAGTAGACTGTGTCAACTGTGGGATACCCGTATGACCGTAATATAAACATTATATCATCCGGTTAATTACTTTTTTTGAAAACTTCAAACATACAGCTTTATTAGGTGTAGTGTAATGCTCATACAAAAGAAGGAGTTATATGGCAACTGCTCAAACCCTCCGCAGTAGACCTAGAAGAAGTTGTATAGCAGCTACTCGTACGCACTGCGATAGACCAACCAAATTTTGCAATAATTGTGGCCATTAAATTAAACTACTTTTGGCAAAGTTTCAGACACCTAGCTTTAATAAGTACAGAGTAATGCTCATATAAAAAAATAAGTTGCCGGAAACCCACCATCCTCAACTCTATCGTCAAGGAACACCAAATTGTCAAGAAGCACCACGTATAGAAAAATTAGAGATAATCGTTAAAACTGTTTTGCAAATTGTTTTTTAAAGTCTTTGTTTCAAAATCGGTTAAAAGAACTCGACAAACTATTTTTTTAAAAATTCCCCTAATTGAAGGACGTTTTACCTATTTTCAAAAATTGGATGTAACTTACTTACACAATTTTGTTTTTTTGAATAATTGTAGGAATGATAAGTATATACATGTACGCATACAAAATTTAAAGTCAATTGGTCAAACCGTTTCTGCTTAAGAGGAAAGTAATTGAAAAATCAATAAAAAGCTGCTGTACCGCTATGAGTTAATCGAACTCAACAAACCTGTTTTTGAGACTTTGAACAAGCAATATTTCGCAAAATTGGACGTAATATCCTTCCAAATCTTCTTTTGGACAATCGGCGGGTCTGCATGGGTTAACAAATTCCACGTCTGTTAATGGAGTAAACTCAATTCTCAAAGAGGGACACATATACAAAATGGAACTCCATACATAATTGGTTAATGGAACTCCACAAATGTTTTTTAGGCTTTCTTTTTAACCAAAGCAGTACTTAAAAAATCGACCGAAACTTGCTATTTTACAATTTGCGCGCTCCCGGGAAATGCCGGGTAAATCTGCTAGTCTATTATATAAAGAAGAAAATTTGTTTGTTTGTTTGTTCAGGATTCGCGCGAAAACCACTAGTCCCATTATCACAAAATTTTAGTGGAATAATTCTGGGATCCCGGGTGACATAGGCTATGTATCCTTTTTATATGCCAACAGGTTGCGGCTCCAGTTTTAAGTTTTTTCGTTTTTTTAATGTCGAGTCGAAACGGCTTGGCCGATTGACTTGAAATTTTGCAAAAATGTTCCGCTTAGCAACCGATATTAGTTGTACTAAGTCGTATGGAATGAATTTACTCATTTCGCCCGGCGGGATTCCAAACAATTTTGTGTTTCCGATTTATGTTCAATTTTACATGATGAGAGAGAGAGGCTCACTCTAATTTTTGTTGAGCTAGGATAATCCGTTTGGACACGAGGCCCAATGAAGCTTTTTCAATATTTTAGTTGACGAGGAGAAGTGGTTTGACCAATTGACTTGAAATTTTGTACCAATATGCCTGTTAGCTAACGGAATTAGTTGTATAAAGTTGGTTCTGATTTGTGTTCAATTTTACAGGTTTATTTTGCTGTCTAAAAGACAGGCTACAAAAAATTTTAGTTAAGCTCAATTAACCCATTTTTCACGACGACGCCATGAAGTTTTCTATAAATTTTATTTGATTAAACGGTTAAATAAATTTTATTCAAAATTTTTTATTGCCATTTTAATTATAAAAGCCCAGCGGGTTAATTTGGTACGCGTTTTGCACAAAGATTCAATTAAATTTTCAAATTTTTGGTATTAACGCAAGTTAAACCTTAAGAGTAATTATTTTGTTCCTACATTTCTCTCATAAAATCTTAAAAAAACGAGGAAGAGCGTAGTAGCACTAGCAGGTAAGTACAAAACAAAATGTTTGTTGAAAAGCAATTTTGAAACATTTTCTACTTCATTGACAATATTTTCTGTTTAAGAGTAAAGTAACGAAAAAATCTGTAAAAAGCTGCTGTGTCGCAATGGGTTAACGGAACTCAACAAAACTTTTTTTGGGACTTCGACCAAGCAATATTTCGCAAAATTGGACGTAATATCCTTCCAAAATTTTTAATTGAATAATCGTCGGGTCGGATTCCATGTCTGTTAATAGACTGAACTCCATTCACAAACAGGAACACATATATAAAATTTGAAGTCAATCGGTTAAACCATTTCTAATTTATAGAAATGGTTTAACCGATAATCTATATAACAAAGTAAAGGAAAAACCTATAAAAAGCTGTTGGTCCACAATGAGTAAACGAAACTCCACAAATATTTATTTGATGCTCTCTTCTTAGCCAAAGCAGTATTTCGAAAAATTGGCTGAAACTTACTTATTTACAATTTGCACGCTCCCGGGCAACGCCGGGTAAATCTTAGAGTAATATTATAATTTAGTTATTTCATCAATTTATTAATCTAATATATAAAGAAAAATTTGTTTGTTTGTTTATTTGGTTGTCCAGGATTCACGTGAAAACCACTGGTCCAATTGTCAAAATAATTTTAAAGGAATAATTCTGGAACGGGAATGGCGAAATCACCACGGCTAATTGAAATACTCTGTTGTATAGCGGTAAAGAAATAGGTGGAACAAACGGGGTGGAAATAATAATATCTAGAAAGCTGCGTAACTCCTTGCATAGCTGGAAGGCCGTATCAGATAGGATTATTACAACCCGTTTCCAATGTAAAATTAGAAATATCTTCCTAGTACAATGTTATGCATCAACAGAAGATTCCGAACATAAATCGAACGACGAGTTTTACGAACAGCTCACCCATACTCTCAACACTATCCGAAAAGGAGATATCTTGATTCTAATGGGCGACTTAAATGAGAAAGTGGGGAATCTAAATACTGGAATAGAGATCATTGGAAAAAAGAACAAAAATGGAGAAAGGTTTAGACCAGTCAAACATTTCAACTGACCATTGGTGGCAACACCTTCCCCCACAAGGAAATTCACAAGTATACGTGGACCTCACCGAATGGGAAAATACATAACCAAATAGACCACATATGTATTAGCAGAAGATGGAGAAGTAGTTCAATGCTAGATATGCGAAATTAAAGGGGAGTCGACATAGATAGCGACCACGAACTAATCGTAACAACAATTAAATCTCCGAAACCTCCAACATCCACACCAAAAGCAGTATGATAACCACAATTCGGAAAAGATGCCTAAACAACGAGCAAGACTGTAATCAAGTTAGCAAAGCTGTCTATGAGATTGCGAAAAACAAACTAGGTACAAAGAATAGAGAACAAACGCCATGGATATCAGAAAGGACATAGGAACTCATATCACAGAGGCAGAGGCAAAAAAAAGCTAGAAAGCAAAGTTGTCACCAAGGAGCAATACAAAGCGCTAGCAAAAAAAGTAAAACGAGCCTCCAGAAGAGCCAAAAGAAAATTCGTTGACAAGCTAGTTTCAGATGCAGAAACAGTTGCTGGACAAAATGATGCAACGGAAGACCATCAAATTGTGAACAAGCTCACCAACAAAACAAGAACAGCATCAATTCCAATTAAAGATAAAAATGGCACAGAAATTACTAACGCCCGAGAACAAACGAAAAGATGGAGACAACATTTCCAAGAAACAAGCAACAGTGAAATAAACGAAACAGAAGATATATACCTAGTGGAAAACAATACAAACAATTTACGCATTAGCACTTCCACACCAACTATGACTGAGATCAAAGAAGCAATCACCAAATTGAAAAAAAAACAAAGAGGATGTGTCTGATGGTATTCCGGCAGAAATTCTACAAGTTTGCCAAAATACTTCAGCTGAACTTCTGAGACCTCACATAGCAAAGGCATGGGAAAACGAGAGCTACCTCCAACTTAGAAAAAGCGTACAATAGTCAAGGTACCGAAGAAAGGCGACCTCAAAATTGCAACAACTGACGTAGTATCACTCTCCTCAACACTGTGTACAAAATCATAGCAAATATAATACAAGGCAGAATCCAAGAAAATATCGAACCACAGTTACGCGACGAGCAAGCAGGCTCCCGGGACCTGTGTAGACCAATTAAATACACTAAGAAAAATCATCGAGCAATCGATTGAATGGCGGACTTCCCTCTAAGAAAGCCTTCGACACTGTGAAAAGAGTTGCCATATGGAGAGCATTAAAAGAGAAAAGTGTACCATGCAAGATAATTCGGATCATAAGAGAGCTGTACGAAAACTCCGAACTAGCGGTCACTCTCAACGGAAACATCAGTGAGCCCTTCCAAAGTAGCATCGGTGTCAAACAGGGATGTCCACTATCACCATTGGTATTCACAATCGTCCTAGATAATGTCCGAAGTCTGTAAACAACAAAGAGGCGTTATATGGAGCTCCACTTGCCACTTAGAAAATTTAGACTATGCAGATGACACACAAGTTCAGCGATATGCAGTCCAAACTGGAAAAATTGGAAAGACTAGCACTGAACGCCTGGAAATTAACATCATCAAAACTAATGCGATGAAAATTAACAGCCCAACAACCAACTCATCATACTGAAGACGCAACAAGTCGAATATGTTAACCTGTTCAACTATCTCGGTAGCATAGCGACTATTGATGGCGGAGCGGAGGCAGATGTGAACAACAGACTTAGCAAAGCAAGGGCATCATTCGGACGGTTGTACGCTGTCTGCGCATAATCTGAAGAATATTCTGGCTTAACAGAATAAGCGACGACAACTTATGGAGACTAAGAAATTAAGAACAAGTAAAGCAACAGTCAGTCAGTGCAACCGACTTAGAAATACCCTACACCTATTTGGTTCAAATTTAAGGACATATCCATAAGTCATTTTAACACCATAGAAGCTGTTATTAATTTGATCGTAAGACATAGCTAACCAAATTAACTTTATAATACTAAAAACTATTACAAATTCTTACTAATTTATCTACTTAAAAATATTAAAAAACAAACAATTAAATGAAAATATATTTATTCCAATTCAATTACAAACTGGAAAAATTCTAATTATTATATTTTGTGATAAAATGATAATCAAAGCATAATATATTTAATAATCCAAATTTTTAAAAATTGCAATTATTTTAAATGAATAGTTTATATACCTAATAGAAAATTTTATAAACGCAAAATATGCAATAAATGTATTTCTAAAATACAATTACAAATTTACACCTTTTCTTATAATTCATTTAAATATAAAAATAAATTTTACATAAGTGCAGCAAGTACCTTTGAACATAGCTGAACCAATTAAGTCTAGATTTCGGAGACACATAGGACATAGGAAATATATTCTTTGGCTTCGAAATTAAACTCGACCACAACCAATTCCCATGGTACTTTCATTACTAGTAACCTAGAGTTTAAATTTCATCAAAATACCGGCATTATTTTTTGAGTTATGTTGTTTTTAAGATATATATTTGTTAGTTCTTGAACTTTTCAAGGGTTCCAGAACCCGAAATTATGGTACGATTTTGCCCATATGCAGTCCCGTCATACTTTCAATACTAGTTAACCCTTGTACACAATTGGAAAGTTCTATCTTAATTTTCAGTTACTAGTTTTATTAATTTCGATGATAAGCTTTTACACATTGGGGGGTCTAAGAGAGGTACTGAACCACCACTCCAATTTATCCCAATTTAGGGGGGCACGCAAGAAATAGTAAAGAGCACCCTGCTCAATTAGAAGCTTCTACATTTGTTTCAAGTTACTATCTTTATTAATTTCGAAAATATGCTTTAAGGTTCTCGGAACTTTGCGGCTGGTCCCCGACCCACTTCTCCAATCGTAAGTTCCGAACCCATTGTCTAATCCTCACCGTACGGAATCACCGCCGTAGTTTCATTACCAATAACTTACAGCACAAATTTCATGAAGATCGCCTCATTAGTTGTTGAGTTATCGTGATTTTTTATATATGTTCGTTAGCCCTGACACCGTTTAAAAGGTCCAGAATCCGAACCATTGGGCTGATTTCGCCCTTATACAGTCCGCGCTGTACTTATAGTACTAGTTAACCCTTGTACACAATTTGAACGGTCTATCTTAATTTTAAGTAACTATTTTTAGTAATTTCGATTATAAGCATTTAAGACTTGGGAGGTCTGAGAAGGGTACTGAACCACCACTCCAATTGATCACAAATTAGGGGAACCCGCAAGAGATGGTAAGGAACACCCTTGTGGCAAATTGGAAGCTTCTACATTTTTTCAAGTTGTTATCTTTATTAATTTTAAAGATATGCTTAAAGGTCTTCGGAAATGTGTGGTTGGTCCCCGACCCACTACTCCAATGGGGCTCAAATTACCAAGACACTTAGGAAATAGGAAGGGACACTCTGATACTAAATTTGGACGTTCAATCTCCATTGGTTTCGGAATTATGCTCGTTTGGCCTAAATTCGATCAAAAAGTTCTAGGTTCCGAACCTATGGTCCAATCCCGACCTTATGCAATCCCCGAAGTAGTTTCATTACTAGTAACCTACAGCACAAATTTGATGAAGATAGCGTCATTGGTTGTTGAGTTATCGTGATTTTTTATATATGTTCGTTAGCCCTTCGATCGATTAAAAGGTCCAGAATCCGAACCCATGGGCCGATTGCGCCCATATGCAATCCCCGCCGTACTTTCAGTCCTAGTAACCTACAGTTAAAATTTCATCAAGATAGATCCATTATTTTTTGAGTTATTGTGCCTACGGACGGACGGACGGACGGACATGGCTATATCGACTCAGGCGGTCACGCTGATCACAAATATATATACTTTTCCATATCTAGCTCGCTTTCTTTAGGTGGTTACAAACACCATACCAAAGTTAATATACCCCTTTACCTATTCTATAGGTGTAGGGTATAAAGAGGAAATGGAGGTGGATAGGCCACATGCTAAGGAAAAATCGGAGCAACATAAGACGTATGGCCTTGGAGTGGAACCCCAAGGAAGCAGAAGATGCGGGTGTCTAAATAACACCTGAAGGCCCACTATATTAAGCGAACTGAATCAGTGCAACCTCACTTGGGAGAATACAAAAACAGCAGCATAAAACCGGGTGTGATGGCGATGTCAAATAGAAGCCCTATGCTCCCTTTCGGAGTGAAAATACAAAAAAAAATTCTTAGAGCCCGGAGGGTGGCATAGGCTATGTCACACTTTTACAAGTAAACAGGTTGCGGCTCCAGAGACTTTTTTAAGCTTTTTCGTTTTTTTTATGTCGAGCCGAAATAGTTTCACCAATTGACTTGAAATTTTGTACAAATGTTCCTGTTAGCTAGCGGAAGTAGTCGTATAAAGTTGGTTGGAATATATTAACCTCTTTCAGTCCGGTGGCCTTTCAAAAAATTTTTTTGCTTTTGCTTTGTCTACATTTTGGCAGGTTGATTTTGCATTCCCAAAGAGAGGCTGCAAAAAGTTTTAGTTAAGTTCGAATAACCTATTTCCCATGATGACGCCCTGAAGTAAAAAAGAACGAAAAAGTTTAAAACGGCTCTGGAGGCGCAACTTGTTGACTTATAAAAGTGTGACATATTAATTTTAACTTTGTACCACCATTTTAATTATAAAAATCCACCGGGTTAATTCGTTTTTGACCTGTTTACGCATTTTACACAAAGATTCAATGGAATTTTTAAATTTTAGGTATTAACGCAAGTTAACCTTTATTCAAAAACCTCACTTAATTAATAAGACTACTTTATTTGTCCTCCTCAAAAAGTGAAAAAGCTAAATGAGATAATATTGATAATAATATTAAAAATAAAGCTAATAAAGAATCCGAATAATAATATCCTTGAATTTAAAATAACATAACATTTTCCTTCTCTACATTTTTTCGTAAGTCTTTGGCTTTTATCTACTTTGCAGTTGTTGTTCTTTAAAAATAGATTTCAGTGTAAAATTGCAGTATTTAATAAAATTTTAAAATCAAAAAATTCAATTTCGTATATATTGTGCTTAAATATACACTATTTTAAAACAGTTTTCTCTTAAAATCATAAAAAAAAAACGAGGAAGAGTGTAGTTGAACTTTCAGGTAAGTACAAACCAAAATATAAGTTGAAAAGCAGATTTTAAAACCATTGACTTTATTGGAGCGCTGGCAATTCAAGTAAAATTTACTTAGTATAATGACAGAATGGCATATTTAGCTATATTCAAATGGGCATAATAATACTTATATTTTAACTAGCTATTACCCGTTACACGTTCTCCCGTCTCTCAATGGAGTTTTAATTTAAGTTGCTGTTATTAAAAAGATAACACAAAAATTCCACATTGTGTACATGTTAATTTTAAAATGTAATAAAGACATTTTTTTAAAACGATTTTCTAGCAATATTTCAACAAATTTCACTTGAAACTTTTCATAATTATTAAATAATATTAAAAATTTTTTTTAAATTCTGTTAACATTATTCACCGGAAACCCATCATCCTCAACTCTATCGTCAAGGAGCACCAATTTGTCAAAAAGCACTACGAACAGATAAATTAGAGATAATCGTAGAATAGGTAAAAGGGTATATTAACTTTGGTATGGTGTTTGTAACCACATAAAGGAAGCGAACTAGATATTGAAAAGTAAATATATTTGTGATCAGCGTGAATTCCTGAGTCGATATAGCCATGTCCGTCCGTCCGTAGGCACAATAACTAAAAAAATAATGGAGCTATCTTGATGAAATTTTAACTGTAGGTTGCTGGGACTGAAAGTACAGCGGGGATTGCATATGGGCGAAATCGGTCCATGGGTTCGGATTCTGGACCTTTTAATCGATCCCAGGGCTAATGAACATATATAAAAAAATCACGATAACTCAACAACTAATAACGCTATCTTCATCAAATTTGTGCTGTAGGTTACTAGTAATGAAACTACGGCGGAAATTGCGTACGCTCGGGGTTAGACCATGGGTTCGGAACCTAGCACTTTTTGGTCGAATTTAGGCCAAACGAGCATAATTCTGAAACCAATGAAGATAGAACCTTCAAATTTGGTATCACGGTGTCCCTTCCTATTTCCTTAATGTCCTTGAAATGTGGGCCCCATTAGAGTAGTGGGTAGGGGACCAGCCACTCAGTTCCAATGACCTTAAAGCATATTTTTGAAATTAATAATGAAATTAAAAATTAATAATTTGAAATTAGTTCTGGAACCTTTGAAAAGTTCAAGGGCTAACAAATATATATCTTAAAAACACCATAACTCAAAAAAAAATGCCGTTATTTTCATGAAATTTAAACTCTACCTTACTAGTAATGAAAGTACCATGGGAATTGGTTCTGGTCGAGTTCGGACAATGAGTTCAGATTCTAGAAGCTTTTGATCGATTTGAGGCCAATCGAGTAGAATTAAGAAACCAAAGAAGATATTCCCTATTTCCGGTGCCCCCGAAATTTAGACTTAATTGTAGTGGTGGTTCATGTGTCTCCTAAGAAATCCCAAAATAAAAAAGTTTATCTTCGAAATTCAGATTAAAAAGTTTATCTTCGAAATTTGACGTCAATCGGTTAAAAAATTTCTAATTTTTAGCAAAATAACGAAAAAACCTATAAAAAGTAGTTGGGCCACAATGGGTTAACGGAACTCCACAAATATGTTTTTAAGTCTTTGATTTAAACCAAAGCAGTATTTTGAAAAATTGGTCAAAACTTGCGTTTTTACAATTTGAACGCTCCCGGGCGACGCCGGGTAAATCTGCTAGTCTAATATATAAAGGTGAATATTTTTTTGTTTGTTTGTCCAGGATTCACGTGAAAACCAGTGGTCCGATTGTCACAATAATTTAATGGAATAATTCTAAGATCCCGGGTGGGACATATGCTATGTCACATTTTTATAAGTCAACAGGTTGCGGCATCAGAGCCGTTTTAAGCTTTTTCGTTTATTTGATGTCGAGTCAAAACTGTTTGATCGATTGACTTGAAACTTAACACATATGTTCCCCTTATCACCCGAAAGTAGTTGTATAAATTTGGTTGGAATAAATTAACCCATTTCGGCCTGGCGGTCTTCCAAAATATTTTGTGTTTCCGATTTGTGTCCAATTTACAGGGTAATTTCGCAGTCGAGAAGAGAGCCTGACACAAATTTTTATTGAGTTCGGTTAATCCGTTTGATCACGAGGGCGCAATAAAGCTTTTTCAATGTTATTGATGTCGAGTCAAAACGGTTTGACCGAATGATTTGAAATTTTGCTCAAATGTTCCTCTTAGCAACCGCAATTAATTGTGTAAAATTTTTGAAATTAAATCTGCTAGTCTAATATATGAAGGTGAAAATTTGTTTGTTTGTTTATTTTTTTGTCCAGGATTCACGAGAAAACCACGACACCATAAAGTTTTCTATAAATTTAATTTGCTTAAACGATTAAAAGAATTTTATTGAAAATTTTGTACTATAATTTTAATTAAAACCCACAGGGTTAATTTGGTTTTTACCTGTTTGCGCATTTTGAATAAAGATTCAATGAAATTTTAAAATTTTTGGTATGAGCGCAAGTTAATCTTTATTCCAAAAGTTCAGTTAATTAATAAGACTAAATTTTTTCCAAAATAGTTTCAAATAGTACAAAAGCTAAATAAGATAATATTAATAATAACAAGTAAAGAAAATTTTCTAATTACACTTTCGATTAAAAAATATTACAATTATTAATTATTTATCTATTTAAAAATATTAAAAAAACAAAAAACTTGAAATAAATGAAAATATATTTATTCCAATTCAATTAAAAAATGAAAAAATTCTAATTTTTGAATTTTGTGATAAAAGGATAATCAAAGCATAATATATTTAATAATCCAAATTTTTCAAAATTGCAATTATTTTAAATGGTTAGTTTATATACCTAATAGAAAAGCTTATAAACGCCAAATATGCAGTAAATGTAGTTCTAAAATACAATTACAAATTTAGACCTTTTCATATAATTCATTTAAATATAAAAATAAATTTTACATACATGCAGCAAGTACCTTTGAACATAGCTGAATCACTACAATTAAGTCTACATTTCAGGAACACATAGGAAATAGGAAATATATTCTTTGGCTTCAAAATTAAACTCGACCACAACCAATTCCCATGGTACTTTCATTACTAGTAACCTAGAGTTTAAATTTCATCAAAATAGCGGCATTATTTTTTGAGTTATGGTGTTTTTAAGATATATGTTTGTTAGCCCTTGAACTTTCCAAGGGTTCCAGACCCCGAAACCATGGTACGATTTCCTCCATATGCAGTCCCCGTCATACTTGCAATACTGGTTAACCCTTGTACACAATTGGAACGTTCTATCTTAATTTTAAGTTACTAGATTTATTAATTTCGATGATAAGCTTTTACACATTGGAGGTCTAAGAGAAGTACTGAACCACCACTGCAATTGAACCTAAATTAGAGGGAACCGCAGGAAATAGTAAAGAACACCCATGTGCCAAATTTGAAGCTTCTACATTTGTTTCAAGTTACTATCTTTATTAATTTCGAAAATATGCTTTAAGGTCCTCGGAACTGAGTGGCCGGTTCCCACCCACTACTCCAATGGGGTTCAAATTTCAAGGAGACTAAGGAAATCGAAAGCGACACCCTGATACCAAATTTAGAGGTTTTATCTTCATTGGTTTCGGAATTATGCTAGTTTGGCCTAAATTCGATCAAAAAGTTCTAAGTTCCGAACCCATTGTCCAATCCTCACCGTACACAATCGCCGCCGTAGTTTCATTACCAATAACCTACAGCACAAATTTCATGAAGATATCGTCATTTGTTGTTGAGTTATCGTGATTTGTTATATATGTTCGTTAGCCCTGAAACCGATTAAAAGGTCCAGAATCCGAACCCTTGGGCTCATTTCGCCCATATGCAGTCCGCGCTGTACTTATGGTACTAGTTAACCCTTGTACACAATTTGAACGTTCTATCTTAATTTTAAGTTACTACTTTTAGTAATTTCGATTATAAGCTTTTAAAACTTGGGAGGTCTAAGAGGGGTACGGATTCCCCACTCCAATTGATCCCACATTTGGGGGACACGCAAGAGATAGTAAAGAACCACTTGTGCTAAATTTGAATTTTTTCATGTTGCTACATTTTTTCAAGTGCTATCTTTATTAATTTTGAAGATATGCTTGAAGGTCTTCGGAAATGTGTGGTTGGTCCGAAACCCACTATTCCAATGGGGCCCAAATTTGCAAAACACTTAGGAAATAGGAAGAGACACCCTGATGCCAAATTTGGAGGTTCTATCTTCATTGGTTTCGGAATTATGCTGGCCTAAATTCGATCAAAAGGTTCTAGGTTCCGAATCCATGGTCCAATCCCGAACTTACACAATCCTCGAAGTAGTTTCATTACTTACCTACAGCACAAATTTGATGAAGAGAACGTCATTAGTTGTTGAGTTATCGTGATTTTTTATATATGTTCGTTAGCCTTTCGATCGATTAAATGGTCCAGAATCTTAACCCATGGGCCGATTTCGCCCATATGCAATCCCCGCGCGTACTTTCAGTTTTAGTAACCTACAGTTAAAATTTCATCAAGATAGCTCCATTATTTTTTGAGTTATCGTGCCTACGGACGGACGGACATGGCTATATCGACTCAGGAGGTCACACTGATCACAAATATATATATTTTTCCATATCTAGCTCGCTTCCTTTAGGTGGTTACAAACACAATACCAAAGTTAATATACCCTTTTACCTATTTTATATAAAGCTAATAAACAATCCGAATAATAATAATATCTTTAAAATTAAATAACATAAAATTTTCCTTCTCTACATGTCTTCGTAAGTCTTTGTTTTTTATATACTTTGCATTTGTTGTTTTTTAAAAATAGATTTCAGTGTGAGATTGCAGTTTTCTTCAAATGAAATCTGAAAATCAAAAAATTCAATTTCATATTATATATTATGCTTAAATATATCATAATATTTAATCGGCTTATTTTTTCCCATACAAATATAAACATCCTTTTTCCGGATAAACTATAAGACCAATTTTAATGAAACAACAACCAAAAGAAAGGTTTTTATTGTTTTCATAGGACAACGATATTTTTTTTTTAGAATATTGCGTTTTTTCAGGTGAAAACCCGTCTTGAATTTAACGGAAATTTGAATTTAACGGTCACGCTGTTAAAAGTTAAGGCTTATGACTCTAATATTATGCGCCGACTTTCTGAGTAAAAGTAATTCATTTTCGGTTGTAACTCGCAGCTCAATCAAACTATTATACATATGCGCCGACTTATGTCTTTCTTTTTTTTGTTTAATTCAAATGTTCAATGAACAAGGAGATTGAAACTTTTTTAAAATTTTTTTTTTGTTTTTGTTTTTTTTTTGTTTATCTCTCTAAAATTTCAGTGAAAAAATTATTAGTTCTGATCTGTTCGAAAAGAAAGCAATACATGTGGTTTATACAGTAGTTTTCATTTATAACGAACTCGGTGCAATTTTAATTATAATAAACTTTAGACTTTTTGATAAAGAATTAAATTTTACCTAAAAATGAAAGTTCTTTATTACATTGATATTTCTTTTATTTAAAATTATTATATCTAATTATGTTGTTTGGTGATTAATTTAGTATTTTTTTATTTATTTTTGAATATAAAAAAAATCATAATAACGCATCAAAAATACAAAAAAAATTTCATTAGAAGAAAAAGCTTGAGGCTTGAGGCTGACACATCAAATAAAATTTTAGCAAATGAGTTCGAAGTGTCCATTCTAGAATCAGCACATTCTACAATGTTCAAGTTTTATACTAATTTTTCAAAATTCACAGCATTCTTTTAAAACGACATTCGTTTATTACGACGAATATTTTCCGTCCCATCATGGTCGTTATAACCGAAAAGTACTGCACTTTGTTTTCGTTTGATTAAAAATTTTTTTTTTTTAAATCGTATATTGTTGTTGGTTTTTGTTAAGTTTTTTGTAAAATAAGAAACCGACTTCTGATAAATAATATTTCTTAAGAAAAATGATTTGTTACTTATGGATCAACCAAATTCAGCATGTACGGCATTCAGTTTCTGTCAAAAAATTTTGAAATAAGTAGTTATGTAAACAAATTTACATGAAAGCATACGCGAAGTACTGTACCTCAGAGTTTTAGAATTTAAAAATTGACAAAGCGTATAAAAATATTTTAATTGTTTTTTCTTATGTTGCTACGATTAAATTTTAAAAATAAAATATTTTAAAATAATATTTTTTTAAAATAATTTTTTTAAAACATATTCAAAATAATTGAAAATACCAACAATATGTTTGCAAAACTAAAAAAATTATCTTTCTTAAAAAAAAATTATTTGTTACTTACGTCCCAACCTAAATAAAAGCGTTCGGCATATAATTGCTGTCAAAAAATTTAGAAATGAGTAGGTAATTAAATTTACGCGAGAGCAGCTAAAATACACGTAACGCGATGTACTGTAACTCGGATTTGTAAAATTTACAAATATTGACAAAATGTATAAAAATATTATTATTAGTTTTTCTTATATTTCTAATATTATGTTTTAAAAAATAATATTTTTTTAAAATAATTTTTATTAAAAAATATTTTATATTCAAAATACCTATATTATGAAATTAAAAATATTTTTTGTGGGTACTAAATTAAAACATTCAAATAAATATTTTTTGATAAATTAAACACTGTACGCGCGAAATATATTTTTTATAAAAAAAGGTTTTATTATATTTAATTATAAAAATAAAACAAAAAAATTTTATATATTAATTAGTTTTAATTATATTACGTTTGAACAGTTATAACCAACTAAAACTTAATTTTATATTACGGTTTTTTGTAATTACTTAAACTAAACTTAAAAAACTAAGACTAAGCATTTCTTATTAATTAAGTTTCTAATATAAAATTATTCATTTAAACAACATTGAACTTGAAGAGTTCAAGGTTTTTGTCATTTAAAAAACAAAAAAAACAAAAATAATGCAAATTCAGCATTTTTACATATATTTACGGATTTTTATATATGAATGTAAATTTTTAATTTTAAGTTAAATTTTGAAATAAGAAAAAATAAAAATGAAAATCAAAATATACTTTTTTTTGTTGCTATTGTTTTAGCTTCTATAACAACTTCAGGTGTAGAACTTGAAGTTGACTCAGTTAACGTTATATTAGGAAGTTCATACATAACTCCTCCTCCGTTAGAGTTGAAATTCTCCGGAATTTCTTTATTTACAATTTTTATTTTGGTTCCTTTGTTTTTTAAATATAATATTATAAAAGTAATACTTATTACTAATACTACAATAATAGAAATATTTATCCCATATGAAACGGCTTTATGATATTTTAATTCGCTAATTTCTTTAATATTTTCAAAGTTTTTTAAAACAATATCGTCAAAATTAATTGGTTTTACATAGGTATAATTAAAATTATTACTAGGGTAAAAATATTTATCTTGAATAATTTGCTTTTGGTTATAAAATATTTCATTCTCTATTTTAATTTCACAATTATAAAAATTAATAAAATAGTTTTTGTTCAGTGTTAAATTTCTATCGTCACAATTTTGTATTAATACGGTTTTTCTAGCATTTTTAATTAATAAAGTTTCGTCATCTAATATTTCAATTTAAGTTTTGTTATTATATCTAAATTTACATTTATTATTCAAAATACAGTTTTTACTAGATTTTAAATCTTTTAACATAACATCATCTTGATAAGTTAAAATTTTATTTTCAATTTCTACAATATATTCATTGTTTTCGTCAATTTCTATATATTCTTTATTAGGCAAAGGAGTAATAAGTTTTAAATCAGTTTGAATATAATTTAGTGGAATTTTAATTGCAGTTACTAATAATTCATCTTTATAATTCATAATTCCTATTTTACTTAATTTTAATTTATAAAAATCAATTTGATATAATTCTATTTCCTCTGCAGTTAATATGCTAGGATGTATTAAATTATATTTAGCTGATGCAATATTGTCTTGAATTTGATTTATCTTATTTTCTAAAAATCTTAATTTGATTATATGATCTAAGTATAATGAATATCCTATAATTTGTTTATTGTTTTCTTTTATTTCATTAAAGACTTCTGTCTTGTTCTATTGTCTTGTCTGTTTAAGAATGTTTATAGTTTCGTTAAAATGTGAATTTATTAAAATTTGTTGATTTAGTGTAGTAATAGCGTTGTGATCGTTTTCTTCAATAGTTTTTAAATGCTCTAATATTTCTTTTCGATCTTCTTCGTCCATTGTGCCGAATAACCATTTTTCAGCACTGCCTATGAAATTAATTAGACCTCTCCTTTTTCTAGTTTTAGTTGGCATTATAGATCTGATTTTTGCTCTAATTATTTTAATTTCCGCTTTTAATAAATTTTTGTTATGCATTTCTTGTTCTTGTATAGTTTTTTCTATTTGTGTAAGCATATTATCTATTTCTCTTGGATTTATAATATGTAAAATTGTACTAGTTTTATTTACTATTTCTACCTGTTGAAGTTTTATTTGAATATAACCGGCTTCTTCGTGAATTGGATTGACTTGAAGAAGTCCTACAGTCAGTTGTGTTGGTAAGATTATTAACAGCAATATTATTATGTTGAAAACCTAAAAGTTTTAAAGGTCTTTTAATATTTGAATAATGTACATTTAATAAAGGTTTATGTTTGTAATATGGTTCGTCCTTATGTCTAAGTCTCTTATAATTTCTAATAGCTCCTACTGATCTATTTTCTATATAGTGTTCTCTATTAAAGTTTCTTTTATTTATAGTTTTAGTTTTCATTTTATCTATATTTATTTGCAATTTACTACCATCTACATTTTCTTTAGCTTCTCTAGGTGTGTATTTTATTGTTGAATGATAGCGATCGTTATAGTTTCCTATAGCCATCTGTATCTTCATCTCAACTGAAAGTTCCCTATCCTCAATTCCTGTTATTTTTTCTAAGAGGGTTGAGTGTAGTCTCTCTATATCAGCATTTCCAGTGTGATTATTTGCTTTTGTTAGATGAATTTCAACATTTTCTCTATTTAAATACTCAATTAGTTGTTCAGCTCTAAATTCATTGTCCATAATTATTTTTTTTGGTTTTCCAAATTTTGCAAAATGTTCCATTATAATTGTTTTCTTTGCTCTCCAATTGCGATCTGTTATACCATATGCTGAGGCAAATTTTGTTAATTTATCAATTACTGTAACAAACGATTGTTTTTTAAAATGAAATATGTCCAAATGTATAATTTCGTTTTTTCCTTTAGGTGTTTCTGTAAATGCAAATTTAGGTTTTAATGGTTTTCGATCATACTTAATTTGTTGACATTTTTCACAATTATTGATAATTAAATGAATATGATCTTTTAACTTCGGAAAATAAATTTTGTCTTTTAAATTGTGGTAACATTCATTTATTCCACTATGCATAGACTCTTTAGTGTGGTAAAGAGATAGTTGTTTATGTAATTCTTCTTCAGTTTTTATTTCTTTAGCTCTTTTTGTACTTCGTATAAATTTTATTTTTGAATCAAATGAAAACATCGATATTAAAATTAGTTGTATTTTATGATAGTCAGTATCAGATACTTCCGAATAAATGCTCGTATATCCTTTCTTGATATAACGTTTTAAAATGTCTTTAATTAAATTTTCATTTTCTAACGGATTTATTTCAATAATTCTTCTATTGTGAAGTGTTATATTCTCTTCAGGACTGTAAGTGAGTATGATTTGTGTTTTATATTTGTTTACTATATCCTCTTTTATTCCTATGTAATCTAATTGATTTTCATCTGCAGAATGTACTGTATCATTAGATAATTCTAAATTGGATGCTATATCATTTTCTTCATTAATTTTCTTTGTATTTTCTAATCTGCTTAAATAATCAGCTACCTTATTTTCTTTACCCTGCAAATATTCAATCTCATAATTATATTCTTGAAGTTTTAGCAACCATCTTTGGTGTCTTTGTGAAAATTCCTTTCCTTTGTATTTGTTGTTTAAATATTTAATTGGCACATGGTCTGTTATGATTTTAAACTTATTACCATATAGATAAGGTCTGAAATAATTTACTGCATACATAATTGCCAAAAACTCTTTATCTGTAGTACAATAATTTTTTTCATGGTTGTTTAGCGTTCTCGAAACATAACAAATTGGATGACCTTGTTGAGACAACACTGCACCTATAGCATGATCACTTGCATCTGTAGTTACAACAAACGGTTTATCGTATTCTGGAAATTTTAAAATTGGATGTGAAGTTATCAAGCTCTTTAAGTTTTCAAATGCTGCTATATACTGTGGGTCATTTATATTAATTTTGTTATCTTTTTTTAAATATTTAATCATAGGATATGCAACCTTAGAATAATCTTTGATGAATTTTCTATAAAATCCAGTTGCTCCTAAGAAACCTTTTAATTGTTTTTCAGTTTTTGGAATTTGTAACTCTTGAATATTTTTTATTTTTTCAGGGTTAGGTTTTATCCCATCCTTTGTCAAAATATGTCCTAGAAATTCTGTATTTCTTTTAAGAAAACTACATTTATCTACTTGAATTTTCAAATTGTGTTCCTGTAATCTTTTAAATATTTTTGTTAATGAATTTTCGTGTTCTTCTAATGTTGTCGAAAAAATTAATATATCATCAAGATATACGACGCAAATTTGATTGATATATTCTCGAAGAATTTCGTTCATCAATCTTTGAAACGTTGCCGGTGCGTTCTTCAATCCAAATGGCATACGTACATATTCATATAGACCTGCTGGAGTAACAAAAGCAGTTTTTTCAATATCTTTTTCAGCTACTAATATCTGATGGTAACCTTTGGCTAAATCTAACGTGCTGAAATATTGGGCTTTTCCCAATTTGTCCAGAATGCTATCAATATTAGGTAAAGGGTATTTATCGTCGATTGTGACCTGATTTAATCTTCTATAATCCACAACTATTCTAAATTTTTTTACTCCAGAATTATCTTTTCTTTTGGGTACTACTATAATCGGAGAACTATATCGACTTTTACTTTTTCTAATTATGCCCTGTTTTTCCATTTCTTCCATTTGACGTCTCACTTCAGTTTCATGTTTAGGTGGATATCGATAAAGTTTTGAATTAATTTGTTCGCTTGTTGTTGTTTTAATTTCATGTACCACTGTATTTGTACTGGTCAAAATATCACCTTCTTTATATAATAGCTTATTGAATTTTGAAACTAATTTTTCAATTATATGTTTTTCTTTTTCATTTAAATGATCCAATTGTAGAGTTTGAACTTCACTTACTTCTAATACATTAACTTCTTCTTGAATATTTTTAGTTAAGAATGGAAGACTCACTCCATTGGTCATATTAATTTGTTGATTTTCTACGTTGATATCTTTCACATTTTTTTTTATCCAATCCATACCTAATAATAAGTCATATGGCTTGTTTAATTTCATTGCAATCCATTTCATTCTTGCATTTTCAGGATATTTAAATTCTGCTGGAGATAAGGTAGCAACTGTTCTATTAGGTTTGCTTACCTCTCCTTTAATTGTATTGATAGATATTGAAGTTGAATTTATTACAGTAAACTTAGAACTACAAACTTTATTTTCATTTAAAATGCTTATTGTTGAGCCTGTATCTAACAAGGCTGAATATTTTTTTTCTTGAATTGTTAAAATTGTAAAAATTTTATTTGGGTCCGAGGCTAATTTATAAAAAAAGTTTCTTCAATTGTATTAGTTTCATTTTTTTTACTTAAATTATCAACATCCATTGATCGAGTTTGTCTACTTGGATCAACTTCCATTGGTCTGGTCTGTCTACTTTCTTGTCTGTCATTGTATCTATTATAATTTCGGTTAAACTGAGAAGCCCTATTTCTATTTTGATAAAAATTATCGTTTGCTCGAAATTGGAAATTATTATTATTATTTTTAAAATTCGAATTTGAATTGTTATTAACACTGTTGTTGTTAAACATATTTCTACTTTCATAATTTTTATTACTAAAAAAATTTTTTTTATTATTATAATTGTAATTATTTTTATTATCATTCCTAAAAAAATTTTTACTATCACTATTTTTATTAAAATTTTTGTGAGATAAATTAAGATTACCCTCGTCTAAACCTATAAAACTCCTTACTGTATTTCTAATTTCAGTCAAATTATTTTTCGATATTATTGCATAAGCTAACGATCCTGAAGAAAGTTCTTTAATTTTCTGAACTAACATTCCACTAAATATATCAATTATTGTTTGGCTATCTTCAACAAAAGCCGCATATTCTGTTATATCTTCTATCACTAATCTTAACTTATTATCTAAATCTTTAATGCTACTTACTTTTAGTGCTCCAATTTCTCTTGTGATTGCCATTTGGTCTTTTGATGCTCTATAATGTTGTTTTAATTTTATTTTGCAATCATCCCAATTTGCTGGAGGGCTGACATTAAGTAAATTTTTTGCACTTCCCTGAATTTTGATGTTGTAAATAATGTTGAAAACCTGGTTAGCTTCCGCCATATGATCAGCTAATACTCTGGTCACTGAATCGATGAAAGATGGTAAAGTACCTGGCTCACCATTAAAAGCTGGAATAAATTGAATTTCCTTTTCAATTTGTGATCTCCAATTTTGTGGTTGGTTGTTTTGCACTAATAGCTGAGTTAGAGCTACTAAGCACTGTTCAAGACGATTGTCATTTTGTTCATTTGCCATAATATTACGGTATTGATCAAATAAATTGCTTCTGTTTATTTGACGATCAATTTTGATTTATTTATTTATATATTATATTATATTTTTTTTTTTGTTTTTTTTTTTTTTTTTTATTGTGTTCGTTTCTACATAAACCACTAAATTTTGCTTTGGCTTACTTTGTTGCCCACTTTAAAAAAATGTTTTTGTAATATTATTTTAAATAATGCTAATTAAATTCGTTTCACTAGATCTCTTTTCTTTTGATAGAGATCCTACCGACTGCGCCAAATATATTTTTTATAAAAAAAGGTTTTATTATATTTAATTATAAAAATAAAACAAAAAAATTTTATATATTAATTAGTTTTAATTATATTACGTTTGAACAGTTATAACCAACTAAAACTTAATTTTATATTACGGTTTTTTGTAATTACTTAAACTAAACTTAAAAAAACTAAGACTAAGCATTTCTTATTAATTAAGTTTCTAATATAAAATTATTCATTTAAACAACATTGAACTTGAAGAGTTCAAGGTTTTTGTCATTTAAAAAACAACATTTAAACATTTAAAAAAACAAAAATAATGCAAATTCAGCATTTTTACATATATTTACGGATTTTTATATATGAATGTAAATTTTTAATTTTAAGTTAAATTTTGAAATAAGAAAAAATAAAAATGAAAATCAAAATATACTTTTTATACCCGTGCATATATATATGAACATCGGGTATATTAGATTTGCTCCTCCGTTTGTAACGCATCGATCTAGACGAGCTAGATATAGTGTCAAGGGTACGTATCGGCTCAGAATCGAAAAATTAGTCGATCTAGCTATGTGTGTCTGTCCGTCCGTCCGTCCGTCCGTCCGTCCGTCCGTCCGTGTGTCAGCACGATAACTCAAAAACTAAAAGGGCTAGAGTCTTGAAATTCACACAAAGTCATTTTTAGACAATTTCTAGGTTCCCTATTGTTTTTGGTTAAAATCGGACCAAGGCTTCGGGGAGCTGCCATACAACTTTTTTGCACCAATATGAATTTCTTCAAAACTATTTATACTACGGGGATGAAAATTACACACGGTTAGTTTTATATTGACTCCGGCACTTATATGAAGTTTCAAAATGTTAGGGCCCCATTTTCGGGGGGCTGCCATACAACTTCCTTGCACCAATATGAATTTCTTCAAAACTAATTATACTACGCGGATGAAAATTACACACGGTTAGTTATATAATGAATCGAGCACTTATATGAAGTTTCAAAATGTTAGGGCCCCATTTATGGGGGGCTGCCATACAACTTCTTTGCACCAATATGAATTTCTTCAAAACTAATTATACTACGAGGCTGCAAATTACACACGGTTAGTTATATAATGAATCGAGCACTTATATGAAGTTTCAAAATGTTAGGGCCCCATTTTCGGGGGGCTGCCATACAAAGTTTTCGATTCAATAACTGTGAATCTAATAAAGCTACAAGGTTAAAATTAAAATTGGGCAGGTAAATTAATAGGGCAAGTTACTTGGCAAAGTTGGACATCACTCGGACCATCGGACTTTTAGGGTGGGCCAATTTTTTTTTTTTGTTTTTTTTTTCTTTTTTGTTTTTTTTTTTTTTTATTTTTTTTTTTTTTTTTTAAGTTTAAGTTATGGGACAATGAATGAAAACTTTTTTTTTTTTTTGTGATTTTTTTTTTTTTTTGTGATTTTTTTTTTTTTTTTGTTAATTTTTGTTTTTTTTTTTAAGCTAAAGTTATGGGACAATGATGAAAATTTGTTTTTTGTTTTGTGATTTTTTTTTTTTTTTTGTTAATTTTTTTTTTTTTTTTTTACGTCAAAATTATGGGGCAATGAGTTAAATGTATAAGGGAAGTAAATTACGGTTTATTTTATACACCATAGTGGGTATGCACGGGTATCTAAAAGTTGACAAGGGCAACTATAATCTTCCTCGTTTTTGTTGCTATTGTTTTAGCTTCTATAACAACTTCAGGTGTAGAACTTGAAGTTGACTCAGTTAACGTTATATTAGGAAGTTCATACATAACTCGCGTATCGATTTACTCATAATGGATATGTAGACAGACGTATTGAAGTACTGCCGTATAAAAATTGTACGTCGTATGTTTTGATTTCATTCTAATAATTGAAAAGTTTATTTCAAATTTTCAACATCGAATAATGTTTTTTTATAATAAAAAAAACTATTAGTTTTACTTTGACAAAACGAACGAATTTTATATATCAAAAAGTGTACATGAAGATTAGATAGGCGTAGTTTGTAAATGGAACGCTAATTTTTGTTTCAGGAGTACATAATTGTCAGATTAATTGTCATATATATATATATTTGACATTTTAAAACTACCTGTCATTTGAGAAATTAATTATATTTAATAGTATTTAAATATTAAAATGTATTAAAATGTTTAGAAAAAAGTACAGTTTGCTATATGAAGGACAGCATTAACTCGAATTTTGGGTTCTTGACTTCAATAAATATATGTATATGTTTAGAAATATGTATTTATTAGAATAATATTTATGTGTATTTAGAATTCTAATTTAATTTAACTGTACCAATTTATCCTCTCTTTAAAGCGGCTTAAGCTATAGAAATAAAACTCAAGAACTAAACAACGTTTTAATAATTAAGAAAAATTATAAATTTTTTTTAAGCATATTTCAAGCGCAAGAATTGTTGACAACACTGTCGGCATAATTTTTATTATGTATAGTCTAATATAATTTACACAAAACGAATTTTATAAGTTAATTTATAAGCAAAAATAGCTCGAATTTCGAGCACTGGTCGATACTAGTTATAATATAATATTGATAAAAGTATAATATTATGGTGCTTATTTAATATTAATAAATTTTTTTTTATATAAGTGAAGTGATTCAGATAATAAATTAATTTATATAATAAAAAGCAATATTTATAAGTAAAATTATTCAGTGAAAAGCCATGACTAATATGTGTTAATAAGTGTAAAATATTTATATATGTAAATAATTGTTTATTTTTTTTTTAGATAAATGAAGTGATAAATAAAAGTTCTTAAATTAGGTTTATAAAGTAATAACTTATACTAAAAATTAAGATATAATAAGACATGATTAAAGAAAAAATAATAGATTGAGTAAAATAGAAATAGGAAAGATTCATTCTGATGCTACAAAGTTTCTAGCATGAGCCGAATGATTGAAAAAAATTTTTCATCAATATACTAGTTTAAAAATAAAATTTAATTCAAAATTTGTTGTCGTTGGGGTATATAATATATTTGCTTGATAACAGAGTTAAGGAAAATTTCCATAGATACATTGTGTTATGGAATTTTACAAATATAAAGTAAAACAAAAAATAAAACAAGTAAAGAAAAAGTCAGTCGGTGCAACCGACTTTGAAATACCCTACACCTATTTGGTTCAAATTTAAGGACATATCCATAAGTCATTTTAACACCATAAAAGCTGTTACTAATTTGATCGTAAGACATAGCCAAAGATAGTGAATACAACTAAATGTGCACTCTCATATAAAAAATTTTTTAAAAAATAAAACCCTAATATGGGTCTAATATCATCATACATTCATACACGTTAAAAATTAAAAAAGCTTTTAAGAGAGTTAAAAATATAAATAAGTCACGTGACTGTCGATTAACTATAGTATAAAGATTTAAAGAAGATAATTTGAGAAACAATTTTTTATTTGTACTTTTTTTTGTAAGCATGTATATGAATGCGATATGTATAAATGCTATTAAATATTATTGTTGAATGAAGTTCAATAGATTTTTTTTTTTACTTTACAAAAAGGTTTTTTATGAATGATTGTGTGCTGTTTTTGTAATTTTAGAAAGGAAAATGTGGAAATGTGAAAAAGAAAATCTGAAACAAAAAATATTTTGTTGAATTAAAAAATTATAGAAACGGTAAAGATAAATGTTTATATTTTTAACGTTTTTAAATTATATAGGCACATACATAAAAATATATAAAATATTTTTCTCAGCTTTATTTTTGTTATTACACATAATTTAATAATTTATACGGTTTTGAAAAATTTTAATATTTAAAATGTTATCAAATAATTCTAATATTTAAAATGTTATCTTCTTATGTTGTATACGGAAAAAGATATTATTTATAAAAGATTAATGTAACTTCTCTAGACTGATTAGGAAGCTTAGAAAAATATCCTTTAATTTTTACAAATAATTCATTTGGTAATATTGAAGAAGTTAAGCTTTTTATTGGCAAATTATTATAGATACAGCGAACGGAAGGTAAACGAAATTCAAGTTTTTCCCGTAAAAAGGTATAAACGGCTGTTGATTTAAAAAATATTAGGTGAGATAATTGTTTTTCCTCCTTTGAATAATAATATATATCATTCTTATTTTGCATACGACAAAATATTTCTCGGTTAGTTAAATTTTCATTAATCTTAACTGCTTTTCGTTTATTTAAAATTTTGTTTTTGCCTTTTAATTTTTTATTTTCATTTTTTAAAATTTGATTTTCGTTTTTCAATGTGCCTGTTAATATTCTATAATACGCTAAATTTCTTTCTTTTTTATGACAATGCTTACAAGAAGGTACATTATATTGAATTGAGTTCGTTTCCCAATTCATTTCATCTAAATTTTTCATAATAATATCATCATCAATAATTAAATTATTTGGAACAGTATTTATTTCTTCTAATGAGGTTTCTTCTGACAAAAAAAGTGAAGGACAAGCCTCCGAATATAATTTCCTCAGGCCAATATGAGATTCCTCGAAATGGCAGCTGCAAATATAAGGACTTTTTAAATTTTTTATGTAGTCAAATGATTGCCAACAAGCACTAGCCCACTTTTCATATTTTGCAGTATTCTTTGGTGGAAACTTAAAAAATTTTAAATTTTCTTTTCGAGAAGTATTTTTGCAACTTCATATGCAACAATTTCTAATCAACGGCATCTTGATTTAATAAATAATATATTAGGAAACACTTACCTGTATATTATTTGAAGATAGTAAACACCTTCTAACTTGTAGCACTAGTACTTTGTATTACTTGAAACTTTATTGTAACTTTAAATTTTAATGTACTAAATTCTTTTTCTTATACCACTTATACTAAATAATAATAATATTTTAAATTTTAAAATATTATATTACTTAGTATTAGAAAAAAGTATAAGAAACTTAGTAAAACCAAATTATAAAATAGTACTTATTAGCAGATAGTATTATTAGAAAACTATTAGGAAATAGTATTAGTAGATATTATTAGGGAATACTTTTTTTTAATAAAGATATAGTATTTATTAAAAGTTGGAATGTAATATAATTATTAATTAATTATTAATAAATATATTATCTGTATAATATTATTCGTTATTATACAGATCACGTTATTCGACATAAGAAATTTTCCCACGTAAAATTGAAAACACTTGTTATCAGAAAACCTAAATAACAATAAAGATAAAAACCAGTAAAACTGGAATACTAAAAGAAGAACTGTATATAATATGTACCTAAATCAAATTCTAATGCACTTCTTTAAGTATTTCAGTTTTACTGAAACACATTTACATTATTTTTTCTTTAATGTGTCTACACGTCTTTCTCTATATGTATTATTTTATTCATATGCAAGAAATTTTACATTTACAAGAAATTTAATTTTTTTCTTTATTATATTTCTTTTTTCTGAATTTAAAAGATCATATACTCATTCGATGGCTTCAAAATATTTTTATTCGATGGCTTCAGATATTTCAAATTTTTTATTAAAAAAATAAAGTCAACAAAGCTTTTATTTTGTTTTTGTTTTTTTTTTTCGTTCTCTAATTTAATAATGAAGAGAGTGTAAAGCTATAAGTTTTTTTTTTATTTCTTTTTTTTTATTTTAAAGAGCTTGAATTTTAAGGTTTTTGTTTTATATGGACTGTGCACATCTAGTTGTATTCATTATCTTTGACATAGCTAACCAAATAAACTTTATAATACTAGAAACATTTTCTAATTACACTATCTCTTAAAAAATGTATGGACATAAATGTTAGTGATGACGAAATTAAAAATTGCTATATAAAAAAAACATCAAAAAGAAATAAAGAGAAACAAACTGAGTTTCTATGCATTAATTTCAAATCTACTGCAACCAAGGAGATGATTTTAAAGAAAAAATTCAGCTGTATAGAAAAATTAAATAATAATGTTCTGAGCGACACTGTAAGCAAAGATGACAACAATAAAAAAAGGATTTATATTAATGAAGCTTTCACTAATTATAATAGAGCTTTATATTTGTCTACTAAAAAATTAAAAAAGGAAAAAAAATATGAATTTCTATGGTTTAAAAATTGCAATATTTATTTAAAAAAAATGGAGGGGGGTAAGACAATTGTTATCAGATCATTCGAAGATTTAGTTAAAATATAATTACTTATAACTAAAAATTCGGTCATTAAGTGAAATTATTAATTTAGATACGGATGATCTTATAAACAATGAACTTACCTTACCTACCATTAATAATGTTGATAGTTATAATTTTAATTGTTCAAATAAATTTATTTTAGTGCACCAAAATATGAGGAGCTTGAGACAAAACTTCGACTTACTGTTATCTAATCTTGAAGCACTTGTAACAGTTCCAGATTTAATTTTTGTTTCGGAAATATGGATATACAATGATGAAATTACTGAATATGAAATTCCAGGGTATGTTTTTAATGCTTGTACTAATGAAGGTTATGCTGCAGGTGGCGTAGGTTGTTTTGTTAGAAATACTTTTAATAGTCTAGCTTCAAGTTATAATCTTACTAGTGCGGACATTATGAAAATTAATTTTAATATTAACAATGTTGATTTTACGTGTTTGTGTGTATAGATTTCATATGCATAACTTTAGTTTATTCTTTAATGAATTTTGTGAATTGTTAGAAAACGAAAGAGCAAAAAATCTTTTAATTTTAGGTGATTTCAATTTAGATCTTTTAATAGAAAATGATGATGTTTCTAATCTTTTAAATTTATTAGCATTACACGGTTTAGCGTCTATTATAAATGAACCAACTAGGTTAGCTTCAGGAAAATGCATAGACCATATATATGTTCGATTTTCGGAATACTCGTTAGAAAGATGTGAGAAAATTATTATGGATTTAAATGTTTCTGATCACTGTATGATAGGTTTAACTATTAAAGATTTTTTTGTAAATAAAAAAAATAATTTTATGGATACTAAAAAGTGTACAAAAATTGACTATGTGAAATTAAATACGTGTTTAAAGTATGAATTTTGGGGAGAAGTTATTACTGAGAATGATACAAATAGAGCCTATGACAGTTTTATAAAACTTTTTAAATTACATATTTCTAAATGCAGTTTTCCTATTAATATATCTAAAAAATACAGAAGACTAAAACCATGGATCAATAATTATTTAGTAAATAAAATAAACCTTAAAAATAAATTAGGGAAAAAATGTTTAAATCTTCCTATATACCACAGTCTTAAAATCCGCTATAAAAAAATTTGCAAAGAGGTTAAAAAAGAAGTTAAGGAACAAAAAGACAATTTTTATAAAAATGTTATTTATAAGACAGGCTGGCAATTTAAAGGGAGAGTGGCGCGTGATTAATAATGTACTTAACAAAAACAATAATACCAGGGAATCTATTATATTGCAAAAAGATAATATTGAAATTTATGATGACCTTGAAATAGCTAATCTTTTTAGTGATTATTTTGCTAATCTGACTGATAATTTGTTTCCACAAATACACTCGTGCTCTTGTGAAAATAGCTTAAGTCTTCAGGAAGAAATTAACCTTAGAAATAGCTATGGTTTTGAACCAATATCTTCTTTAGACGTAGTTAAGGCGATTAATTCACTAAAGAATTCGCATTCGTGTGGTAATGATGGTCTTTCGAATATTCTTTTAAAAAAAGTTAAATTTATGATTTGTGACATTCTTGCATACATTTTTAACATGAGTGTTCATTCTGGTACTTTTCCTCACTCACTAAAAAGCGCTGTCGTTATCCCACTTTTTAAAAAAGGGAATTGCAAAGACATGAACAACTATAGGCCAATTTCACTACTTCCTTCGGTAGCAAAGATTTTTGAAAAAATTATGAAAAATAAAATATTAAGCTTTTTAAATAATGCAAATTTTTTCAGTTCTGCCCAATTTGGATTTAGGAACAATCTGTCTACCGAAGACGCTTTATTGAAACTGTGCTCAGAAATTTATGCCAACTTGGATAAGAGGAAATATACTGCAGGGTTATTTGTTGATATTACGAAAGCATTCGATATGGTTAACCATAAGATTTTGCTTCGTAAAATTGAAAATATTGGATTTAGGGGTTTTATGCTAGAATGGTTTACGAGTTACTTAGAGTCAAGATGTATAAAAGTTAAAATTGGGGAAAAACTGTCTAACGCTAAATATATTAGACAAGGAGTACCCCAAGGTTCTGTATTAGGACCTTTATTATTTTTGATTTATATTAACTCGTTACTTAAGCTAGAATTTAAAGGCAATCTTACTGCTTTTGCAGATGATTTAGGATGTGTGTATGAAGCAAATGATCTTCTTAACTTAAATTGTGATATTAACTATGACTTGAACTTATTGCGTAATTGGTTCTCACGTCATAAATTATTAATAAGTAACAAAACCAAAATTATGTTTTTCAACCTGTCTTGTCAAAAAAATTATGAAGTGCTATTTAAGTATCATGCACCAGAGTGTAACAAATTTAAACTAAAACAAACGTATTGTACTTGTACCGAAAGTTGTCTGTTTAATAATTCATTATCTTGTAGTAATAATTGTTTCAACATTGAAATAGTAGAGCATTTCAAATATTTAGGTTTTATCATTGATAATAAAATGAATTGGTCCGTACAGACAGAAGCCTTAAGACGTTATTTTCGTTCTAGTCTACGCAGTTTTTATTATTTACAAAATGTCTGTTCTTCGAAAGTAATGAAAATTTTTTATTATGGTATTTTTCAATCCAAGCTTCAATATGGAATTACTTGCTGGGGTGGAACTCAATGGAATAAAATTCAACCACTGCTTGTTTTACAAAAACAAGTAATAAGACGAATATTTAAAAAACCTCGACTATATCATACGTCTCCACTATTTAAAGAAGCTAAAATAATGACTATACGCCACCTGTATTGCTACAAAGTATTGAAAACTTTCTATATTAGATCGGGTTATCTGAATAATAGATTTTCTGTTATCTATGGATTGCGTACAAATAACATGTATTTTGTGTCTGTTCCAAGTTTTCGAACCACTGCTTTCCGTAACTTTTACAGCGTTGTTGCTTTCCGTCTATTCAACAGGTTGCCATTGTATATCAGAAAACTAAGAATTTTTAATCTGTTTAGCAAAAAACTTGGTCAATGGCTTCTAGATAAAGATGTCAGTGAGATTGAGGATTTGTTTAATATAATGATTTGATTACTAAATAACAGCTATTAACAATGATTATCACACATTAAGTATTAGATGCACTATATAAATTTTTATGTTTTTATGAATTAGAATTTTCCTTATTTTTTCATTTTTGTTTTGTTTTATATACCTTATATATTATACCTTTTATATAACTTAAATAAGTATTGCATTTTGAATTTTGTAGTTTGGTCGTTTTTTAATATAATTTTGGATTAAAATCATTTTAATAATTTTGGATTTTGTTTTTATATATATACTTTGTTCTTTATATAACTTCTTTTTTAATAAGCAGAAAATTTTTTCTTGTATTAAATTACTTCATTTATTTTGTTTTTTCAATAATATATATATATATTTTTTTTTTCATTTTTTAATTCTTTTGAATTATTTTAAATTTTAACACCCCACTTAATATTAATATTGAATTATATAGAATTAAGTACATTCATGGCATTAAGCACTATTTCTTAAGAAATATAAAATGTCACAAACATTTTTTAAATAAATAAATAATAAATAATAAAAATAAATAAATAAATATTACAAATTCTTACTAATTTATTTATTTAAAAATATTAAAAAACAAAAAAACTAGTTATAAATGAAAATATATTTATTCCAATTCAATTACAAAATGAAAAATTTCTAGTTATTAAATTTTGTGATAAAAAGCTAATCAAAGCATAATATATTTAATAATCCAAATTTTTCAAAATTGCAATTATTTTAAATGGCTAGTTAATATACCTAATAGAAAAGCTTATACGCAAAATATGCAATAAATGTATTTCTAAAATACAATTACAAATTTACACCTTTTCATATAATTCATTTAAATATAAAAATAAATTTTACATAAATGCAGTAAGTACATTTGAATTCTTCAAAGCTATGACCACTACAATTAAGTCTAAATTCCGGGGACACATAGGAAATAGGAAATATATTCTTTGGCTTCGAAATTATACTCGTTCGGTCTCAAATCGATCAAAAGCTTCTAGAATCCGAACTCATTGATCAAACTCGACCAGAACCAATTCCAATGGTACTTTCATTACTAGTAACCTAGAATTTAAATTTCATCAAAATAGCGGCATTATTTTTTGAGTTATGGTGTTTTTAAGATATATGTTTGTTAGCCCTTGAACTTTTCAAATAATTCAAATAATTTTTACAAATAATTCATTTGGTAATATTGAAGAAGTTAAGCTTTTTATTGGCAAATTATTATAGATACAGCGAACGGAAGGTAAACGAAATTCAAGTTTTTCCCGTAAAAAGGTATAAACGGATGTTGATTTAAAAAATATTAGGTGAGATAATTGTTTTTCCTCCTTTGAATAATAATATATATCATTCTTATTTTGCATACGACAAAATATTTCTCGGTTAGTTAAATTTTCATTAATCTTAACTGCTTTTCGTTTATTTAAAATTTTGTTTTTGCCTTTTAATTTTTTATTTTCATTTTTTAAAATTTGATTTTCGTTTTTCAATGTGCCTGTTAATATTCTATAATACGCTAAATTTCTTTCTTTTTTATGACAATGCTTACAAGAAGGTACATTATATTGAATTGAGTTCGTTTCCCAATTCATTTCATCTAAATTTTTCATAATAATATCATCATCAATAATTAAATTATTTGGAACAGTATTTATTTCTTCTAATGAGGTTTCTTCTGACAAAAAAAGTGAAGGACAAGCCTCCGAATATAATTTCCTCAGGCCAATATGAGATTCCTCAAAATGGCAGCTGCAAATATAAGGACTTTTTAAATTTTTTATGTAGTCAAATGATTGCCAACAAGCACTAGCCCACTTTTCATATTTTGCAGTATTCTTTGGTGGAAACTTAAAAAATTTTAAATTTTCTTTTCGAGAAGTATTTTTGCAACTTCATATGCAACAATTTCTAATCAACGGCATCTTGATTTAATAAATAATATATTAGGAAACACTTACCTGTATATTATTTGAAGATAGTAAACACCTTCTAACTTGTAGCACTAGTACTTTGTATTACTTGAAACTTTATTGTAACTTTAAATTTTAATGTACTAAATTATTTTTCTTATACCACTTATACTAAATAATAATAATATTTTAAATTTTAAAATATTATATTACTTAGTATTAGAAAAAAGTATAAGAAACTTAGTAAAACCAAATTATAAAATAGTACTTATTAGCAGATAGTATTATTAGAAAACTATTAGGAAATAGTATTAGTAGATATTATTAGGGAATACTTTTTTTTAATAAAGATATAGTATTTATTAAAAGTTGGAATGTAATATAATTATTAATTAATTATTAATAAATATATTATCTGTATAATATTATTCGTTATTATACAGATCACGTTATTCGACATAAGAAATTTTCCCACGTAAAATTGAAAACACTTGTTATCAGAAAACCTAAATAACAATAAAGATAAAAACCAGTAAAACTGGAATACTAAAAGAAGAACTGTATATAATATGTACCTAAATCAAATTCTAATGCACTTCTTTAAGTATTTCAGTTTTACTGAAACACATTTACATTATTTTTTCTTTAATGTGTCTACACGTCTTTCTCTATATGTATTATTTTATTCATATGCAAGAAATTTTACATTTACAAGAAATTTAATTTTTTTCTTTATTATATTTCTTTTTTCTGAATTTAAAAGATCATATACTCATTCGATGGCTTCAAAATATTTTTATTCGATGGCTTCAGATATTTCAAATTTTTTATTAAAAAAATAAAGTCAACAAAGCTTTTATTTTGTTTTTGTTTTTTTTTTCGTTCTCTAATTTAATAATGAAGAGAGTGTAAAGCTATAAGTTTTTTTTTTATTTCTTATTTTTTATTTTAAAGAGCTTGAATTTTAAGGTTTTTGTTTTATATGGACTGTGCACATCTAGTTGTATTCATTATGTTTGACATAGCTAACCAAATTAACTTTATAATACTAGAAACATTTTCTAATTACACTATCTCTTAAAAAATATTACAAATTCTTACTAATTTATTTATTTAAAAATATTAAAAAACAAAAAAACTAGTTAAAAATGAAAATATATTTATTCCAATTCAATTACAAAATGAAAAATTTCTAGTTATTAAATTTTGTGATAAAAAGCTAATCAAAGCATAATATATTTAATAATCCAAATTTTTCAAAATTGCAATTATTTTAAATGGCTAGTTAATATACCTAATAGAAAAGCTTATACGCAAAATATGCAATAAATGTATTTCTAAAATACAATTACAAATTTACACCTTTTCATATAATTCATTTAAATATAAAAATAAATTTTACATAAATGCAGTAAGTACATTTGAATTCTTCAAAGCTATGACCACTACAATTAAGTCTAAATTCCGGGGACACATAGGAAATAGGAAATATATTCTTTGGCTTCGAAATTATACTCGTTTGGCCTCAAATCGATCAAAAGCTTCTAGAATCCGAACTCATTGATCAAACTCGACCAGAACCAATTCCAATGGAACTTTCATTACTAGTAACCTAGAATTTAAATTTCATCAAAATAGCGGCATTATTTTTTGAGTTATGGTGTTTTTAAGATATATGTTTGTTAGCCCTTGAACTTTTCAAGGGTTCCAGAACCCGAAATTATGGTACGATTTCGCCCATGTGCAGTCTCCGTCATACTTCCAATACTAGTCAACGCTTGTACACAATTGGATCGTTCTATCTTAATTTTAAGTTACAAGTTTTATTAATTTCGATGATAAACTTTTACACATTGGGGGGTCTAAGAAAGGTACAAAATTAGAGGAACACGCAGGAAATAGTAAAGAACACCCATGTGCCAAATTTGAAGCTTCTACATTTGTTTCAAGTTACTATCTTTATTAAATTCGAAAATATGCTTTAAGGTCCTTGGAACTGAGTGACTGGTCCACACCCACTACTCCAATTGGGCTCAAATTTCAAGGACACTAAGGAAATCGAAAGCGACACCCTGAAACCAAATTTGGAGGTTCTATCTTCATTGGTTTCGGAATTATGCTAGTTTGGCCTAAATTCGATCAAAAAGTTCTAAGTTCCGAACCCATTGTCCAATCCTCCCCGTACGCAATCGCCGCCGTAGTTTCATTACCAATAACCTACAGCACAAATTTAATGAAGATAGCGTCATTAGTTGTTGAGTTTTCGTGATTATTTACATATGATCGTTAGCCCTTCGATCGATTAAAAGGTCCAGAATCCGAACCAATATCGGAACCCGCCGTACTTTCAGTCCTAGTAACCTCCAGTTAAAATTTCATCAAGATAGCTCCATTCTTTTTTGAGTTATCGTGCCTACGGATGGACGGACGGGCATGGCTATATCGACTCAGGAGGTCACGCTGATCACAAATATATATACTTTTCCATATCTAGCTCGCTTCCTTTAGGTAGTTACAAACACCATACCAAAGTTAATATATCCTTTTAGCTATTCTGTTGGTGTAGGGTATAAAAAGCTTTTAAAAGAGTTAAAAATATAAATAATTCACGTCACTGTCGATTAACTATAGTATAAAGATTTAAAGAAGATAATTTGAGAAAGAATTTTTAATTTGTACTTTTTTTTGTAAGCATGTATATGAATGCGATGTATAAATGCTATTAAATATTATTGTTGAATGAAGTTTAATAGATTTTATTTTTACTTCACAAAAAGGTTTTTTATGAATGATTGTGTGCTGTTTTTGTAATTTTAGAAAGGAAAATGTGGAAATGTGAAAAAGAAAATCTGAAACAAAAAATATTTTGTTGAATTAAAAAATTATAGAAACGGTAAAGATAAATGTTTATATTCTTAACGTTTTTAAATTATATAGGTACTTACACAAAAATATATAAAATATTTTTCTCAGCTTTATTTTTGTTATTACACTTAATTTAATAACTTATACGGTTTTGAAAAATTTTAATATTTAAAATGTTATCAAATAATTCTAATATTTAAAATGTTATCTTCTTATGTTGTATACGGAAAAAGATATTATTTATAAAAGATTAATGTAACTTCTCTAGACTGATTAGGAAGCTTAGAAAAATATCCTTTAATTTTTACAAATAATTCATTTGGTAATATTGAAGAAGTTAAGCTTTTTATTAGCAAATTATTATAGATACAGCGAACGGAAGGTAAACGAAATTCAAGTTTTTCCCGTAAAAAGGTATAAACGGCTGTTGATTTAAAAAATATTAGGTGAGATAATTGTTTTTCCTCCTTTGAATAATAATATATATCATTCTTATTTTGCATACGACAAAATATTTCTCGGTTAGTTAAATTTTCATTAATCTTAACTGCTTTTCGTTTATTTAAAATTTTGTTTTTGCCTTTTAATTTTTTATTTTCATTTTTTAAAATTTGATTTTCGTTTTTCAATGTGCCTGTTAATATTCTATAATACGCTAAATTTCTTTCTTTTTTATGACAATGCTTACAAGAAGGTACATTATATTGAATTGAGTTCGTTTCCCAATTCATTTCATCTAAATTTTTCATAATAATATCATCATCAATAATTAAATTATTTGGAACAGTATTTATTTCTTCTAATGAGGTTTCTTCTGACAAAAAAAGTGAAAGACAAGCCTCCGAATATAATTTCCTCAGGCCAATATGAGATTCCTCAAAATGGCAGCTGCAAATATAAGGACTTTTTAAATTTTTTATGTAGTCAAATGATTGCCAACAAGCACTAGCCCACTTTTCATATTTTGCAGTATTCTTTGGTGGAAACTTAAAAAATTTTAAATTTTCTTTTCGAGAAGTATTTTTGCAACTTCATATGCAACAATTTCTAATCAACGGCATCTTGATTTAATAAATAATATATTAGGAAACACTTACCTGTATATTATTTGAAGATAGTAAACACCTTCTAACTTGTAGCACTAGTACTTTGTATTACTTGAAACTTTATTGTAACTTTAAATTTTAATGTACTAAATTCTTTTTCTTATACCACTTATACTAAATAATAATAATATTTTAAATTTTAAAATATTATATTACTTAGTATTAGAAAAAAGTATAAGAAACTTAGTAAAACCAGATTATAAAATAGTACTTATTAGCAGATAGTATTATTAGAAAACTATTAGGAAATAGTATTAGTAGATATTATTAGGGAATACTTTTTTTTAATAAAGATATAGTATTTATTAAAAGTTGGAATGTAATATAATTATTAATTAATTATTAATAAATATATTATCTGTATAATATTATTCGTTATTATACAGATCACGTTATTCGACATAAGAAATTTTCCCACGTAAAATTGAAAACACTTGTTATCAGAAAACCTAAATAACAATAAAGATAAAAACCAGTAAAACTGGAATACTAAAAGAAGAACTGTATATAATATGTACCTAAATCAAATTCTAATGCACTTCTTTAAGTATTTCAGTTTTACTGAAACACATTTACATTATTTTTTCTTTAATGTGTCTACACGTCTTTCTCTATATGTATTATTTTATTCATATGCAAGAAATTTTACATTTACAAGAAATTTAATTTTTTTCTTTATTATATTTCTTTTTTCTGAATTTAAAAGATCATATACTCATTCGATGGCTTCAAAATATTTTTATTCGATGGCTTCAGATATTTCAAATTTTTTATTAAAAAAATAAAGTCAACAAAGCTTTTATTTTGTTTTTGTTTTTTTTTTCGTTCTCTAATTTAATAATGAAGAGAGTGTAAAGCTTTAATTTTTTTTTTTATTTCTTTTTTTTTATTTAAAAGAGCTTGAATTTTAAGGTTTTTGTTTTATATGGACTGTGCACATCTAGTTGTATTCATTATCTTTGACATAGCTAACCAAATAAACTTTATAATACTAGAAACATTTTCTAATTACACTATCTCTTAAAAAATATTACAAATTCTTACTAATTTATTTATTTAACAAGTAAAGAAACAGTCAGTCGGTGCAACCGACTTAGAAATACCCTACACCTATTTGGTTCAAATTTAAGGACATATCCATAAGTCATTTTAACACCATAGAAGCTGTTATTAATTTGATCGTAAGACATAGCTAACCAAATTAACTGTATAATACTAAAAACATTTTCTAATTACCCTATCTATTAAAAAATACTACAAATTCTTACTAATTTATCTATTTAAAAATATTAAAAAACAAACAGACTTGAAATAAATGAAAATATATTTATTCCAATTCAATTACCAAATTAAAAAAATTCTAATTATTAAATTTTGTGATAAAAAGATAATCAAAGCATAATATATTTAATAATCCAAATTTTTAAAAATTGCAATTATTTTAAATGGTTAGTTTATATACCTAATAGAAAAGCTTATAATCGCAAAATAGGCAATAAATGTATTTCTAAAATACAATTAAAAGTTTACACCTTTTCATATAATTCATTTAAATATAAAAATAAATTTTACATAAATGCAGCAAGTACCATTGAACATAGCTGAACCACTACAATTAAGTCTAGATTTCGGAGACACATAGGACATAGGAAATATATTCTTTGGCTTCAAAATTAAACTCGACCACAACCAATTCCCATGGTACTTTCATTACTAGTAACCTACTGTTAAATTTCATCAAAATACCGGCATTATTTTTTGAGTTATGGTGTTTGTAAGATATATGTTTGTTAGTCCTTGAACTTTTCAAGGGTTCCAGGGCCCGAAATTATGGTACGATTTCGCCCATATGCAGTCCCGTCATACTTTCAATACTAGTTAACCCTTGTACACAATTGGAACGCTCTATCTTAATTTTAAGTTACTTTTATTAATTTCGATGATAAGCTTTTACACATTGGGGGGTCTAAGAGAGGTTCTGAACCACCACTCCAATTGATCCCAAATTAGGGGGGCACGCAAGAAATAGTAAAGAACACCCTTGTGGCAAATTGGAAGCTTCTACATTTGTTTCAAGTTACTATCTTTATTAATTTCGAAAATATGATTTAAGGGCCTAAGAACTGAGTGGCTGGTCCCCGATCCACTACTAGCTATGTGAATCGATCTAGCTATGTGTGTCCGTCCGTCCGTCCGTCCGTCCGTCCGTCAGCACGATAACTCAAAAACTATAAGAGCTAGAGTTCTGAAACTTTCACAAAGTAATTTTTAGACAATTTCTAGGTTCCCTATTGTTTTTGGTTAAAATCGGACCAAGTCTTCGGGGAGCTGCCATACAACTTTTTTGCACCAATATGAATTTCTTCAAAAGTAATTATACTACGAGAATGAAAATTACACACGGTTAGTTTTATAATGACTCCGGCACTTATATGAAGTTTCAAAATGTTAGGGCCCCATTTTCGGGGGGCTGCCATACAACTTCTTTGCACCAATATGAATTTCTTCAAAACTAATTATACTACGAGGCTGAAAATTTCACACGGTTAGTTATATAATAAATCGAGCACTTATATGAAGTTTCAAAATGTTAGGGCCCCATTTTCGGGGAGCTGCCATACAACTTTTTTGCACCAATATGAATTTCTTCAAAACTATTTATACTACGGGGATGAAAATTACACACGGTTAGTTTTATAATGACTCTGGCACTTATATGAAGTTTCAAAATGTTAGGGCCCCATTTTCGGGGGACTGCCATACAACTTCCTTGCACCAATATGAATTTCTTCAAAACTATTTATACTACGCGGATGAAAATTACACACGGTTAGTTATATAATGAATCGAGCACTTATATGAAGTTTCAAAATTTTAGGGCCCCATTTTCGGGGGGCTGCCATACAAAGTTTTCGATTCAATAACTTTGAATCTAATGAAGCTACAAGGTTAAAATTAAAATTGGGCAGATAAATTAATAGGGCAAGTTACTTGGCAAAGCTGGACATCACTCGGACCTTCGGACTTTTAGGGTGGGCCAATTTTTTTTGTTTTGTTTTTTATTTTTTTTATTTTTTTTTTTTTTTTTTTTAAGCTAAAGTTATGGGACAATGAATGAAAATTTTGTTTTTTGTTTTGTGATTTTTTTTTTTTTTTGTTAATTTTTTTTTTTTTTTTTTACGTCAAAATTATGGAGTAATGAGTTAAATGTATAAGGGAAGTAAATTACGGTTTATTTTATACACCATAGTGGGTATGCACGGGTATCTAAAAGTTGACAAGGGCAACTATAATCTTCCTCGTTTTTTTCTTTTTTTACAACACTAATGTCTTTGTTTTAAAGATCCTACCGACTGCGCCACTTACTTTTTCGACAAACGTGTGATAAAATTTTATTCAAAAAAAATAAAGGGAATAAAATAACAAATGACTTATAATTTTATAAATTGCTTTCTTTATTGGTTACTACCTTAATAATGATCAATGAATTTCTTTTACATTCTTATTTTAACTAAAAATTATTCTAAAGCTTATTTCTAAAATTTCTTATCAGCAAAACGATAAATTACAATAAGGTTATTTACTTTATCGATTTGTTGTTATAAAAATTTATGAAATTATTTCAACATAACTTAAACGCAACAAAAAATGTTTCATATTTCAGTTTACGTTTTTGTTGTTGTTAATTAAATTGTTTAATGCATAAGTGCATTGAACAATTTGTATTTCGTAAACAAAAATGTTTCGTATTTCAAAAAATTTGTTTTAATGCAAAGTGCATTGAACATTTTATTTTTTTTATCTTGCTTCTAAAATTAGGTTAAAATTTGATATAATAAAAATTGTAGGATAAGCTAATTTTGAATTTAAATAAAAGGAAAGTAAAAGTAAGAAAAGTGAATTATATTTTAAAGTAAGGTGTTTGGGATTTTAATGGAAGGGCAATTTAGTTATTGGCGGGCAATCTTGGTGGTGAGGGGCAATCCTCTGGTGGTGAGGGGCAATCCCTCTGGTGGTGAGGGGCAATCCCTCTGGTGGTGAGGGCAATACCTCTGGTGGTGAGGGGCAATCCCTCTGGTGGTGAGGGGCAATCCCTCTGGTGGTGAGGGGCAATCCCTCTGGTGGTGAGGGGCAATCCCTCTGGTGGTGAGGGGCAATCTTGTGACTTGTGGTGGAGAAGGGTGTGATGATGTAACTATATATTTGACATCTTAAAACTACCTGTCATTTGAGAAGTTAATTATATTTAATAGTATTTAAATATTAATAAAGTGAAAAAATTAAGGCTTATTGCTGATAGAAATATAAAGAATATTTTTTTAAAATGGAAGGGGGTAAGTGCTTATTGGTTATCAAATAAAAAATATGATTTAACATAATCTATTCAAGAGAATTTTAATTAAAGCCATCTGCCGGAAACTATTTATCTACTCTGTCAAATAATATTTTACAAGGGCTGAAGTATCTGACAATAGTTGAGAGTAGAAAAGAGTTTACACCTCATAAAGGAATAAAAGCTATAATATTTATTTGTTTTAAGAAACTTATGAGTCATGGCTCATGACCATGTATAGAAATATATTTTCGTCAATAAAAAACTTAGGAAATATTAAATAAATAAACTAGACAAAAAGGTATAAAGCAAACTAAGGAATTCAGAATCATTTTTCGCATGTTTTCAGAACTTTAATTTGTTGTAACAATTAAATTTAAAAATGAAAAAAGGGTAGGAAAAATTTATTCTGTGATTTATTGAAAAACTTTTTTTTTTGCTATAAATCTTAAGATTGAGATTTAAAAAAAGACTTCGGTCAACTTGACTACTTTTCTACTTCTGGCAGCTTCAATATAATATAATACTAAATACTAAACTTATGAATTATGATTTGCTAAATTTTGTTGCACATATTATGTATTCATAGAGTTTTTTAATTAATAGCAAAAATAGCTCGAATTTCGAGCACAGGGCGATACTAGTAGTATTTTAAGTTTTAACAGTTTTTCCAAGAAAGAAGCCTACATTTCTCTCATAAATTCATAAACAATCGAGGAAGAGCGTAGTAGAACTTTCAGGTAAATAAAAAATAAAATATACAATGAAAAGCAGATTTTTAAACCTTTTCTAAACCAGCGATTATATTTTATTCAAACGCTGGCAAATCAAGTAAACTACTATTTACTTAGTACAATGACATAATGGCAAATTTAGTATAACCTTTTGACCTCTCAATGGAATTTTAATTTAAGTTGATGTTCTTGAAAAAAGTTAACGCAAGAATGGTGTACATGTTAATTTTAAGATGAGATAAAGCAATTTTTTTTAAATTATTCTAGCAATTTTTCAACAAATTTATCAAATTTCACTTTAAACTTTTCATAATTATTAAATAATAACAATAATAATTCAAGGAGCTCCAAATTGTCAAGAAGCAGAAGACGTAAAGAAAAATTAGAGATTGCAAACTGTTTTTTAAATTTTTGTTTCAGAATCGGTTAAAAGAACTCGACAAAACATTTTTTTAAACATTCCCCTAATTCAAAGAACTTTTACCTACTTTCAAAAATTGGATGTAATTTACCTACAAAAATTTTTTTTTTGAATAATCGTAGGAATGATAAGTATATACATGTACGCATACAAAATTTTCATTCAGGTGGTCAAACTGTTTCTGTTTAAGAGTAAAGTAATGAAAAAATCTGTAAAAAGCTGCTGTGCTACAATGGGTTAACAGAGCACAACAAACCGCTTTTTGAAAATTTGATCAAGCAATATTTCGCAAAATTAGACGTTATATCCTTCCCAAATTTTTTTTGGAATAATTGTCGGGCGGAAAGGGTTAACAAATTCCAAGTCTGTTAATAGAGTGAACTCCATTCTCAAAGAAGTGCACATATACCAAATATGAAGTCAATCGGTCGAACCATTTCTAACTTATAGCAAAGTGACGAAAAAACCTATAAAAAGCTGTTGAGCCACAACGGGTTAACGGAACTCCACAAATATTTTTTTGAAACTTTCTTTTAACCAAAGCAGTACTTCGAAAAATTGGCCGAAACTTGCTTTTTTGCAATTTGCTAATATATAAAGAAGAAATTTGTTTGTTTGTTTGTTTGTCCAGTATTCATGTGAAAACCACTGGTCCGATTGTCACAATATTTTAAAGGAATAATTCTGAGATCCCGGGGGTGACATATGCTATGTCACATTTTTATAAGTCATCAGGTTGCGGCATCAGAGCCGTTTTAAGCTTTTTCGTTTATTTGATGTCGAGTCAAAATTGTTAGATCGATTGACTTGAAATTTGGCACATATGTTTCCCTTATCACCCGAAATTAGTTGTATAAATTTAGTTGGAATAAATTAACCCTTTCGGCCTGGCGGTCTTCCAAAATATTTTGTGTTTCCGATTTGTGTCCAATTTTACAGGGTGATTTCGCAGTCGAGAAGAGAGCCTGACACAAATTTTTATTGAGTTCGGTTAACCCGTTTGGTCACGAGGGCGCAATGAAGCTTTTTCAATGTTGTTGATGTCGAGTCAAAACGGTTTGACCGAATGATTTGAAATTTTGCTCAAATGTTCCTCTTAGCAACCGCAATTAATTATATAAATTTGGTTGGAATAAATTAACCCATTTCGGCCTGACGGGTTTCCAAAGCATTTGTTTTTCCGATTTTTGTGTAATTTTACAGGCTGATTTTGCAGTCGAAAAGAGAGGCTTACACAAATTTTTGTTGAGTCCCGTTAACCCGCTTGGACACGAGGGCGTAATGAAGCTTTTTCAATGTTTTTGATTTCCAAAAGAGGGGCTGGAAAAAGTTTTAGTTAAGTTCGAATAACCCGTTTTCGACGACGACGCCATGAAGTTTTCTATAAATATTATTTGCTTAAACGATTAAAACAATTTTATTGAAAATTTTGTACCAGCATTTTAATTATAAAAACCCACAGGGTTAATTTGGTTATGACCTGTTTACGCGCTTCGCACAAAGATTTAATGAAAGTTTAAAATGTTAATACTAAACGCAAGTTAATCTTTATTCCAAAAGCTTACTTCAATAGGGTATACTAAATTTGCCATAAGTAGTTGTTGAATATTTTATAACTGCATCATCGGCATATGGTTAAATTGAGCCTTTAAGATTAAAACCGGTATATGTCATCGATTTAGATTTTAAAAAGGTCCAGCCCTAGGGTAGACCCTTGTTGGACACCTTTTTTACTTCAAAGAATTTCGCTAAGAGAATTTCCCATTTTAACTCTCTGTATCCTATCAGTTAAATAAGATTTGATAAAACTTAAGTCCGCCGGAGTGAAACCAAGGTTCATCAATTTTAAAATGACAATCTCGTGGTCAACACAGTCAAAAGCAGTTTGTAAATTTATTAATATGCATGTTACAACATTGCCATTACCAATGCTATTTATTATAAAATTCGTTAAACTAAGACATGTTGCTGAAAAATGGAGTTGTTCTCAAAACTATATCTTCATGCAAAATGCTATTAGTCCTAAGGAAGTCTTTTAGCCGGTGTTTGATTATAATTTCAAATATTTTAGATTGAACGATTAGCACCGAAATTGGCGGTAATTAGACGGTTCTGTGATTTTACCTGATTTGTATATGGGGTTGACTTTTGCTTTCTTGAGCCTTAATTTCGCTGCTTGTTAATTTCGCTAATACAGGAGATAACTGAGTTGAAAATTTTTTAATAAATTGGGTAGAGATGTTGCCATACTCTGTGGCTACTGACGGTTTAAGTTCAGCAACTGTTTCTTACACTTCTTCATTTGTCAAATGAAGACAAAAATTGTTGTTTACAGTTCTTCTTATACTATTTATATTTATTAGGTTCTTTGGAAGAGGTGAGGTATTTATTTCATTCGTTACATTTACAAAAAACTAATTCATATTGTTGGGTATGTTATTTTCATTGCATACAGTTTTATTATTGATTTGTAAGGACTAGATAATTGAGTTTGGACTAGTATTGAAATCAGTCCTGAACATTGTTTTTTCGTAAAATCTCCACAAGTTTGTAGAATTAAATATTTCAGAAGAATGTCTTTTGAAAAGTATTTTTTTTTGCCTTGTAAAATCATTTGACTAACTTGGAGTCCCGATTTCTTATATAGGTTTTAAACACTAGTTTACGATTTTTATCTAATTTTTATTTTATTTAGTATTTCTTTAGTCATCAATTTTTTTTTATTTTCTCCCGTTTTAACCAAAAAAGTTTTCGTAATCTTTATTATAACTAGTATCGCCCTGTGCTCGAAATTCTACTGATTTGTTTTAAATAATGAGAGGTATAATTTTTTTTAATTCTGCGTGCTTTGCGTTTGTATGTCAATCATTCTATTTAATATGAAATTGTGTTTAATTTTATTATTGATGATTTTGAACGCAGTTAAGTAAAATTCCCGTTTACAAACATTTGTGAAACTCAGACATCTATTAGAATAGAGTAAATTTGTGGGGAATATTAGAGGGTAAAAAAGAATTATTTTTATTCCTTTCTTTTGCGTTATAACAGGCTGATTTAATGTTTGCTCCCTCCCATAATGGATTTAGATAAACAATATGTGACATTATATAGAAGGAATATATTGAATATAATGCATCCGTGGAGATGAATCTCCGTAGTTTATGTAATTAAAAAAACTTTTTATCGATAGTCAAACCCTCATAGATATAGTTATCTACAGATTAGATGTCTTGTGTTTTGTATTAAAAGTTTGAAGAGCTTTATGATTTGTTGCCTAACAAAAGGATCTTGATTTTTTAACATTTAACATTAATTTGTGGTTAGTTATCCAGAGTTCAAGTGTATTTAAATCGTTCTCAATATACCTTCTCAATTCAATTTCAGTAGTTGTTGAATATTTTATAACTGCATCATCGGCATATTAAGATTAAAACCGGGATATGTCATCGATTTAGATTTTAAAAAGGTCCAGCCCTAGGGTAGACCCTTGTTGGACACCTTTTTTACTTCAAAGAATTTCGCTAAGAGAATTTCCCATTTTAACTCTCTGTATCCTATCAGTTAAATAAGATTTGATAAAACTTAAGTCCGCCGGAGTGAAACCAAGGTTCATCAATTTTAAAATGACAATCTCGTGGTCAACACAGTCAAAAGCAGTTTGTAAATTTATTAATATGCATGTTACAACATTGCCATTACCAATGCTATTTATTATAAAATTCGTTAAGCTAGGACATGTTGCTGAAAAATGGAGTTGTTCTCAAAACTATATCTTCATTCAAAATGCTATTAGTCCTAAGGAAGTGGTTTAGCCGGTGTTTGATTATAATTTCAAATATTTTAGATTGAACGATTAGCACCGAAATTGGCGGTAATTAGACGGTTCTGTGATTTTACCTGATTTGTATATGGGGTTGACTTTTGCTTTCTTGAGCCTTAATTTCGCTGCTTGTTAATTTCGCTAATACAGGAGATAACTGAGTTGAAAATTTTTTAATAAATTGGGTAGAGATGTTGCCATACTCTGTGGCTACTGACGGTTTAAGTTCAGCAACTGTTTCTTACACTTCTTCATTTGTCAAATAAAGACAAAAATTGTTGTTTACAGTTCTTCTTATACTATTTATATTTATTAGGTTCTTTGGAAGAGGTGAGGTATTTATTTCATTCGTTACATTTACAAAAAACTAATTCATATTGTTGGGTATGTTATTTTCATTGCATACAGTTTTATTATTGATTTGTAAGGACTAGATAATTGAGTTTGGACTAGTATTGAAATCAGTCCTGAACATTGTTTTTTCGTAAAATCTCCACAAGTTTGTAGAATTAAATATTTCAGAAGAATGTCTTTTGAAAAGTATTTTTTTTTGCCTTGTAAAATCATTTGACTAACTTGGAGTCCCGATTTCTTATATAGGTTTTAAACACTAGTTTACGATTTTTATCTAATTTTTATTTTATTTAGTATTTCTTTAGTCATCAATTTTTTTTTATTTTCTCCCGTTTTAACCAAAAAAGTTTTCGTAATCTTTATTATAACTAGTATCGCCCTGTGCTCGAAATTCGAGCTATTTTTGCTTTTAAGTTAACATATAAAATTCGTTTTGTGTAAGTTATATTAGACTATACATAATAAAAATTATGCCAACAGTGTTGTCAACAATTCTTGCGCTTGAAATTTGCTTAAAAAAAGTTTATAATTTTTTTAATTATTAAAACGTTGTTAAGTACCGATTTTTTAGTTTTATTCCTATAGCTTAAGCCGCTTTAAAGAGAGGATAAATTGGTACAGTTAAATTAAATTAAAATTCTAAATACATATAAATATTATTCTTATAAATACATATTTCTAAACATATGCATATATTTATTGAAGTCAAACACCCAAAATTCGAGTTAATGCTGTCCTTCATATAGCAAACTGTACTTTTTTCTAAACATTTTAGTACGATTTGAACTATGTTGTACGTATTCTGTATCCAAATTAAAAAACTCTATGAATACATAATATGTAAAACAAAATTTAACATATCATAATTCATAAGTTTAGTAATTAGTATTATATTATATTGAAGCTGTCAGAAGTACAAATAATAGTCAAGTTAACCGAAGTCTTTTTTTAAATCTCAATCTTAAGATTTATAGCAAAAAAAAATGTTTTCAAAGAATAAATTTTTCCTACCCTTTTTCCATTTTTAAATTTAATAGCTACAATATAGGTAAATTTTTACTACGAATGTATGCCTATTTAAAGTTCTGGAAACATGCAAAAATTAATCTGAATTCATTAGTTTACTTTATACCTTTTTGTCTAGTTTATTCATTTAATATTTGTTAAGTTTTTTATTGAGAAAAATATATTTCTATACATGGTCATGAGCCATGACTCATAAGTTTCTTAAAACAAATAAATATTATTGCTTTCATTCCTTTATGAGGAGTAAACTCTTTTCTACTCTCAACTATTGCTTGCTACTCCAGCCCTTGTAAAAGAGTATATGACAGAGTAGATAAATAATTTGCAGATAGCAGATGGCTTTAATTAAAATTCTTTTGAATAGGTTATGTTAAATCATATTTTTTATTTGATAACCAATAAGCACTTACCCCCTTCCATTTTAAAAAATATTCTTTATATTTATATCAGCAATAAACCTTAATTTTTTCCCTTTATTAATGTTTAAATACTATTAAATATAATTAACTTTTCAAATTACAGGTAGTTTTAAAATGTCAAATATATATATGACGATTAATCTAACAATTATGTACTCCTGAAACAAAAATTAGCGTTCCATTTAAAAACTACGCCTATCTAATCTTCATGTACACTTTTTGATATATAAAATTTGTTCGTTTTGTCAAAGTAAAACTAAAAATAGTTTTTTTATTATAAAAAAAAATTATTCGATGTTGAAAATGTTAAATAAACTTTTCAATTATTAGAATGGAATCAAAAATACGTCTGTCTAATATCCATTTTCGGTAAATCGATACGCGCGTACAGTATTTAATTTATCAAAAATATTTATTTGAATGTTTTAATTTAGTACCTACAAAAAAATATTTTTAATTTCATATTATAGGTACCTACCTATGTAAGATATTTGAATATAAAATATTTTTTAATAAAAATTATTTTAAAAAAATATTATTTTTTAAAACATAATATTAGAAATATAAGAAAAACCAATAATAATATTTTTATACATTTTGTCAATATTTGTAAATTTTAAAAATCCGATATACAGTACATTGCGTTACGCGTATTTTCGCTGCTCTAATGTAAATTTAAGTACCTATTTATTTCTCAATTTTTTTACAGAAATTATACGCTGTACGCTTTTATTTTCCTTGGGACCTAAGGAACAAATAACTTTTTTTGAGAAAGATAATTTTTTTAGTTTTGCAAACATATTGTACTGTAGGTATTTTCAATTTATTTGAATATATGTATGTTTTAAACAAAATTATTTAAAAAAAATGTTATTTTAAAATATTTTATTTTTAAAATTTAATCGTAGCAACATAAGGAAAAAAAATTACAATATGTTTATACACTTTGTCAATTTTTAAATTTTAAAACTCTGAGGTACAGTGCTCGCATATGCTTTCATGTAAATTTTTTTACATAACTAATTATTTCAAAATTTTTGACAGAAACTGGATGCCGTACATGCTAATTTTGGCTGATCCATAAGAAACAAATCATTTTTCTTAAGAAATATTATTTTTTTTTTAAGTTTCTGCATATTTCAGAATCCGGTTTTTAATTTTACAAAAAACTCAACAAAAAGCAACAACAATTTACGATTTACAAAAAAATTTTTTTTTAGTACCTACTGTCAAAGATAATGAATACAACTCATTATCTTTGCTACTGTTTAATAATAAATTGCAAACAAAAACAAAATACTGTAATTTTCGGTTATAACGACCATTTTGGGACGGAAAATATTCATCGTAATAAACGAATGTCGTTTTAAAAGAATGCTGTGAATTTTGAAAAATTAGTATAAGACTTGAACATTGTAGAATGTGCTTATTCTAGAATCGACACTTCGAACTCATTTGCTAGAATTATATTTGATGTGTCAGCCTCAAGCCTATGTATAGTGCTTTTTTTCTATTGAAATTTTTTTTTGTATTTTTGATGCGTTATTATGAATTTTTTTTATATTCAAAAATAAATAAAAAAATACTAAATTAATCACCAAGCAACATAATTAGATATAATAATTTTAAATAAAAGAAATATCAATATAATAAAAAACTTTCATTTTTAGGTAAAATTTAATTCTTTGGCAAAATGTGTAAAATTTATTATAATTAAAGTTGAACCGAGTTCGTTATAAATGAAAACTACTGTATAAACCAAATGTATTGCTTTCATTTCGAACAGAACTAATTTTTATTTTCACTTTTTAAAATAAAGAAAAAACAAAAACAAAAAAAAAATTTTTAAAAAATTTAAATCTCCTTGTTCATTGAATATTTGAACTAAACAAAAAAAAGAAAGATATACATAAGTCAGCGCCTATAATCTTTTAATTCAGATTTAGCTGCGAGTTACAACCGAAAATGAGTTACATTTACACAGAAGGTCGGCGCATAATATTAGAGTCATAAGTCTCAACTTTTAACCGCGTGACCGTTATATTCAAAATTACGTTAAACTAAAGACAGGTTTTCACCTGAAAAACACAATATTCTTAAAAAAAAATATTATTATCCTATGAAAACAAAAAAAAACCTTTCTTTTGGTTGTTGTTTCATTAAAATTGGTCAAATAGTTTACCCAGAAAAGGGATGTTTATATTTGTATGGGAAAAAATAAGCCGATTAAATATTATGACATGTTCCAAATCAGCGACAAAGTGATACTAGATATGACAAAACATTATCGTATTTGATTTTATCATAATCTATCACTGTTTTCTCTACCGTTTTTTCTTTTATAAAGGTTTCGAAGTTCATGTTAATGAGATCACAAAGAGGAGTACCGGTAATTACGAAATTATATTTATGTAAAACCAAGTAGATAACAAAGTAGTCAATAATTGTTCTTGTTAAATTGGCAATTCTGGTGACAAATTCAGGAGTTATTTTATTATATTTTATTAAAAAGGAATATTAGGAAGCTATTACTTGGCAGGGCTTTTGTATATGCTAACACTTGTAAAATATTAATGTACAGGAGATTTGATTTACCTTATCAATAAAGTCTGCTACACGCGTCTCATGAGATCTATAAATGCCAATGATGTGAATGTAATAGCTGCTTAATTTTATAGTAAAGATATTTGTCCGTCTGTCCGTATGTTTACAAAAACTTTTACACCGTTTGAAATAGAGAAAAGAAATTTTAACCATGGGTAATTTTTCCAAAAAAAATAATTTCGTGGAAGAATTTTTTTCTGTAGGCCCACCTGTTACGGGGCTACAGTCCCCCAAAGTTGGAAAAAGCCCTATATTTAAAATTTTATAACAAGAGTTCTGTTATATATATTTTCAATCTGAAAACTGCAAATGATAGCTGGTTTCATACACTTTATAAATTTTTGACAGAAAAATGTTTAGGGTTGCCATACGGTACTAAAATTTACCATTATATAAAACTCAATTTTTGCAAAATTTTTGGCCCCACATATCTTCTAAACGGTTCAAGCTAAAATCTTGAAATTTTGGGAGAAGTTAGATCCTAAAAAAATAGTAAGAGTCGGTTAACAAAATTTTTTTGTCAAGCCCCCTGTTTAGGAGCTATAAGGGCCCGAAAATTATAAATTATGCTATTTTTAAGCACCTGTAACTTGAATACCTGTCCAATTTTTTTTTTATTAATATACAAAATTTAAAGGTCCAACATTATATTTTAAACATATGTTAAAGGTTTTTCTTAAATTTAAAAGGGGTTCCTTAAATTTAAGAAAGTGTCTCTTAGTTTTACACATTTTTGCTTAGATAATAAAATTCTAAGTAAAATTCCAAATTTTTGTGTAATTCACAATTTAATTCCTAGAACCTAAAAAACTAGAGGATGGGGGGGGAGTTGAAGTTAGAGACTTGAGAAATTTGGCAACCTTCCCCATTGAAGGGCTATAACAACTTTTAAATAAAAATTTACTGTTAGCAGTAAGTTTTATAAGTCAGTAGTAACTATTTCCAAGTAAATATTTCCAAAGTTAAACTCAGTATATAATACAATATAATTTTGAAAATGTGCTTTTTTAAAAACCCTTGGTTTTTTTTCATCACTTGTTTTTATAACGAACTCGGTTTTAACAATATAATGTTTACAGCAAAAGATGTTGACAGAAAATGGTTTTAGCTTTTAGCATTTGTTGTGTTATGTGTTTATTAGATCAACGTAAAATAAAAATATGTTTAATTTGATTTGCCTATCATTTTTAATTATAAGCGTTACACTTTTCCAAAAAATTAAATTTTACCTAAAATGTAAGTTGTTTATTACATTCATATTTGTTTTTTTTTTATACCCGTGCACATACCTAGATGTCATATATGACATCGGGTATTTTAAAATTGCTCCTCCGTTTGTAACGCATCGATCTAGACGAGCTAGATGTAGTGTCAAGGGCACGTATCGGCTCAGAATCGAAGAATGAGTCGATCTAGCTATGTGTGTCTGTCTGTCCGTCCGTCCGTCCGTCCGTCCGTCCATCCGTTTGTCAGCACGATAACTCAAAAACTAAAAGACCTAGAGTCTTGAAATTCACACAAAGTAATTTTTAGACCTATTGTTTTTGGTTAAAATCGGACCAAGACTTCGGGGAGCTGCCATACAACTTTTTTGCACCAGTATGAATTTCTTTGAAACTAATTATACTACAAGGATAAAAATTACACAAATTTAGTTTTATAATGAATCAAGCACTTATATGAAGTTTCAAAATGTTAAGGCCCCATTTTCGGGGGGCTGCCATACAACTTCTTTGCACCAATATGAAATTCCAATTTTTTTTTTTTGTTTAAGCTAAACTTATAGGATAATAAATAAAATTTTTTTTTTTTTTTTGGTTTTTTTTTTGTTTAAGCTAAACTTATAGGATAATAAATAAAAATTTTTTTTTTTTTTTTTTTAAGCTAAAATAATGAGACAATGAATTAAAAATTTATTTTTGTTTGGCTTTTTCTTTTTATTTTTTCTTTTTTGTTAATTTTTTTTTTTTTTTTTTAAGCCAAAATTATGGGATAATGAGTTAAATGTATAAGGGAATTAAATTACGGCTTACTTTATACACTATAGTGGGTATGCACGGGTATCTAAAAATTGACAAGGGCAACTATAATCTTCCTCGTTTCTATTAAAATTCAATTCTCTAAGAGCTCAATCGCTCGTACAGAGTTTAACCTACTTATATATAAAACAAATAACAACATTAAAAATAATAAAGTGCATATAAAAAAATTAATAAAAAACTATAATACTACGATTTCAAATATAGAAAGAAGAAAAATTGTTTTTTTTTTTTATTTGTTTGTTTGTTTGTCCAGGATTCACGTGAAAACCACTGGTCAGATTGCCACAAAATTTTATAGGAATAATTTTGGGTGCCCGTGGGGTGACATAGAACCGTTTTAAGCTTTTTCGTTTTTTTAATGTCGAGTCGAAACGGCTTGACCGATTGATTTGAAGTTTTGTTCGAATGTTCCTCTTACCAAACGGAATTAGTAGTATAAAGTTGGTTGGAATGAATTAACCCATTTCGGTCCGGCGGGCTTCCAAAAAATTTTGTGTTTCTGATTAGTGTCCACTTTTACAGGGTGGATTTGCAGTCGAAAAGAGAGGCTGACACAAAGTTTTCTTGAGTTCGGTTAACCCGTTTGGGCACGAGGACCCAATGAAACTTTTTAATGTCGAACCGAAACATTTTTAAAGATTGACTTGAAATTTTGCATAAATGTTCCTCTTAGCTAGCGAAAATAGTAGTATAAAGTAGGGTTGAATATATTAACCCATTTCGGCCCGACGGCCTTCCAACGAAATTTTTTTTTCGATTTGTGTCCAATTTTACAGGGTGATTTTGCAGTCGAAAAGAGAGACAGAATTTAGTTCGGTTAACCAGTTAAGACACGAGGGCGCAATGAAGCTTTTTCAATATTTTGGATGTCGAGCCGAAACGGTTTGATCGATTGACTTGAAATTTTGTACAAATGTGCCTGTTAGCTAACGGAATTAGTTGCATAAAGTTGGTTGGAATATATTAACATATATCGGCCCAGCGGGCTTCCAAAAATTTTTTGTTTCCGATTTGTGCTCAATTTCACAGGTTGATTTTGCAGTCCAAAAGAGAGGCTGGAAAAAATTTTAGTTAAGTTCGATTAACATATTTTCCACGACGACGCCATAAAGTTTTCTATAAAAGTTATTTGCTTAAACGATTAATCAACCACCATTTTAATTATAAAAGCCCACCGGGTTAATTTTGTACGCGTTTTACACAAATATTGAATGAAATTTTCAAATTTTTTGTAATTACGCAAGTTAACTCTTAAGACTAATTATTTTGCGATCCTCAAATAGTGCAAAAGCTAAATGAGATAATATTAATTGGAGTAGTAAGTCGGGAACCGGCCACACAGTTCCGAAGACCTTAAAGCATATTTTCGAAATTAATAAAGATAGTAATTTCAAACAAATGTACAAAATTTGGCGCATCGGTGTTCTTTACTATTTCCTGCGTGTTTCCCTAATTTTATATCACCCTGAGTTCAGTACCCCTCTTACACCTACCAAGGTTTAAAAGTTTATCATCGAAATTAATAAAAATAACTTAAAATTAAGATAGAAACCTCCAATTGTGTACAAGGGTTAACTAGTATTGAAAGTATGACGGGCACTGCATATGGGCAAATAGTACCATGGTTTCGGGTTGTGGAACCTTTGAAAAGTTCAAGGACTAACGTTCAAGGGTATATATATCTTAAAAACAACATAGCTCAAAAAATAATGCCGCTGTTTTGATGAAATTTAAACTCTAGGCTACTAGTAATGAAAGTACATGGGAATTGGTTCTGGTCGAGTTCGGACAATGAATTCGGATTCTAGAAGCTTTTGATCGATCTGAGGCCAAATGAGTATAATTTTCAAGCCAAAGAATATATTTCGTATTTCCTATGTGTCCCCGAAATTTAGACTTAATTGTAGTCGTGGTTCAGGTGCCTCCTAAGAAATCCCAAAATTAAAAAGCTTATCTTCGAAATTCATGAAGATAGAAACTTTAAATTTGATACACGAGGGTTCTTTCCTATTTCCGTTTTTATTTAACACTTTTATATTTTTAAAAGGCTAAGAATTTTACCATAAAACATATTAAGTATAATATTTTATAAATTGAAAACCATAGGTGATATATAATTACGACATCGTGTACAATACTTAAGCTATATTCAAAGGTACTTGCTGCATTTATGTAAAATTTATTGTTATATTTAAATGAACTATATGAAAAGTTCTAAATATGTAATTATATTTTAGAAATACATTTATTGCATATTTTGCGTTTATAAGCTTTTCTAATAGGTACATAAACTATCAATTTAAAATAATTGCAATTTTGAAAAATTTTAATTATTAAATATATTAAATTTTTATAACAAAATTTAATAATTAAAATTTTTTCACTTGATTAATTGAATTTAAATAAATATATTTTCATTTATTTCAAGTTTTTTTGTTTTTTAATGTTTTTAAATAGATAAATTAGTAAGAATTTGTAATATTTTTTAATAGATAGTATAATTAGAAAATGTTTTTAGTATTATAAAGTTAACTTGGTTAGCTATGTCTTTACTTGTTATTCTTTTCATTGTGGTTAGTTTATTAACCAATACTTGTATTTTAATTTAATATAATCAGAATTTTAATTTTGTACTAATTTTTTATACCAGTAGTTTTTTATTTTAATTAATTCAATTTTTTGTAACTGCGTTGACAAAACGCCATTTAATCCGTTTTTTATAGAATTATAATTTGTTTTTTTGATCAGCTGTTTTTCTTTAATTTGTTTATTTACATTTATTAAATTATTTTATTTAACTATACCTAGGTGATCCGAAATATCATGATGAAAAATTGAGATATTTAATTCTAGTTTTGGATTATTTTTTAAATCATGGCCCGAACAAGTGCTTGAAGGAGGTCTAGTTACCTCTTTTTTACAAAAATGAAATGCATTTGTTTCGACTATGGTTTTGTACGTATTTATAGTGGTTGTACGTATCTAAGTGGTTGTTAATATTAATATAAGTGTCACCTATTATTATTGAATTTTTATATTTAAAATTTGCTAAATGGTTAACAAATTTTCTAAGAAATTAATTAATTTGTGTTACGGAATTATCTGGAGATCTGTATACAGTTGAAATATTAAATACTATCTGATTTATATTTGTTTTTATACTAGCAATACTATTATATTAATCGCAGTATACATCAAGCTCTGAATATTTCAGGTTGTTTTTAATAAATATTCCAGCACCGCCTTCAACTCGATTTTGTCGACATGAGAATTCTTTGAAATAGTTTTTAATATTTATTATGTCAAGGTCTTCGTCTGCAATCCAGGTTTCGGTTATACAATTAAATGAATAGTATATTTAATAGATTCAAGTAGAAAACTTTTTTTGTTTAATTTATTTTTTAAACTTCTAGCATTCAAATAATGAATTTTCAGTGAAATTTTTTCTTTTATAATTAGTTCGTCAATACTATACAAATTTGTTTTAACATTGGTAATAATCCCTATGGTAATAATTTTCCTATGGTAATAATTCAATAAAATGTAGATATGGTATAATAAAAATTAAAAACAAAAAAATTTCCTCGTTTATTAAAAAAATACTTTGTTTTTAATATATATCCAGAACCCGAAACCATGGTACGATTTCGCCATATCAAACCTCTAGAGGTCTAAGAGAGTTACCTCTTAAGGTACTATTTTAATTAATTTCGATGATAAGCCTTTAAACCTCTAGAGGTCTAAGAAGGTTACCTGAACCACCACTTCAATTGATCATAAATTAACGGAACACGTAGGAAATAGTAAATAACACCCTTGTGCCAAATTTGAAGCTGCTACGTATGTTTGAAGTTACTATTTTTATTATTTTCGAAAATATGCTTTAAGATCTTCGAAACTATGTGGATGGTCCCCGACCCACTTTTTCAATTGGTTCCAATTTTCGAGGACACTAAGGGAATAGATAAGGACACCCTGATACCGAATTTCGAGGTTCTAACTTCTTTGGATTCGGAATCATGCTCGTTTGGCCTAAATTCAATCAAAAAGTTCTGTGGATTAATGTTCCTGAGATGTGTTGAATTGGGGGTTCGTGGAACTATCAATTTACTCTGTCAGGTGTAGGGTATTTTCAGCCGGTTGCATTGACTTATTGTTGTTTCATTTTTTATTTCTATATTTTTTATTTCTGTTTCACTAGTGGTTCTAAAATTGAGGTTAATCTGAGTTGTAGTTTGTGTACCTCCTAAGCACCCCCCAATATCTAAAAAGTATATTTTTGAAATTAGTAAAGATTTATAAAGTTGAAATTTCGTACATGTGTGTTTTCATTGTTTTCACTATATTCTGAAAATTTGTGGTGAATTTGGTACATAGTGTTCCGTCATGTCATGTTTTCGTTATGTTCCTAAGATCAGGCATTAATTTAAGTTCGGGTACATTCCACGCGCCTCTCAAGATCTTAAATGAATATTTCCAAAATTATTTACAACAATATTACTTACACTAGAAATCTCAAATTTTGTACATGGTAATGAATTTTGCAATAAATTAAAACGGTTGTTTACCTATTATGTCTATTAAGATCTAAAAAACATAATTTCAAAATTGATAAAGTTAGCTATTTGAAATTTGATACAAGAGTGTTCTGTCCATTTTTTGTTTTTGTTTAATTTGAGAGGAATGAAAAAATTGGGCCAGAAAGTGGCCTTAGACATAACCAGAATATCTTCGGAATTATTAAAATTCGAAAATTCATATTTGATGCAAGGTAGTTTCTTCCTATTTGTGTAATGTTTCTGACATGAATTAAAGTGGGAGTTTATGTAATTCTTAATTTAATTTGTCAGGTGTAGGGAGTTACTATGTCAATTGCATCGACTTACCTATTACAATTAATTTATAGAATATTTAACACAACCAAGCTTGCTATTCAGTTGATTAAATTTCCTAATCAATATTTTATTTTCCTTATCTAGATTTTAAAAGTTTAAAAATTTTTTCGCCAAAAACTAAAACTACACAATGCAGGTACACAATGGCTTCAAATTTGTCAAAGAGTTGACTCGTATCTTGTGGTATTTTTTCCTTATTAGAGCTTGAGTAGTTTTCTTGCTGTATGTTTTTAAATTCGCTACTTCCATAATACAATTCTTATCATTTTTAATTCCGCAAAAAATTAAAATCTCAAAAGCAAAATAAATATACTCTGAATCACGTCGTTGAAAGCACATTTTGTGTTGGTGAATGCGATTTGATTAAACCGGGAAGGCTCTATTTGGGTTTGTTGGTTTTCTGTTAATCTCGAATTCCCTGTCATTCCGGTGGTGGCTACTGACAATATATAAAAATGACACATCTTGATTTTTCCCCTACTCAACAATGATTTTTGAGAGGGTGTCTTGTATTTACAGTATATTATTAAGTTAAACAGTTAGATATTATATAAAATGAGTTAGTTGAAAGAAACTTTCAAGCTGGTACAAGCTTTTTATTGTTTAAGTGACTTCTGTATATTTTTTAAAGATTATTAGATTATTGATCTTATAATAAATCGGCATTAATTTAAATAAACTAAGAAAAAATTAATAATGAAATATTTACTACTAAGACAATTAGGGGGCACAGTTTTTTTAGACATTTTTTGCTAAAGTATTTTATCTCTTCTAGCATTGGTACTCTCATTTTTTAATGCTTTGCAATTACGAGTTACTTCAGCCAATTTGTTAACACTTTGACAATTTAAAATTACGTTTTATATAAATATTACTTTTTGAAATTTAAAAATAAAATTTAGATTATTAACAATTTATTTTCGAATGCAAAATTAAATTACCTTTTAATAATTGTGATATACTAGTTATATTACTAAGCAAAACTATCCACTTATTACCCAAATTCTATCTATTTTTGTAAAGTACTATTGCCAATAGTCAAATGCCCATTTAATTTTTGGTCGGTTTGGAAAAGCTGTTACTTATAAAATAGCTAAAACTTAGAAAATTGTTTTTAGCTTAGTGCTTTTAAAACTTTTTAAAATAAATTTCTTTTTTATTTGTTTAACATTTCAAACATTTATATACCTATGTGTGATTTTAGCACAATTTCAAAAAATTTTGTAAAAATGTGCCTATATAGTTTCACTCTGTTCCACCGTATTTTTATTAACCTTTTACACCGTTTGAAATAGAGTAGAGATATTTTAACCACGGGTAGATATTAAAAACAAAATAATTTTGTTGAAGAATTTTTTTCTGTAGTTCCGCCAGTTAGGGAGCAACAGCCCCCCAAAATTTGAAAAAGCCCTAGTTTTAAATTGTTATAAGGAGACTTCTGTGAGATATATTTTTAATCTGAAAACGGAAAAAGATAGCTGGTCTTATAGACTTTATAAATTTGTAAAAGTCAAATGCTTAGGGTTGCTATACGGTACTAAACCTTACCATTATGCAAAACTAAATTTTTGCAAACTTTTTGGCCAGACATATCTTCTAAAAGGCTCAAGCTTGGGTTTTGAAATTTTGGGAACAATTACAAGAAATTAGTAGGAGTCGATTAAGAAAATTTTTTGTCAGGTCTCCTCGGCTCAAAAATTGAAATTTTAAACATCTGTAATTTTAATACCTGTTCATATTTTTTATACCCGTGCATACATATATGACATCGGGTATATTAATATTGCTCCTCCGTTTGTAACGCATCGATCTAGACGAGCTAGATGTAGTGTCAAGGGCACGAAGAATGAGAGAATCGAACCACGGGTAGATATTAAAAACAAAATAATTTTGTTGAAGAATTTTTTTCTGTAGTTCCGCCAGTTAGGGAGCAACAGCCGATATAGCTATGTGTGTCTGTCCGTCCGTCCGTCCGTCTGTATGTCAGCACGATAACTCAAAAACTAAAAGAGCTACAGTTTTGAAATTTTCACAAAAATTTTTCAATCAATTTTTAGGTTCCCTATTTTTTTTTGTTAAGATCGGACCAAAACTTCGGGTAGCTCTCGAACAACTAACTTTTTTAATTTCAATATTTTCATATAAAAATTTGAAATTTTGCTATGCATCTTGTATTTAACATGAAATTATATGAATTTTTTTTTTTTTTGTTTTTTTTGTAGATAACGATTTCGAGTTAAGATTTCATACGATTTAAATGAAGCGTAGAATTTTTAAAAAATATTTTAGATTTAAGCTTTGTACTTTGAGATTTATGAATTATAATCATTATGAATATGATGATAATTTTCGATCATGATAATCATTATATGAATATGATTATATGATGCTTATTTTGCTTAGGTTTAATATGTATGTATATTCGTGAATTAAAAATTAATTACAAGAGATAGAATTGAAAAACTAGAGCTAGAGTCTTGAAATTCACACAAAACATTTTTTGGACATTTTTGAGGTTCCCTCTTCTTTTTGGTTAAGACTTACCAAGGTTTCGGGGAGCTGCCACACAACTTATTTAAATCAATATGAATTTCTTCAAAAGTAATTATACCAGGAAGATGAAAATTACACACGGTTAGTTTTATAATGAATCAAGAACTTATATGAAGTTTCTAAATGTTACGTCTTCATTTTCGGGGGGTGCCATACAACTTCTTTGCATCAATATGAATATCTTGAAAACTGATTATACTATGATGATGAAAATTACACACTGTTAGTTATATAATGAATCGAGCACTTATATGAAGTTTCAAAATGTTACGGCCCCATTTTCGAATCAAGCACTTTTATGGATTTTCAAAATGTTACGGCCCCGTTTACGGGCAACTGCCATACAAAGTAATCAATTCGATAACTGTGAATCTAATGAAGCTACGAGGTTAAAATTAAAACTGGGCAGATAAGGTAATAGGGCAAGTTAGTTGGCAAAGTTGGACATCACTCGGCCAACTTTTAAGGCCGGCTATTTTTTTTTTTTATGGTTTTTTTTTTTTTTTTGTTTTTGAGCAAAAATTATGGTATAATAAATTAAAAATTAAATTTTTTTTTTAAGCAAAAATTATGGGATAAAAAGTTAATTTTTTTTTAACTATTTTACTTTCTTATATTTTTTTTGTAATATTTATAATAGCATCGGGGAAATAAATAACGGTTAGTGGGTATGCACTTATATCTGAAAGTTGACAAAGGCAACTAAAATCTTCCTCGTTTTTTAAAAAATTTAAAGCTGCAGCATTTTAATTCAACATAATATGTTAAAGGTTTTTCTTAAACTTGAAAGGGTTTCTTTAAATTGAAGAAATTTTCTCTTAGTTTTAACCATTTTTGCTTAGATTATAAAATTCTAATTAAGACTCCAAATTTTGGTGGAGTTCACAATGGATTTCCAGAAGTTTGAAAGGTTGGGGCAGGAGGTAGTGTGCAGATCCATCATAAGTTTGCTAAGCAAAAATTGGCAACCTTCTCCATTGAAAGACTATTAGGTCTTGAAAATTAAAACTTTTATGTTTTTATAAAAACTTATTCAGCAGTGAATGTTTTTCCAAAATTAAACGTTAACGTTGAAGCTCCAACATTATATTTCGCACTTGTTAACAGATTTTCTTGAGTGCATTGGGATTATATTATAAGTATTGATATCACTATTAGTCATAACTAATAAATTGATGAAATAACTAAATTATAACATTATCATTTATTATACCCGTATGACTATATAGTCAAAGGGTATAATAAATTTGCCATTTCGTTTGTGACGCAGAGAAGAAGGGGGGTAGATATAGACTCAAGTGTATGGATCGGATCAGAATCAAAAATAAATCGATTTAACTATGTATGTCCGTCCGTCTGTCCGTCCGTCCGCACGATAACTCAAAAACTAAAGGAGCTAGGATCTTGAAATTTTCACAAATTCGTTTTTTTCCAATAGCCGTCATCGCTATTTAAATCCAGCCATTTTAGTCCATGGTTTCGGGTAGCTGCCATACAACTTCTTTTTTTATATGAGTATTACTCTGCACCTATTACAGCTGCGTGTCCGAAATTTTGCCAAAAGTAGTCTAGTTTTATGGCCAAAGTTTCTGCAAAATTTGGTTGGTCTACTGCAGAGGGTTCGTGTAGCTGCTATACAACTCTTTCTTTTATATGAGCATTACTCTACACTTAATAAAGCTGAATGTTTGAAATTTTGCCAAAAGTAATTAACCGGATGATATAATGTATATGTTACGGTCATACGGGTATCCCAGAGTTGACACAGTCTACTCTACTACACTCTTCCTCGTTTTTATATATATTTATATCAGTAAGAAACCCCTTTATAAGAACCCTATATTTAACTCAGTAAGAAATCCTATATAATGTTGAAAATGTGGTTTTCAAAAACCCTTGGTGTTTTTCATCACTTGTTAATTTTTAAAATAGAAATTCGAACATTGTTCATATTGAAATTAAATTAGGCCAAAAAAAAAGCTTCTGCAAATTTAAAAAAATCTTGCACAAAATTAAAATAATTTTAATAGTTATATATATATATAGTTACATACGCACCAAACTCTGCTGATAACATTATACCGATTGTAATAAATAATAATATTGTACAAGAAAATGCAATTGTCCTACAAGAACGGAAATTGCCATTTTCCCTAAATTAAATCGGATTTTATTTTTTATTCCAATTTGACATTTTACCCTTTTTTTATTTTAAACTCACTTGAAATGAAGTGTCTAGTTTCACAATTGACCGTTTTGTTTATTAAACAACCAAATATTTTTTAAATAATTAATTAGCTGACAAACATTTTTTTTTGGTTAAAAACTCTTTTTCGAAATAAAAAGTTTGAAAACCTTTAATGGTGCAGTCGGTTAGTTCTCAAAAATAAAAATAAGGGCCAAGTGATAAAAAATTATTTTAACAAAGAAAAATAAGGATTAAATAATAAAAGAAACAAAAAAAAAATATAAAGGAACAAAAAACTCAAAATAAGTATAAGTTTTAAATTTAAATTAAATTAGCTATATAACAGTTTAAAATTATTTTCGAATATAACTCTAAACTTATCACAACAAATAAAACAATCAAATATCTAATTATAAAAAAAATAGTGCAAATCAAAAACAAAAAAAAAAAAAAAATGTAATAAATACTTAAAAATAAAAAAAAACGAAAAACAAATAAATAAATCTTATACTAATAATACTTGTAATAATATCGTACCAGTATAACGTACAATTAAAATTAACTTTTGTGTACGTAAACATAATTCAACAAAATTAATTCAACGAGATCAACAAAGAAATTGGAGCAGAGATACGCGATGTCATTAGCACAGGATCAAATAACAAGTCAACCAAATTGGTTTTGCAAATCGATCCGATTAAATACATCGAAAACCTGCCATTTTTTAATATAATGGTGGGAATCTTAATACATTTTTAAAATTAGTTGAAAGTATAATACCTATAATTTTAAAATATGACTCTTCAAGTCAAGTTATAATATTAAATAGATTAAAAAGTAAATTAGTTAATTAGGCTAGGGAAATAATAGAAATAAATTATCATGTAGAAAATTTGTTTGACATAAAAAATGTACTTTTAAATAATTTCGGAAAAAAAAATCAATATTAATGAAATGGATATTGATGAAACACACTGTACAAATGCTGATAGAAATAGTATTGACAATCAAAAAGATATTGATGAAATTCGTTCAACCGATGCTACCATTTACTCAGCAAATGAAGATAACTGTGAGTATATTCCAATATCAGAATCACCAATAAATTTTTATAAAACCCAAATAATTATAAAAAATGTTCACCACAAAAATTTAAATTAATAAATATCCACAAGAGAAAACGTAAAATTTATACACACCCAGATCCAAATGAAAAATTTTTGTTAGAGATTTTTAAAAATCATGTTCATAATAAAGGTATAGTAGAAGTTATGATTGAAGACATCAACATTTACAGTGCTTTCCAAAATACATTTTTGAAATATTTCTCAAAAAGAAGGTTATTAAAATTAAATAAATGTTCGCTCTTACTCTTACATTTTATATCGTCTAGAATTACAAGAACTCATTCTCGACCAACAATAAATCACAGAGGTACAAGGGTTTATAAAAAAGCACATTTTCAAAATAATATAGTGTTTCATAATGAGTATTTTATCAAAATATAATGTTGAAGCTTCAATGTTAACGTTTAATTTTGGAAATATATACGTTGGTGACTAAGTTACTACTTACTTATAAAAACCCAAATTTTTTAAATTTTTAAGTCCTAATAGCCCCTCTATGGGGAAGGTTGCCCAATTTCTCAAGGATCTAATCCTCACTACTCCCCTTCCTCCAACTTTTTTAGGTTCAAGGAATTAAATTGTGAATTCTACCAAAATTTGGAATTTTATTTAGAATTTTACTGTATAAGCAAAATTGGTTAAAACTGACAGACACTTTCTTCAATTTAAAGAACCGCTTTTAAATTTAAGAAAATCTTTTAACATATGTTAAAATATATTTTTGGACCATAAAATTTTGTATATTAACAAAAAACAATTTGAACAGGTATTCAAGTTACAGGTGTTTAAAAATAGCAAAATTTCAATTTTCGAGCCCTTATAACTGCTAAACAGGGGACGTGACAAAAAAATTTTATTAACCGACTCCTACTAATTTCTGAAGTTCTAACTTCTCCCTTTTCAAATTTAAAAACCCCAGCTGGAACCGTTTAGAAGATATGTAGGCCAAAACTTTGCAAAAATTGAGTTTTGCATAATGGCAAATTTTAGTACCGTATGGCACACTCTGTACATTTATTTTTATTTATTTATTTATTTAGTTTAAAACTAGTTTAACAATTATCACATTTTGTTTTTATAATCTTTTTTAAATATAAGAAATATTTTCTTTAATATACTTAATAATTAATTTTTTATAAACTTCTAATTTTGATTCTATTTTTATTTCATTTGGTAAGGCATTATACATTTTTAATCCATTGTAAAACAATATTTTTTTATTTCTTTCATTTCTTACTACATCTAATCTAAAATGTAATTTATTTCTTAAATAATAATTATGAACTTCATTTACATTCAATAACTTTTCAGATAGATAATTGGGTAATAAACCATATTTAATTTTAAATACTTGAATTAAAACATTCATTATTACTTTTTGCCTTACGCTTAACCACTTTAATGTATTTAACATGTATAATCTAGCTGTATATCTATTAACTTTTAATATAATCCTCATTGATTTATTTTGCAGTTTTTGTAACCTACTCATCATAATTTGGTTTGACATAAAAATTATTGAAGAGCAATACTCAAAGTGGGGTTTTATAATAACATTATATAAATTAATTGCACAAGCTAATTTGATATTCTTTCTAATTTTTGAAAAAAAGTAAATTTTTTTAGCAATTTTTTTACAAATGTAGTCAATATGCGATTTGAAATTTAAATTATTATCAACAATCACCCCTAAATATTTTATTTCATTAACTATTTCTATATTTTCATTATTAAAAACAACAAGGTTATTATTTAATTTACTATTAATTATCAAACATTTAGTTTTATCAATATATATTTTTAGTTTGTTCATTTGGAACCATTCATTTAAATTTTGTAAATCTAAGTTTATTTTATTAACGCAATCATTTACATTATCACCTATTATATATAAAAGAGCATCATCCGCAAAAAGTGCAATTTCATTAAATTTAATGCATTTCTGAATATCGTTGATGTATATTAAGAACAAAAATACTCCAAGAACTGATCCTTGAGGTACCCCAAGCTTTGTGTCTATTACTTTTGAAATGCATTCTTTTACTTTTGTACGTTGCTTTCTATTTTGTAGATACGATTCAAACCATTTTATTTCAATACCAGTAACACCATACCTTTGAAATTTTTTTAATAAAATTAATCTATCTATTGTTTCAAAGGCTCTGCGTAGGTCGAGAAATACTGCAACAATTGTCCTTTTATCGTCTACTGCATCCTTCCAACTAGTTATAACCAGATTAAGTAGAGATTCACAACTGTGTCCTCTTCTAAAGCCTGATTGTAATTTAGCGATTAAATTATTTTTTTCAAAATAGTTTTTTAATTGTTCAAAAACAATTTTTTCTAATATTTTTGATTCAATGCAGTTCATATTCACAGGACGAAATTCTTTACAATTTTTTGTTCCAGCTACTTTCGGAATGGGAATTACAACACTTTCTTTACAACAGGCAAAGTACCTGATTTCAACGATTCATCATATTAAGATCTCTTTTGTTATTTAATGATTTTATAACTTTTTTTAATTCTTCAATACTAATTAACTGTAATTTAAATTGATAAGAATAGTTGTCAATGATATTACTATATTGCTTAAATGCTATACTACTATTTATTTCACTTATACTATCTACAAAATATTGATTAAATTTTGTAGCAATCTCAGCCTCTTTTGAATATATTTTACTCCCGAAACAAACTTCCTTGTTTTCGTTCCTTGGTTTTCTTAATATATAACTTTTTATTTTAAGCCACATAGATTTTGGGTCTCTTGCATTTTCAATTTGATTATTAATAAAACTATTTTTTGTTTCAAAAAGTTTGTTGGAATAAATATTTCTAATATGTTTATACCTATGCCACTCATTTATATTATCTATCAAAATTGCTCTCTGGTATTGTTTAACTTTTTCTATATTCATAATTCTTAGTTCTTCTGTATACCATTGACAACTTACCCTTATGGTTTGATTTTTTACAAATTCTTTTAAAATTGTAGTTAGAGATTTACTAAAAATATCAGCTTTCAAATTACAATTTGAATAATATACTGTTAGCAATTCACTTTGGCATACTTTTGCCCTAAATATATTCTTATTGTATTTAAAATATTTAATGGTTTTTTTAACATCTATAGTATTTTCATTTTGTATACTTATTACTATTGTTTCATGATCACTTATTTTTAACTGGTTGTCCACCATTACCTTAACATTATATTTGTCATTTACCATTACTAAGTCAATTAGTGTTTTAGAACGCATGGTGATACGTGTTGGTTGTCTCACTACCTGTTTAAACCCATTATCATGAATTATACCTTCTAAAAAATTTTTTGTATTACTGTTCATTAGCCAATTTATGTTAAAGTCTCCCATAATAATAGTTTTTTCTGTATTTTCTCCAATATCTTCTATCCATTTTGAAAAATTCAGATAAAAATCTGAATTGATATTTATATATTTTGGAGATCTGTATACCACCACTATATTAATATATCGATTTTGTTTATATATTTTTACATTTATCCCAAACCAATTCAATGCTGAGCTAAAGTAGCTTATTATCTCATAATTCCAACATTTTTTTAAATAAATTAGTATACCACCCGTATGTTTTGAAGTTGAATCTCCTCTTATAATATTATAATTCTCTATATAAATTAAACTATCATCATCATCTTTCGTTAAATGAGTTTCAGTTAATGAAATAAAATCGTATATTTTAGGAATAAGTGCCGATTCTATTTGTGCAAATTTATTTATCGTACCTTGTATATTAAGACAAACACCTTCAACATTCTTTAATTGTTAATACGCTGTTTTACTTCTTGCAACATTTAATTTTTTTACATAACTAGGACATGATACACTTCTGGAGTCGTGTTCCACATTCAAGTCTGTAAGACCTAATTTAATCTTAGCTCTTATACAATTTACACATTTTTGAACAGTTTCCTGACATTCATTTGATTTATGATCAGTTTCACCACATTTAAAACAACAAATTCCATTTTTACAATCTGTAGCCTTATGATTAAAACAATAACAATTAAAGCACCTTAAAATTTGTAAACGTTCATATACCTTACAACGATCCCATTCAATATTAATTTTTCCAATTTCCATAATTTTTTTTCATCCATTTCAATTATTGCATTAAAATAATATTTTTTATTTTTTTGAGCCTTACATAGCTTTAAACATTTCACCTTACTAAATTCTATACTATTTTGCTTCTTTATTGCATCCACAACTAGTTCTTTAGATATTTCTTCACTCATTCCCACATATCTTGGGATTTATTTCTTTAGTTACATGAATTTCATAATTTTTACCTAATTTTTCTTTTATTGCATCTTTTACTATTTTAACAGATTCTTTATTTTTACAAGGAATAGCAATTGCACCATCATTTTTTAATTCTTTTAATTTTTCGATTTCTACTTGCAATGTTGAGGGAATAATTTTTGATTTTATTTAATTTTTTGTTACATCAGTTTTTTGTTTATTATCTTTTGGTTTCACAATTATTGGTAATTTTAACGTATCAGCATAACTTGTTGATTGTAAATATTTTTTTAAATTGTTTTTTTTATTATCTTCTAATTTTTTAATTTCTTTTGATGTTCACCGAATGCCTTATTTACATCAACATTACCATCTTTTATGTTTTTATTATTTTCACTCATTATTTCTCTCATTTCTTTTAATTCTAATGATAATTTTAAAACAGTTTTGTTAATGTTTTGTAAACCATTTTTTGAGCATAAATCACAACTATACTTTTTATTTTTATTTGTATTTATTAAATGAATTACACTATTATCCAGCTTAGCACATTTTATATGTATAGCTTTACTACACCCATATGCACATATTATATAGCTCTCATTATTCTTAATTGGTTTATTACAGCTTTCTAATAAGCAAATAACACTCATCTTGGTTTTTTTTTAATATTTGCTATTTTCACTCAATAGAAAAATTTTGAGTAATTATTGCCAAAAAAAATTACAAAAAGAAAAAAATTTGCATTTGCATTTTTTACAATAAAGAACTTTTTATATTGATATTTTATAATTTATTCAGTTTGACAATTAAAAAAGAAAAAATTTGAAGTGATCTTTATATTTCTTTATCACTTAAAGAAAGTTATTTTTCACAATTATCTTCAGTTAATATATTTTAATTTATTTTTAGTACATTTTCAAAAAATTTTGTAAAAATGTATCTATATAGTTTCACTCTGTCCGTCCGTCCGTCCCTTTTTATGTACGATTGACAAAAAAAATATCAGCAACTGTTAGGTATTGCAATAAAAATAATTTAATGTTAAAAGTTTTTTCTATTACCCCTCCCGTTACGGAGCTACAGCCCATCAAAGTCGGAAAAAGCCCTATATTTAAATAGTTATTACAAGAGTTCTATAAGGTATATTTTCAACCTAAAAACGGTAAAAGACAGCTGCTTTTATAGGCTTTATGAAATTTTAAAAGCCAAATGGATAGGGCTACCTTTCGGTATTAAAATTTACAGTTATCTAATACTAAGTTTTGCAAAATTTTTGGCTCTTCATAACTTCTGAACGGCTCAATCTAGAAACCTAAAATTTTAGGAGAAGCTAGATCCTTAGAAATAAGAAGAAGCCAGTTAAGAATTTTTTTTTTGTTACGCCCCCTGTTTAGGAGCTGTAAGGGGTCCAAAACCTTAAATTTTGCTATAAATTTAGCTTTTAAACACCTATAGCTTGAACACCTGTCAATATTTTTTTTTATTTATATACAAAATTGAAAGCTCCAAAACGGAAGTTTCAACCAGTGTCAAAGGTTTTTCTTAATTTTAACTTTGTCTGTCCGTCTGTCTGTCCGTATGTTTACACAAAGTTTTACACCGTTTGAAATAGAGAGAAAAAATTTTAACTGCAAGTAGGTATTGCAAACAAAATAATATCATGGAAGAACTTTTTTCTGTAGCCCCACCCGTTACGAAGCTACAGCCCCTCAAATTTGGAAGAAACCCTTTATTTAAAACGTTATAACAAAAGTTCTATGAGATATTTTTTCAATCTGGAAACGTCGAAAGATAGCTGCTTTTATAAACTTTACAAACTGTTAAAAAACTTATTCATTGGGTTGCCATCGGTACTAAAATTTACCGTTATCCAATACTCAGTTTTTGCAAAATTTTTGGCCCCACATAACTTTTAAACGGCTCAAGCTAGAAACTTGAAATTTCGGGAGATGTTAGATCCTCAGAAATTAGTAGGAGTCGGTTAAGAAAATTTTTTTGTTGCGCCTCCTTTTTAAGAGCTGTAAGGGGTCCAAAATTGAAATTTGGCTTTTTTTAAGCACCTGTAACTTGAATACCTGTCCAAATTTTTTTCTATTAATATACAAAATTTAAAGGTCCAACATTATATTTCAACATATGTTAAGTGTTTTTCTTAAATTCAAAAGCGGTGGTGAGTGAGATTAGATCCTTGAGAAATTTGGTAACCTTCCCCATTGAAGAGCTATTAGGACTAAAAAATTAAAAATTTACTATTTTTACAAGTAAGCAGTGACTTATTCCCCCATGGTATATATTTCCAAAATTAAACTGAGTTTTTAACACAATATAATTTTGAAAATGTGCTTTTTTAAAAACCCTTGGTTTTTTTCATCACTTGTTTAAAGTTTATTATTTTCACTTGACGTGATTTAAGTGATGTATTTTTGTAAAGCCTAAGAAAGCAGCTCTCTTCTGCTTTTTTAAGATTGAAAATATAGCTAACAGAACTCTTATTATACCAATATAAATTTAGGGCTTTTCTTGAATTTGCGGGGGCTATAGCTTTGTCACCCTTCAAAATTAAGAAAAACACATGTTGAAATATATTTAAAGAGCTTTCAATTTTGTAAATCACAAAAAAAAAATTTTGAACAGGTATTCAAGTTACAGGTGTTTAAAAATAGCAAAATTTCAATTTTCGGGCCCTTCTAGCTGCAAAACAGGGGACGTGACAAACAAAATTTGTTAACCGCCTTCTACTTATTTCTAAGGATATAACTACTCCCAAAATTTCAAGACCCTCGCTTGGCCTGTAGAGAACATATGTGTAGCCAAAAATTTTGCAAACATTGAGTTTTGCCTATTAGTAAATTTTAGTACCGTATGGAAATCCTAAACATTTGTCTTTTAAAGATTTATAAAGTTTATAAGACCAGTTATCTTTTGTCGTTTTCAGATTGAAAATACACTTATTAGAACTCTTGTTATAATAATTTGAATGTAGGGCTTTTCCCAACTTTCGGGGGCTGCAGTTCCGTAACGGGTGGGGCTACAGAAAAAAATTCTTCTACGAAATAATGTTTTTTTGTAAATTCTTCTCGTGGTTAAAATTTCTTTTCTCTATTTCAAACGATGTAAAAGTTTTTGTAAACATACGGACAGACGGATAGAAGGACAGACGGACAGACGGACGGACGGACGGACAGATGGATGAACAGAATGAAACTATATAGGCACAAAATTTTTGAAAATGTGCTATAAACAAATATTATTTTTTTAAATTCAAAGAAGAAATTCAAAGAGTCATAAACAATTGTCACATCTGCAATTCTACTAAATACGAACGTAATCCTCTAAAACTACCACTTAAAATTCAGAAACTGCCAGTTAACCTTTGGAAATAGTTCACATGGACATTTGGTTCAAAAACAAAGGCAATCCATACCTTTATAGATAAATTTTCAAAAAATGCGCAATTTTATTCAATTAAGTCAAGGAATTGATCTGACCTAAAAAATGGACTTTTGAAATATTTTGCTTCTCTTGGTAAACCCAAAAGAATTTTCACAGATAGAGAAAAAGGTTTTTTTTTTTTCCTAAGGGAGGAAAAAACCTTCAAAAGGCAACTGATAACCTAATCCCCTAGGTAGTGTGAGATTTTTACTACACTAAAACAACCTCCCCCCGTAGCCAAAATAATGGGATAAGCACCCTAGCTGCTTGCGCAGTATTATGGCTGAAAAGTTACTACTAGTCATAAATATAAATGACTTTTAAGAGTTGAATGGGCAACCCAGGAGGTATAAGTTGACATTCTTCTTGAATTTTTGCGGTTTAAACGAATTGGGAAACACATATGGGGGTAATGTGTTCCACAATTTGGAGGTGCGACTCAGAAAAGAGTTCCTAAATTTCAGAGTTATTGTTCTGAAAATCTCAACTGTATATGGATGATATTGAGCTGCTAACCGTGTGTTACGGCGGTAGGGTTTGATTTTAGGCATCATGTTTCTGATTTCTTTTGAGGTATTGCCTAGAAGATATTTATAAAAAAGACAAGCAGCTCCTACATTACGGCGGTGACTTAAAGAGGTTAAGTCTTTTGTGACGTTATTATCATTGATAATACGAACAGCTCTCTTTTGTATCTTATCCAGATACTGAAGAGCGGTGCTGGGAGCTCCAGCAAAAATGTGAGAGTTATAATCAAGTCTCAGCCGAATTTAGGTTTTATAAATTTGTAATAGATTTGGAGGTGTAAAGTATTTCCTACTCCTACTTAAGAATCCCAGGCATTTCGCGGCATCTTTTGCGACCGAAAAAATGTGGTCGTTCCACGAAAGTTTTGCATTTATTTCCATGCCTAGAATTCTCAATGATTCGGAGTTTTGAATACCTACATTGCCAAAAGAAATGTTTAGTAAAGGATCGCTTCGCTTGGTTGATAACAAACAGCTTTGGGTTTTAGAAGCATTAAAACTTACCCTGTTCACGCTTCCACAATCTTGAATTATTTGGAGATCATTATTTGAGGAACTTGAAACTTTGGTTCGTTCATTGTTTACCGATGTTGAGGTAGCATCAGCTGCTCTCTCAAAAAGGTAAGAGCAATCAAGAGTGCTGTCATCAGCAAAGCTATGAATTTTATTGGAGGTAATGGATAGAAGATCATTGATAAATATTTGAAATAAGGTTGGTGATAGGACCGAGCCTTGAGGGACACCAGCATTGTTTTCAAAATTTTTGCTTGATCTATTTGACCTAAAACCATATTGTTGGTCACTTATGAGGTCATTACTCTCCAGATATATTTTTAAATGGAAATTAATTATTAACTCCATAACCTTTGATAGTACTGATGTTAGAGCAATTGGTCTATAATTTTCAGGATTGCTCTGGGCACCCTTTTTTGGGATTGGCTGGACATAAGCAACTTTCCATATAGAAGGGTAAGTTCCAGAAATAAAGGATATGTGAAAAAGTTTGCTTAGTGGACCAGCTAGGGTGTTAGCGCATTTTTGGAGGACAATTGGTGGAATATCATCAGGACCAGCAGATTTGTGAACATTCAGACCCTTAAGAAGTTTAGCAACAACTCGTGGGCGAAAATAAATTTTTTTAAGTTTTGAATTTGTTGATACATAGACCGGAGGAGAGGCTGTTGTTGCCGGCAGTGTTGAATTGGCTGCGAAGATTTGAGCCAGCAAATCTGCCTTTTGTTCAGGGTCAGCAATGACAGCATTATTATAAATCAGAGGAGGAGTTGTAGAAGAAGTGAAGTTGTTTTTTACTGATTTGGCAAATTACCAGAAACTTTTGCTGCCTTTTGGGAAGCGAATAACTTTTTGCCTTAGTAAAAAATCATGTTTAAATTTTTGCTGTCTTAAAATTCTTTTGCATCGCTTACTAACTTCTGTAAATGGGAGCCGGTTGCTTTCGGTTGGTTACCTCTTGAACTCAAAGAAAGCTTTATTTTTTATACCCTACACCTATAGAATAGGTAAAAGGGTATATTAACTTTGGTATGGTGTTTGTAACCACCTAAAGGAAGCGAGCTAGATATGGAAAAGTATATATATTTGTGATCAGCGTGACCTCCTGAGTCGATATAGCTATGTCCATCCGTCCATCCGTCTGTCTGTCCGTCCGTAGGCACGATAACCCAAAAAATAATGGAGCTATCTTGATGAAATTTTAACTGGAGGTTACTAGGACTGAAAGTACGGCGGGGATTGCATATGGGCGAAATCGGCCCATTGGTTCGGATTCTGGACCTTTTAACCGATCGAAGGACTAACGAACATATATAAATAATCACGATAACTCAACAACAAATGACGCTATCTTCATGAAATTTGTGCTGTAGGTTATTGGTAATGAAACTACAGCGGCGGTTGCGTTCGGTGAGGATTGGACAATGGGTTCGGAACTTAGAACATTTTGATCGAATTTAGGTCAAACTAGCATAATTCCGAAACCAATGAAGATAGAACCTCCAAATTTGGTTTCAGGGTGTCGCTTTCGATTTCCTTAGTGTTCTTGAAATTTGAGCCCAATTGGAGTAGTGGGTGGGGACCAGCCACTCAGTTCCAAGGACCTTAAAGCATATTTTCGAAATTAATAAAGATAGTAACTTGAAACAAATGTAGAAGCTTCAAATTTAGCACATGGGTTTTCTTTACTATTTCCTGCGTGTCCCTCTAATTTTGTACCTTTCTTAGACCCCCCAATGTGTAAAAGTTTATCATCGAAATTAATAAAACTAGTAACTTAAAATTAAGATAACACGTTCCATTTGTGTACAAGGGTTAACTAGTATTGAAAATATGACGGGGACTGCATATGAGCGAAATCGTACCATAATTTCGGGTTCTGGCACCCTTGAAAAGTTCAAGGGCTAACAAACATATATCTTAAAAACACCATAACTCAAAAAATAATGCCGCTATTTTGATGAAATTTAAACTCTAGGTTACTAGTAATGAAAGTACCATTTGTTTGAGGCCGAACGAGTATAATTTCGAAGCCAAAGAATATATTGCCTATTTCCTATGTGTCCCCGAAATTTAGACTTAATTGTAGTGGTTCAGCTATGTTCAAAGGTACTTGCTGCATTTATGTAAAATTTATTTTTATATTTAAATTAATTAATTAAAGCTATGTTTTACGATCAATTTAATAACAGCTTTTATGTTGTTAAAACGACTTATGGATATGTCCTTAAATTTGAACAAAATAGGTGTAGGGTATTTCTAAGTCGGTTGCACCGACTGACTGTTTCTTTACTTGTTTTCTTAATAACTTGCCTGCATTTTTTGTTTAACCAATTCTGGTTACGGTGTTTAACACTTTTAATCTTACTTGGTGTGAAAAGATTCATGCCAAGGAGAATAACGCTAGTTAATGCGTTGGCAGCTACATCAACATTTCTATTGTTGAAAAAAAGAGACCAATTCAAGTTTTTGAAAAAGGAGTTTCAACCATCCAAGTTGGCTTTATTTAGGAGCCAAATTTTATGATTGGGAGGAACTTTTTGGTTAATTAAATTTTGCATTTGAAATTGAGAACTGATAAGGCAGTGGTCAGAGCTGCCTAATGGGCTAATGACAGAAATGTTGAATTTTTCCGGATGAGAAGTTAGAAATAGATCCAGAGTATAAGCACTATGGCTTGAACGGTCTGGTATGCGAGTAGGTTCTTTCACCAATTGTGTAAGTTGGTGAAGAGCGCTAAAAAGTTGTACATATTTGCCTTCTGCCGATGTATGAGGAGAGTATAGAAGCCAATTTTTATTGTGGATATTGAAATCGCCTGCTACAAAGATTTCAGTTTCGGGATTGTCCTGAAGGATGCTAGTTATAGAATCCGATAAAATATCAAATTCTACAATTGTGTTCTCCTTCGAAATATTTGGACTTCTGTACAAAAAACAAAAATGCGTTGAATGGCCACCAAAAATAAATATGGTCCAAACATAGTTAAACTCTGGATTTGTGCCTATGTTATATTTATCCAGAATTTGGTAGGCCGTATCGTTACGAATATAAAGAGCAATACCTCTATGGGGACTAAAAAACGTTTCAAGTTTGTAACCAGGAATACTGAACTTAACCGCATCCTGGTTTGAAAAAACCTGAGTTTCGTTTAGTGTCAACACGGCTAGATTTTTTGACGTAAGGTGAACATATACTCCGAAATAATTGGAATCTAGCCCTCTAATATTAACAAAAGTTATGCTGGTTTTGAGTAAATTTTAATAACCTAAAGTTTAAAAATATTTAGGAGTGAAGGAATTGAAATCCACTTTACAACATCAAACAATCACAATAGTAATGCGGAAATAGAAAGATTCCACAATACGCTAAATGAACATCTTAGAATCTTACGAGTAGTTGAAAAAGAAGAAAGCTTATCATCAGATGAAGATCCTATTGTTAAAGTTGTGAAAATCTATAATTTAACGATCCACTTTGCAACTAATAGAAGACCTATTGACTTTGCAAACGGAACCATCTCATCCGCACAATATCCTATTATCCAAGAAACATTAATCAAGTATAAAACTAAAAAAATAAACAAACTTATTGAAAACAGAAAAAAACAAAATGCTTCAAATTATTTAAAACTTAACTGAGCTACAAAACTTCAACCATATTACACAAAAACTGAAATTAAAAATCAAACTGAGAATCACTTTCAAAGTAATAATGAAAACTTACCTAGATACTTTAGCCAAATTAAGAAAAAATATAAATATGAAAACTAAAGTCAAAGTGAAAATTAAATTAAGTCAATATGACATCTCATCTATTTTAAGATAAGATTTTTAATTACTACAAAAAAAAAAAAAAAATTAATAAAAAAAAATTTTTGATTACTTTATCCATAATAAGTTAATAATCATAATTACATTTTAACACTTACACTTTAATATTTTTTTATACCCGTATGACTATTTGTCAAAAGGGTATACTAAATTGGCCATTACATTTCTGATGCAGAGAAGGAGGGGGTAGATATAGACTCACGTGTATGGATCGGATCAGAATCGAAAAATAAATCGATTTAGCTATGATTGTGCGTCTGTCCGGTCGATAGCTATAAAAAAAAAGTAGCTGGGATTTTGAAATTTTCACAAATTCGTTTTTATCCAATAGCCGCCATCGCTATTTAAATCTAGCCATTTTGGTCCATGAGTTCGGGTAGCAACCATACAACTTCTTTTTTTTATATGAGCATTACCCTATATCTTTTGAAGCTGGGTGTCTGAAATTTTGCCAAAAGTAGTTTAGTTTTATAGTCAAAATTTCCGGTCTACAGCTGTGGGTTCGAGTAGGTGCCTTCCAACTCCTTCTTTTATATGAGCGTTTCTTTACACCTAATGAAGATGGGTGCCTGAAATTTTGCCAAAAATAGTTTAGTATAAAGGCCAAAGTTACTGCAAAATTTGGTTGGTCTACTGTAGAGGTTTCGAGTAGCTGCCATACAGGTCCTTCTTTTATATGAGCACTACACTACACCTAATAAACCTGTATGTTTGAAATTTTGCCAAATGTAATTAACCGGATTATGTAATGTATGCGGAGGATTTATTTTTCAATTCTGATGCGATCCATACACTTGAGTCTATACCTCCCCTCCTTCTCTGCGTCACAATCGTAATGGCAAATTTAGTATACACTTTTGACTAATAGTCATAAGGCTATAAATACAATTTCCACTAACCTTTTGCATGACTTAAAACTTTATATACAAAAGAAAGGTTTAATTAACTTCGTAGGTAACGGTCTTCGCTTTTTAACGGGCACTATGGACAACAATGATAGGGACGAAATCCAAGAACATTTAAAAATTATTCAACAAAATAATAAAGCACTAAGAAATAACGCGAATGAACAAATTTCCATAAATCAAAACTTATCGGACCATATCCAAAATAAATCTAACCACATCAATTCCTCTCAAAGCAAAATATCGACCGAAAAAGAAGATATTAAATTACTTAGAATAGAATTAGAAATAAAAAAAATATAAAATTATTATCATAACAAAGAAATATCAAATATTAAGGAAATAATACTATCTAGTATATTAGAAATTTTATCTAAAAATATTTTGACAAATGAAGAAATTAACAATTTTAATATTACTTTAGAAAAATTACCGTTTATAAAAAACAATGTTGCACTTTATGAAAACAAAATTGTATTTATTATCTCAATACCCAATTTTTCTAGCGCAAAATGTTATAAAACAAATATTATAAAAAATTCCGAATCTAATATATAAAGAAGACAATTTGTTTGTTTGTTTGTTTGTCCAGGATTCACGTGAAAACCAGCAATTCGATTGTCACAAAATTTCAAAGGAATAATTCTTAGGCTATGTCACATTTGTATAATTCAACAGATTGCGACTCCAGACGTCGAGTCAAAACGGTTTGACCGATTGATTTGAAATTTTGCACAAATATTCCTCTTAGCAACTGGAATTAGTTGTATAAAATTGGTTGGAATAAATTAATTCATTTCGGCCCGGCAGGCTTCAAAAAAACTTTGTGTTTCCGATTTGTGTCCAAGTTTGCAGGGTGGTTTCGCAATCAAAAAGAAAGGCTGACACAAATTTTTGTTGAGTTCCGTTAACCCGTTTGGGCACGAGGGCGCAATGAAGGTTTTTCAATATTTTGATGTCGAGTCAAAACGGGTTGACCGATTTATTTGAAATTTTGCACAAATGTTCCTCTTAGTAACCGGACTTAGTTGTATAAATTTGTTTAGAATAAATTAACACATTTGGGCCTGGCCGGCTTACAAAAAATTCTGTGTTATCGATTTGTGTCCAATTTTACACGGAGATTTTGCAGTCGAAAAGAGAGGCTGACACAAATTTTTGTTGAGTTCGGTTAACCCGTTTGGGCACAAGGGCGCAATGAAGCTTTTGAATGTTTTTGATGTCGAGTTAAAACTGTTTGAGCGACTGACTTGAAATTGTGCATAAATGTTCGTCTTAGCAACCGAAATTCGATGTTTAAATTTGGTTGGAATGAACTAAACCCATTTCAGCCAGGCGGGCTTCCAAAACATTTTGTGTTCCCGATTTGTGTCCAATTTTGTCAAAATTGCCGATTTGTGTCAAAAAAAAGGCTGCAAAAAGTTTTAGTAAAGTTCGATTAATTCGTTTTCCACGACGATGCCATGAACTTTTCAATAAATTTTATTTGCTTAAACGATTAAAAAAATTTTATTGAAAATTTTGTACCAGCATTTTAATTATAAAACCCCACAGGGTTAATGTGATTTTGACCTGTTTACGCGTTTTGCACAAAGATCCAATTAAATGTTTAAGATTTTTGATATTAACGCAAGTTAACCTTTATTCCAATAAGACTAATTTTTTTACATTCCTTAAGTAGTCTCAAATAGTACAAAAGGTAAATAAGATAATATTAATAATAATAAAAATAAAGCTTATAAAGAATCCGAATAATAATATGTATCTTTAAATTTAAATAACGTAACATTCTCCTTCTCTACATTTTTTCGTAAGTCTTTGTTTTTTATCTTCTTTGCAGTTGTTGTTTTTTAAAAATAGATTTCAGTGTAAAATTGCAGTTTAAATTCACAACGGAAATTAGGCTTTAATACATAGAATTTGAAAACAATTTTTGCAAAAACGAAGTCTACATTTCTCTCATAAAATCTTAAAAAAACGAGTGAGAGCGTACTAGAACTTTCAGGTAAGTACAAAACAAAATATAAGTTGAAAAGCAGATTTTTAAGCCTTTTCTAAACTGTGGAATAAAATATAAATGTTGGCAATTCAAGTAAATTACTATTGCCATAGTGTAATGAAATAATGGCAAATTTAGTATAACCTTTTGACCTATAGTATTATAGTCTTAACTTATTTGTTGACCTATACACTGCACGAAATATATTTTTTATAAAAAAAGGTTTTATTATATTTAATTATAAAAATAAAACAAAAAAATTTTATATATTAATTAGTTTTAATTATATTACGTTTGAACAGTTATAACCAACTAACTTAATTTTATATTACGGTTTTTTTGTAATTACTTAAACTAAACTTAAAAAACTAAGACTAAGCATTTCTTATTAATTAAGTTTCTAATATAAAATTATTCATTTAAACAACATTGAACTTGAAGAGTTCAAGGTTTTTGTCATTTAAAAAACAAAAAAAACAAAAATAATGCACATTCAGCATTTTTACATATATTTACGGATTTTTATATATGAATGTAAATTTTTAATTTTAAGTTAAATTTTGAAATAAGTAAAATAAAAATGAAAATCAAAATATACTTTTTTTTGTTGCTAGTGTTTTAGCTTCTATAACAACTTCAGGTGTAGAACTTGAAGTTGACTCAGTTAACGTTATATTAGGAAGTTCATACATAACTCCTCCTCCGTTAGAGTTGAAATTCTCCGGAATTTCTTTATTTACAATTTTTATTTTGGTTCCTTTGTTTTTTAAATATAATATTATAAAAGTAATACTTATTACTAATACTACAATAATAGAAATATTTATCCCATATGAAACGGCTTTATGATATTTTAATTCGTTTATTTCTTTAATATTTTCAAAGTTTTTTAAAACAATATCGTCAAAATTAATAGGTTTTACATAGGTATAATTAAAATTATTACTAGGGTAAAAATATTTATCTTGAATAATTTGCTTTTGGTTATAAAATATTTCATTCTCTATTTTAATTTCACAATTATAAAAATTAATAAAATAGTTTTTGTTCAGCGTTAAATTTCTATCGTCACAATTTTGTATTAATACGGTTTTTCTAGCATTTTTAATTAATAAAGTTTCGTCATCTAATATTTCAATTTTAGTTTTGTTATTAAATCGAAATTTACATTTATTATTCAAATTACAGTTTTTACTAGATTTTAAATCTTTTAACATAACATCATCTTGATAAGTTAAAATTTTATTTTCAATTTCTACAATATATTCATTGTTTTCGTCAATTTCTATATATTCTTTATTAGGCAAAGGAGTAATAAGTTTTAAATCAGTTTGAATATAATTTAGTGGAATTTTAATTGCAGTTACTAATAATTCATCCTTATAATTCATAATTCCTATTTTACTTAATTTTAATTTATAAAAATCAATTTGATATAATTCTATTTCCTCTTGGATTTATAATATGTAAAATTGTACTAGTTTTATTTACTATTTCTACCTGTTGAAGTTTTATTTGAATATAACCGGCTTCTTCGTGAATTGGATTGACTTGAAGAAGTCCTACAGTCAGTTGTGTTGGTAAGATTATTAACAGCAATATTATTATGTTGAAAACCTAAAAGTTTTAAAGGTCTTTTAATATTTGAATAATGTACATTTAATAAAGGTTTATGTTTGTAATATGGTTCGTCCTTATGTCTAAGTCTCTTATAATTTCTAATAGCTCCTACTGATCTATTTTCTATATAGTGTTCTCTATTAAAGTTTCTTTTATTTATAGTTTTAGTTTTCATTTTATCTATATTTATTTGCAATTTACTACCATCTACATTTTCTTTAGCTTCTCTAGGTGTGTATTTTATTGTTGAATGATAGCGATCGTTATAGTTTCCTATAGCCATCTGTATCTTCATCTCAACTGAAAGTTCCCTATCCTCAATTCCTGTTATTTTTTCTAAGAGGGTTGAGTGTAGTCTCTCTATATCAGCATTTCCAGTGTGATTATTTGCTTTTGTTAGATGAATTTCAACATTTTCTCTATTTAAATACTCAATTAGTTGTTCAGCTCTAAATTCATTGTCCATAATTATTTTTTTTGGTTTTCCAAATTTTGCAAAATGTTCCATTATAATTGTTTTCTTTGCTCTCCAATTGCGATCTGTTATACCATATGCTGAGGCAAATTTTGTTAATTTATCAATTACTGTAACAAACGATTGTTTTTTAAAATGAAATATGTCCAAATGTATAATTTCGTTTTTTCCTTTAGGTGTTTCTGTAAATGCAAATTTAGGTTTTAATGGTTTTCGATCATACTTAATTTGTTGACATTTTTCACAATTATTGATAATTAAATGAATATGATCTTTTAACTTCGGAAAATAAATTTTGTCTTTTAAATTGTGGTAACATTCATTTATTCCACTATGCATAGACTCTTTAGTGTGGTAAAGAGATAGTTGTTTATGTAATTCTTCTTCAGTTTTTATTTCTTTAGCTCTTTTTGTACTTCGTATAAATTTTATTTTTGAATCAAATGAAAACATCGATATTAAAATTAGTTGTATTTTATGATAGTCAGTATCAGATACTTCCGAATAAATGCTCGTATATCCTTTCTTGATATAACGTTTTAAAATGTCTTTAATTAAATTTTCATTTTCTAACGGATTTATTTCAATAATTCTTCTATTGTGAAGTGTTATATTCTCTTCAGGACTGTAAGTGAGTATGATTTGTGTTTTATATTTGTTTACTATATCCTCTTTTATTCCTATGTAATCTAATTGATTTTCATCTGCAGAATGTACTGTATCATTAGATAATTCTAAATTGGATGCTATATCATTTTCTTCATTAATTTTCTTTGTATTTTCTAATCTGCTTAAATAATCAGCTACCTTATTTTCTTTACCCTGCAAATATTCAATCTCATAATTATATTCTTGAAGTTTTAGCAACCATCTTTGGTGTCTTTGTGAAAATTCCTTTCCTTTGTATTTGTTGTTTAAATATTTAATTGGCACATGGTCTGTTATGATTTTAAACTTATTACCATATAGATAAGGTCTGAAATAATTTACTGCATACATAATTGCCAAAAACTCTTTATCTGTAGTACAATAATTTTTTTCATGGTTGTTTAGCGTTCTCGAAACATAACAAATTGGATGACCTTGTTGAGACAACACTGCACCTATAGCATGATCACTTGCATCTGTAGTTACAACAAACGGTTTATCGTATTCTGGAAATTTTAAAATTGGATGTGAAGTTATCAAGCTCTTTAAGTTTTCAAATGCTGCTATATACTGTGGGTCATTTATATTAATTTTGTTATCTTTTTTTAAATATTTAATCATAGGATATGCAACCTTAGAATAATCTTTGATGAATTTTCTATAAAATCCAGTTGCTCCTAAGAAACCTTTTAATTGTTTTTCAGTTTTTGGAATTTGTAACTCTTGAATATTTTTTATTTTTTCAGGGTTAGGTTTTATCCCATCCTTTGTCAAAATATGTCCTAGAAATTCTGTATTTCTTTTAAGAAAACTACATTTATCTACTTGAATTTTCAAATTGTGTTCCTGTAATCTTTTAAATATTTTTGTTAATGAATTTTCGTGTTCTTCTAATGTTGTCGAAAAAATTAATATATCATCAAGATATACGATGCAAATTTGATTGATATATTCTCGAAGAATTTCGTTCATCAATCTTTGAAACGTTGCCGGTGCGTTCTTCAATCCAAATGGCATACGTACATATTCATATAGACCTGCTGGAGTAACAAAAGCAGTTTTTTCAATATCTTTTTCAGCTACTAATATCTGATGGTAACCTTTGGCTAAATCTAACGTGCTGAAATATTGGGCTTTTCCCAATTTGTCCAGAATGCTATCAATATTAGGTAAAGGGTATTTATCGTCGATTGTGACCTGATTTAATCTTCTATAATCCACAACTATTCTAAATTTTTGTACTCCAGAATTATCTTTTCTTTTGGGTACTACTATAATCGGAGAACTATATCGACTTTTACTTTTTCTAATTATGCCCTGTTCTTCCATTTCTTCCATTTGACGTCTCACTTCAGTTTCATGTTTAGGTGGATATCGATAAAGTTTTGAATTAATTTGTTCGCTTGTTGTTGTTTTAATTTCATGTACCACTGTATTTGTACTGGTCAAAATATCACCTTCTTTATATAATAGCTTATTGAATTTTGAAACTAATTTTTCAATTATATGTTTTTCTTTTTCATTTAAATGATCCAATTGTAGAGTTTGAACTTCACTTACTTCTAATACATTAACTTCTTCTTGAATAATTTTAGTTAAGAATGGAAGACTCACTCCATTGGTCATATTAATTTGTTGATTTTCTACGTTGATATCTTTCACATTTTTTGTTATCCAATCCATACCTAATAATAAGTCATATGGCTTGTTTAATTTCATTGCAATCCATTTCATTCTTGCATTTTCAGGATATTTAAATTCTGCTGGAGATAAGGTAGCAACTGTTCTATTAGGTTTGCTTACCTCTCCTTGAATTGTATTGATAGATATTGAAGTTGAATTTATTACAGTAAACTTAGAACTACAAACTTTATTTTCATTTAAAATGCTTATTGTTGAGCCTGTATCTAACAAGGCTGAATATTTTTTTTCTTGAATTGTTAAAATTGTAAAAATTTTATTTGGGTCCGAGGCTAATTTATAAAAAAAGTTTCTTCAATTGTATTAGTTTCATTTTTTTTACTTAAATTATCAACATCCATTGATCGAGTTTGTCTACTTGGATCAACTTCCATTGGTCTGGTCTGTCTACTTTCTTGTCTGTCATTGTATCTATTATAATTTCGGTTAAACTGAGAAGGCCTATTTCTATTTTGATAAAAATTATCGTTTGCTCGAAATTGGAAATTATTATTATTATTTTTAAAATTCGAATTTGAATTGTTATTAACACTGTTGTTGTTAAACATATTTCTACTTTCATAATTTTTATTACTAAAAAAATTTTTTTTATTATTATAATTGTAATTATTTTTATTATCATTCCTAAGAAAATTTTTACTATCACTATTTTTATTAAAATTTTTGTGAGATAAATTAAGATTACCCTCGTCTAAACCTATAAAACTCCTTACTGTATTTCTAATTTCAGTCAAATTATTTTTCGATATTATTGCATAAGCTAACGATCCTGAAGAAAGTTCTTTAATTTTCTGAACTAACATTCCACTAAATATATCAATTACTGTTTGGCTATCTTCAACAAAAGCCGCATATTCTGTTATATCTTCTATCACTAATCTTAACTTATTATCTAAATCTTTAATGCTACTTACTTTTAGTGCTCCAATTTCTCTTGTGATTGCCATTTGGTCTTTTGATGCTCTATAATGTTGTTTTAATTTTATTTTGCAATCATCCCAATTTGCTGGAGGGCTGACATTAAGTAAATTTTTTGCACTTCCCTGAATTTTGATGTTGTAAATGATGTTGAAAACCTGGTTAGCTTCCGCCACATGATCAGCTAATACTCTGGTCACTGAATCGATGAAAGATGGTAAAGTACCTGGCTCACCATTAAAAGCTGGAATAAATTGAATTTCCTTTTCAATTTGTGATCTCCAATTTTGTGGTTGGTTGTTTTGCACTTATAGCTGAGTTAGAGCTACTAAGCACTGTTCAATACGATTGTCATTTTGTTCATTTGCCATAATATTACGGTATTGATCAAATAAATTGCTTCTGTTTATTTGACGATCAATTTTGATTTATTTATTTATATATTATATTATATTTTTTTTTTTTTTTTTTTTTTTTATTGTGTTCGTTTCTACATAAACCACTAAATTTTGCTTTGGCTTACTTTGTTGCCCACTTTAAAAAAATGTTTTTGTAATATTATTTTAAATAATGCTAATTAAATTCGTTTCACTAGATCTCTTTTCTTTTGATAGAGATCCTACCGACTGCGCCAAATATATTTTTTATAAAAAAAGGTTTTATTATATTTAATTATAAAAATAAAACAAAAAAATTTTATATATTAATTAGTTTTAATTATATTACGTTTGAACAGTTATAACCAACTAACTTAATTTTATATTACGGTTTTTTTGTAATTACTTAAACTAAACTTAAAAAACTAAGACTAAGCATTTCTTATTAATTAAGTTTCTAATATAAAATTATTCATTTAAACAACATTGAACTTGAAGAGTTCAAGGTTTTTGTCATTTAAAAAACAAAAAAAACAAAAATAATGCACATTCAGCATTTTTACATATATTTACGGATTTTTATATATGAATGTAAATTTTTAATTTTAAGTTAAATTTTGAAATAAGTAAAATAAAAATGAAAATCAAAATATACTTTTTTTTGTTGCTAGTGTTTTAGCTTCTATAACAACTTCAGGTGTAGAACTTGAAGTTGACTCAGTTAACGTTATATTAGGAAGTTCATACATAACTCACGCGCTTTAATTAATTTTATTTTAATAGTTTATTACTTATTAATTATTAATTTCCGCAGTGCAATTATATTTTCGTTAATATAATAAATAAAATCATAAAAAAAAAAAAATATAAATAAAAATTAAGTTAACTAATTCTTTCTTTTAAACTGTGTCATTATATTATTGAATTTTTTTTTATTAAAAGTGATACTTAAATTTTAAAAGCATTTAATTTAATTTGCCTTGTAGTTTTTTTTTTATATTGATAATATTTCCAAACTTTTTTTTTTGCCAACTGTATCATATTACATTATTGAAATTATTTTTTTTATTAAGTGATACTTAATTTTAAAGGCATTTAATTTAATTTTTAAACATTTTAAAAACTTTTTTGAACATTTTTTTTGTTTATTTCTGCTGAATTCATAACTTTTTGGTTTTTTGTTAAGTTAAATTTAAAAATAAACTTTATTATGGAATTCAAATGTAATCTTGCTAATTGTACAATTTCTGATAACAAATCTAATTTTGTAGTTTGTAAAGCGTTCTGCAAACGTAAGTTACATGGTGTTTGTATTGGAGCCAGTAGGGATTGGTACCACCCTTCTTTACAAAATTGGTTTATATGTGATGACTGTCAGCATCATGAATCGGTTTTAAGACATATGTTCGACAACCTTAGTAAGTCCATAGCTGATATGAACGATAGGAATACCGGCTTATTAAATAAAGCTATTTTAATAATTGATTCAAATCGAAATTCATTCAACGATATGGCTAAAACATTTAACTTATTATGTAACACAATGGCGGAGAAATCTTCCGGTTCTAATCATACATCAAATAATGAGTTTAACGACTTAAAAACTGAGCTATTAACTGAAATTTCTGCTCAATTTACTAAAAATTTTGAAAATATTTCCAAGTCGTTAGAAGCTGGTTCCAGCAGTGCTTCATCAATTTTTGCAGTTCCTAAAAATTTTGAACGTATGGAAGCAGCTGTTATTAAGCATATTAATACGGTTCACCAGGACTATGCCAGCACCAATGTTGAAATGTTAAATAATTTTTGTACCGAACTGCATAATTCTAAATCACAAGCTCAAAAATCCGAATATAGCAGTAAAATACAAACTTTTGATAAGGCAATTCAAGTTGATACACTACTTGATTCTCCTACAAATTGCGTTAAAAGCGTGCAAACAGATTTTGCAATTTTACATAAATTTGGGACCCAATGGACTAATGATGAATGGAGTGGAAGAATCACCAAGCTAATGGATTGTAATAAATCATCAATCGTCAAAGATAGTAACTATTCGTCTACTTTTGTAAAGGGCGTTCCTTGCTCGTTTGATGAAAATAAGTTAACTCAATTTATAAAAGAAGAATTTAACATTGGTTCGGTAGTGTGTACTAATTTAACACCTAACCGTATTAAGAAGAACAAAAAGAAATATTTATGCTTTCTTATCACTGGTTCTGTTTATTCTATGAGAATTTTACAACATCCAAGCAACGTCAATATATGGAATAAAATTGGTGCAGCTATTGAATTAAGTAAGCCCCAGGTCAAAGGTAATCTAAACAAAAATATGGAAACAGTTTTACAAGACACTAATACAGGTTATACAATAAGAAATTCTAATTTAAATTACAAATCCTCTTTAAACACTAAATCTAATTTAACAAATTTACTTGATTTATCTTTTCCTATACCTCCTACTAATTTTTCTAAATCAATTGATATTTCAAATACTAAAACACTAATTAATTCTAACAAATCTGATATTATTGCACAAACTGATACTAATACTATTCCTATTTCGAATATTAATATAAAAAATAATTCTAAAAACATCATTTCTAGTAATTCAAATGATCTTACCAAATCAGGTAATAACAAACAAATTAGCGATTCTTATCTAAAAAATAAATTTACAAAATTCAAAAAGTCTGTATCAAATAAATTTAATAAATACCAAAATTTTGTTCAAGGTGAAACTATCATGCCCCAAAGTAAACCTTCTAGCTTAACTGTAGCAAAATCTTCTTCTAATAAAATTAATAGATCAACTTCTTTATCTTAACATCCTGAATCACAAGCTAATCCCTTATTAGCTAATTCTGAGCATATTTTATTATCTAACTCAAATACAACTCCACCAATTTTAGATCCTCTTTTACCGCCTGTTGTAAAACTTACTCAAAAAGCTCTTCATGAAAGTAAAAATAACAGTAGGTACGTTTTAGCTAGACTAAGGGACAGTAAATGTTAGACTTTACCTTGCATATCTTCACGATAAATCAAATGATGTTTGTATTGGTGGTAAAACAAACACATCGCTTAAGATAGCTATTCAACAGGAAGGACTTCCTACTGATATCAAGGACTTACGTAATATTTTTGTAAAATATCATGAAACATATAATATTTCAGCTGAAAATGCTCTAACTGACTTGAAATCTTTTGCCTCACATATCTCATCTAATAGAATTAACTATCTTCAACGTGTGAGAGAAAATCATGATAAGTACTTTCGTCCCCTTCCAAGCGAGAAAAAGTCTAGTTAATATTAGTCTTGCGGAACCCACTCATCCTAATAATAATTCTTTTAAATTAACTATATATTATCAAAATGTAAGAGGTCTACGCACAAAAACTAAAAAAGTTTTCTTAAATTCTACTGCTTTAGATTTTGATCTATTCGTTTTAACAGAAACCTGGCTAACTTCTTCAATAAATAATCTTGAAATTTTCTCTTCTTCTTACACTGTTTATAGGAAAGATAGATATGATTGTCTTTTATCTTATAATGTTCCTAAAGGTGGTGGTGTATTGATAGCTGTTAAAAATACTTTTTGTTCATCGCAATTGTTACTTTCTCAATGTGATCCTACCGATATTATCGAAGTAATTGCTGTTAAAATTGAACTACAACTAAAAAATGTTATTATTATAAATTGTTATATTCCTCCAGGATCTAATATCGAAGTGTATACTAAATATATTTTAGAAATTGATTCACTAATCAGTAAACTTAATGTTAATGATGATGTAATTCTCTGTGGTGATTTTAATCTTCCTAACATTAAATGGGTTCCGCACGATGAGGATTCCTACTTCATTCCATACGAATTAGTTAGTAATACGGAGTGTTTTGTAATTGACTCTTTTAATTCTTTTAATTTTCAACAAGTATCTTCAATCTGTAATAATCGTGGTAGACAGTTAGATCTTTTATTTACGACAAATTGGATAAATTTTGCTATTATTAACTGTCCATTTGAACTAGTTGAAATTGATGAGCATCATCCTCCAATTTGTTCGTCTCTCTGTTTTCTCATACCTCCAAGTATTGATTTTGAACTTTCTTATCGTTTTAACTTTCATAAAGCCAATTTTGATGCTATTAATAACTATTTAAGTTGTTATGATTTCTCATTTTTAACCTCTTTTAATTTAAATGAAGCAGTTAATCATTTTTATAAAATTGTTCATTCTATTATTTCACAATATGTTCCGTTAGTTGTTGACAATAGTTATAAATCCAGTCCGCCATGGTTTACTAAAAGTCTTAAAAAATTAAAAAATAGAAAAAATAAAGCCTGGCGTAAATTTATTAAGAGCAATAATAATTATGATTTTAATGTTTGCATAAATTTATTTAATGAATTTAAAACATTGTCTGATAATTTATATTCCAATTATGTGCAAAACATGTCTATAAATATTAAAAATAATCCAAAACTCTTTTGGAAATTTGTTAATTCCAAAAGAAAAAGTGATCAATATCCAATGTGTATGAATTATAAAAATTCTAGTAGTATAGATTCTAATGTTATTTCAGAATTTTTCCGTGATTTCTTCTCAATTAGTTATTCTTTGCCCGCTTTCTCGTTAAATGAAGATAATTTTTTGCATTTATCAAACTTTCCTAATACTACTTTGGGTAATATTCATATTGACTCTAATTTGGTATTTAACTATTTGACAAAACTTGATTTTAACACTAGTCCTGGGTTTGACGGCATCCCTAACATATTTTTAAATAAATGCTCATCTTCATTATCTGGTCCTCTTTCTTCTTTATTCAATTCTTCTTTAGCTTCTGGTATCTTCCCTTCTATTTGGAAAACTGCCATAATTAAGCCAGTTCATAAAAAAAATCTTAAAAACGATGTTACTAACTATCGTCCAATTGCTAAACTTTCTTCTATACCTAAGCTTTTTGAACTAATTGTATTTGATTCTATTTATGATCATTGTACTTGTTTTTTATCGCCTTTCCAACATGGCTTTGTAAAGCTTAAATCAACCGTTACTAATCTTGTTGAATCTACATCTACATTTATTAATAATATGGAAGATAGATTCCAAACAGATGTAATATATACAGATTTTAGCAAAGCCTTTGATCTTCTTCCACATAATGTTATTATTTTTAAGCTAAATAAATTAGGATTTCCGACTTATTTTATAGATTGGATTAATTCCTACCTCTCTGATCGTAGATATAGTGTTTCTTTTAGATCCTCGATATCTTCTGAGTTTGCAGCTCCCACAGGGGTGCCTCAAGGTAGCCATCTTGGACCTTTACTTTTCATTATTTCTATTAATGATGTTTCTTCTTTAATAATTAATAGTCATATTAAAATTTATGCCGATGATATGAAACTTTTCAAAAAAATTGTAAATTTGGAGGATGCATTAGCCCTACAAGCTGATCTTAATCGTTTTTACAATTGGTGTTCCAACAATAATCTCCAACTCAATGTTACCAAATGTGCTTCAATCAGTTTTACACGCCGCTTAAGTCCAATTTCTTATGTATATTCTTTTAATAATCAAATCATTTCAAAAGTCACTTCAATTAAAGATTTAGGGGTACTCTTTGATAGTAAACTTTCATTTCAACTTCATTATTCTGATATATTAAATAAAGCCAATTCTATGCTCGGTTTTATTAAACGTTGGGCAAGAGAATTTGAAGACCCTTATGTATTGAAATCTCTTTATACCTGCCTGGTTAGACCTAATTTAGAATATGCCAGTCAAGTTTGGTGTCCATTTTATGGTGTCCATATAAATAGAATTGAATCGGTTCAGAAAAAATTTCTCAGGTATGCTTTACGCCTTCTTACTTGGGAGGACCCTTTTAGATTACCTCCTTACGAACATAGAATAAATTTAATACATCTCAATACACTTGAAATGCGCCGTAAAGTTGCAGATATTGTATTTCTAATTGAATTAATTAAAGGCAACATTTCTTCTTCTCAACTACTCGCTAAACTCAATTTTTCTTCGCATTCTAGATTAAGATCTGCTAATTTGTTTAATTTACAGTTTCACCGAACTAACTATGGTAAATATGAACCAATTAATAGAATGATGTCTCTCTGTAATATATATAAATCCCATATTAACTTTTCCCAAACTAAACAATCATTAAAAAATAACTTGTATTTGTGTTCTTGAAATTTTTGGACTTACATTCTTTGACCTTTGTCTTCTTAATTGAAGCTTTTTTGTTTTTTTTTTTAAATATAATTAGTATAATTTTTAATTTTTTTTTCACACTTTTTTTTTCTTAAAAATTTTTTTTTTTGTAAATTAATTATTAAATTATTAATTTCTATAATCTTTACTTTCTTTTTTGTTTTTTTAATGTTTAATTTTAGTTTATTAATTTAATGTAAATTTTGTAACTTGCTTGAATTAAGCTCGGAATAAATAAATAAATGAATAAATGAATAAATAAATATATAAACTAGCTATTACCCTGTGCACGTTGCCCCGCCTGTCAATTGGAGTCTACATTGTGTACATGTTAATTTTAAAATGTAACAAAGCAATTTTTTTAAAACAACTTTTTTAGGATTATTCTAGCAATTTTTCAACGAATATATCAAATTTCACTTGAATTTTTTCATAATTATCACATGATAATAAAAACAAAAATTTTAATTCAGTTAACATTATTCACCGGAAACCCACCATCCTCAACTCTATCGTCAAGGAGCACCAATTTGTCAAGAAGCACCACAAATAGAAAAACTAGAAATAATTGTTCAAACTGTTTTGCAATCTTTTTTTTGAAGTATTCCCCTAATTCAAAGAAGTCTTACCTACTTTCAAAAATTGGACGTAATTTACTTATAAAATTTATTTTTTCCATCAATCCTCGGTTCGGACTCGGTTAACAAAATTTTTTTGGCACATCCCCTGTTTAGCAGTTATAATGGCTCGAAAATTTAAATTTTGCTATTTTTAAACACCTGTAACTTGAATACCTGTTCAAATTTTTTTTTGTTAATGTACAAAATTTTAAGGTCCAACATTATACTGTAACATATGTTTAAAGATTTTCTTAAATTTAAAAGCGGTTCTTTAAATTGAAGAAAGTGTCTGTCAGTTTTAACCATTTTTTCTTATATAGTAAAATTCTAAATAAAATTCCAAATTTTGGTAGAATTCACAATTTAATTCCTTGAACCTAAAAAGGATGGGGGAAGGGGAGTAGTGAGGATTAGATCCTTGGGAAATTGGGGAACCTTCCCCATAGAGGGGCTATTAGGACTTAAAAATTAAAAAAAATTACGGTTTTTATAAGTAAGTAGTAACTTAGTCACCAACGTATATATTTCGTAAATTAAACGTTAACATCGAAATTTCAACATTATATTCCGATAAAATACCCAGTATGAAACACTATATTATTTTGGAAATGTGCTTTTTTAAAAACCCTTGGTGTTTTTCATCATTTGTTTAAGATAGTAATGGCTGTTTGTTCATCAAAATTTTTAGTGTGAATTATTTTTCTACATTTATTAAATATTTTTAGGTTCTTAATTCTAAGAGAACCAGAGTTTGTTTTATGAATGGAAATTTGATTTTTAAATATGTTTAAAGGTGATTTGCTAATTGGTATATTATTATTTTCAATAAGTTCGTTTGTCTCATTATTTTCCAGTAATTCTTTTTCTATCGTACTGTAGTTTACTTCATGCTTATTAAGAGTACGGCTAGCGTAACATACTGGTCGTCCGTCTTGTGGCAGTACGGCACCAAGGGCGAATTGACTTGCTCTGACACATTAAATTTTCTTAGGATTTGGTCTTATTCCGTCCAATGTCACAATGTGACCAAGAAATTCTGTTTTGTTTTTCATGAATTCCGATTTGTCATGTTGAATCATTAATTTAGCTTCTTCAAGCCTTGTAAAAATTTTATTGAATGAATCTATGTGTTCTTCAATAGATGCCGAGAAGATTATGATGTCATCTAAATATACCAAACAGATTTTGTTTACGTAGTCTTTTAGAACATAATTCATTACTCTTTGGAAACTAGCTGGTGCTGTTTTAGTCCAAAAGGCATTCGAACAAATTCATATTGTCCGTTTTCAACAGTGAACGCGGTTTTGTGAATGTCGCGTTCATCAATTTCTATTAAGTGGAACCCTTTAGCAAGGTCCAAAGTAGTAAAATATTGGCATCTCCCCAATTTACTTAGAATGTCATCAATGTTTGGTATAGGGTGCCTATCATCTAAGGTAATTGCGTTTAATTTCTAAGGTAATTAAATTGGGTATTCCTGTTGGCATTGTTATTATTAAATTTACTGGTATTAAAGTTTCTACTATTAGAAGTAGCGTTATTATTGGTATAATTTGCATTAATTTTGGTAACCAGAAAAGTTTTGGAGTCACCAGAAAAGTTTTTATTATTTAAGTTAATATATGCATAGCCTGCTTCATGTAAATTGTCTATAGCAAATTCTAATGTTTTAAGACCACGACAATAAGGAATTGAACGCATTGGTTCAGGCATTTTGTTCTTGAAAATGGTTAGAGCAGAATTTTTATTGTTACTAGTTGTTTGTTGAGCCGCAGTAGTTGCTCCTAATTCTAAACTAACTTTAATATTCAACCGTCTTAATATATTTTTGATTTCGTTGTAGAAATCAACAGAATTTGTTTTGAAGGTTGTACCTCTCAATTGGTCAAAAAGTTCTTCAAGACTACACCGATCGCTAAAATTTTTTATAAGAACGCCTTTTATTTTAGCCCATGTTTTAATGTGATTATTTATTTCTGCAATTTCCCTCGCTTTTCCCTTTAGTTTTGACTTAATTAAGTCTGCAAATATGTTTTGGCTTATTTCATCATTTTTACTTAATAACGGACTTACCCTATTAACTAGGTCCGTAAAAATTTGTAGTTCTTTAAAATTTCCAGTAAACTCTGGTAATTTATCAAGATATTTAAGTGGGTCAATAGTTAGTGTTAATTGTTCAGTCATGTTTAAAAATTTTATATGAGAACAAATTTTATTTTTATGATTTAAACAAAAATTGTGCAAAACGCTTTCTAATATTGTTCTAAAGAAACTAAACTAAAACTATTTATTCATATAATTTTATAATATAGTTAAATTAAATTAATACTTACATTAATAAAAAAATTTTATTGATGATAAAAGATGAAGTTGAACAGCTTATTAGACAGCAAACGGCAAACAGCAAAAACTGGAAAATAACTGGAAAATAATTATAGATTCACAGGAACACAGGAAACAATTTGTTGCAATAACAGGAACTTTCATTTGATTTAACCGGATAATTTATTTTAACTGGATGTTATTTTACAGGAACATTAATTTCAAAATTTTCTTTATTGTTTAAAATTTTTATATGTTTTTCATTTTAAAAAAAAATATTATTTTATAAAACTTTTATTTAATATATAAATTATAATTTTTATATAGTTTATTTAATTATTTAAGGTTTTATGTATTTTTTTTTTTTTGTTAAATATATATATTGTTTGAAATTTTAATGTTTTTTAATTAAAAAAAAATTTCACTTTATATAATTTTTATTTAATATATCTATAGTATATATAAAAGCGAAAGTTTGTTTATTTGTTTGTTTGTTTGTTTGTGTGTTTGTTTGTTTGTAGCGAATAGACTCCTAAACTGCCCAGCCGATTTTCATGAAAATTTGTATATAGAGGTTTTTGGGTACGGAAAGAAATCGTGGCCCAAAAATTTTGCTCTAACGGACCACCAAGTTGGGGCTGTGGTGCAAGTATTTAAACTTCTTTGTTCTAAAATGAAAACGGTTTGACCGATTGACTTCAAATTTTGTATACGTGATGCTCCTTGAGCATTGAGTTGGCACTATCAACAGTTTTGGAATTTGTTAACCCATGTCGGGCCGATAGTTGGTCAAAAAAAACTATGGGTCCAAATTTTGTCCGATTTTATGAAATTCTGCTTTGGCTAAAAAGAAAGCCCACAAAAAAATTTTATTGAGTTGCATTAACCCATTGGGGCCCAACAGCTTTTTATAAGTTTTTTCAATACTTAACTCTAAATTAGAAACGATTTGACCGGTTGACCTCAAATTTTATATGTGTGAAGCAACTTTAAAATGGAGTTGAGTCTGTTAACAGTCGGTCCTACGATTGATCAAAAAAATTTTTTTGGGTAAATTACGTCAAATTTTGGAAAGTAGTTTGTACTGCTTTGAATTACAGAAAGTTTCAAAAATTACTAGAATAATCCTAGATAAATCGTTTTAAAAAGATTGCTTTCATACATTTTAAAATTTACATGTGTAAACCGTGTGTAATTTGTGTGTTAACTTTTTGCAGTAACATCAATTTCAATTAAACCTCTATTGAGAGGCGCAGCAACGCGCACCGGGTATTTGCTAGTAAATTATAATTTTTTATATAGTTTATTTAATTCTTTAAGGTTTTATGTATCTTTTTTGTTAAATTTATATGTTGTTTGAAATTTTAATGTTTTTTTAATTTAAAAAAATTGCACTTTATAAAATTTTTATTTAATATATAAATTATAATTTTTTATATAGGTAGTTTATTTAATTATTTAAAGTTTTATATATTTTTTTTGTTAATTTTGTTTAATAGTTTTTATTTTGCAATATTCGCGATAAACGGATCTATACTATAAAGTGTTGATACACAAGTATTGATATCGTTCTAACCAGACTCAGATAGTACATTAAGCCAATTTTAGTCTTTGGAAATATCAATGTTATACTTAGTGTATCCTACCGACTGCTCCAATTTTATAAAAATTAAAAATAATTTTATTTATGCGGAGCTTTATCGTTGTTGAAATCCAGAACAGAACTTAATTTTAATTCGTTTATTCCATAGTATTTGTATTATAATAATTGCTTATTAAAAAAAACTTCATAAAAAACACTTTAAAATGTTAGGAATTCTATCTATTGAAAGTAAAAAGATTTTTTATGTGTAACTGTACTTCATAATTTGAAAATGCTGAATTTACATGAACGTTTAGATTTACTAAAAGTAAATCTATGAGAACAGAATTTATTAAAATAACAAATGATTTTTCGGAAGATTTTCATTTAGATTAGACCCACTATTCAAAATAAATCTATGAATATTAATTATATTCAAAATAATGAGGTTACATGGTTAGTGGTGCTATTATCATTTATAACAAATATACTCCTTTAATTAAGAAATTGTGTACGATACTTAAGTTGTAAAATTTATTTTTGTATTCAAATTAATTATATGAACAGTTCTAAATTAATCATTGTATTTTAGAAATACACTTATTGCATATTTTGATTATTAAATTTTGTGATAAAAAGCTAATGAAAGCATTAATGGTTTTAACTAACATTAAAAATCATGAAATTATATAAAATATTTATATTATTACAAATTAATATTTCTTTCGAATAACTTTGAGTTCAATTATATAGAACAATAATAAATAAGTCAATTAAGAGAATAAATTTAAAAATTATTGAAAATTGAAATAATTAACCAAGGGTTCTAAATCATTCAACAGTAAATGCACTACAGCTAAAAATCCTGAAAAGGATTAAAATTTTATTGAATTAGATGAAAGTTTTAAATATGTAATTTTGTAATTGCATTTTACGAATCCATTTATCTCAACTTTATTTGTTGTTTAATATTTTTAAGTAGATAAATTAGTAAGAATTTTTAATATTTTGAATTGATAAAATAATTAGAATATGTTTTTATTATTATAAAGTAAATTTGATTAGCCATGTCTTACGATCAAAAGCTTTTATAAAAGCTTTTATAGTTTTAAAATGACTTATGGACTTCCCATTAAATTTGAACGTCGGTATTTCACCGACTGACTGTTTCTTTACTTGTTTTAAATTCACTTAAACTCAAGTGTGTAGTTTTACAATCGACAGATTTTTTTCCATATTTAAACAAATATTTTTTAAATAACTAATTAGCTGACAAACATTTTTTTTTGGTTTTTTTTTTTTTTTTTTTTTTTTTTTCTTTATTAAAACTTCAAATTACAAAGTGTTAAAATAAAAGTGATTAAGCTTAACAAAACTAGTTTTTATGAGGCCTTAGCATAAGGTCATTAGCATCGCCATTTATAATTTAGGGTAAAATAGAGTAGAATTATATTTAAGCTTACATTTATTTTATTATTTTTATAATTTTTTATTTATTTTTTTTTTTTTCTTATTTTTTTTTTTTTTATTAAAATTTTTTTATTTAATTTACATAATTTATTATTTATTTATTTACAGTTGTTTAAAGTAAAATTTACAATTTTTAATTGACTTCTAGCAACATGCATTTAATCTTATGTTTAAATTCCAGAATATTATCAATTGTCTTAAATATAATATTCTGAAATATTCTAATTATCAATTGTCAATTCGTCGCCTGAATTCTCTTTTGCTCCATATGCCTCAAGGTATATTCCGAGTAAATCGAAAAAGAAAGTTTGGGAGTTAAAAGGCAAAAATTTATCCGATAAACTATAGTCGAAATTTTAACGTAGAGTTTGTTGATTTTTTAACTAATCACATGCTAAATTTTAGGAACTGTCCTCAAATACTTTTCGAGATATTTGATATTTTGTCAGAAAAGTCATTGTGAACAGTTTGCTTCATACAATACAAATCGATTACAAAATAGTTTTCTCTGTGCGTATGGAGCAAACATGCGTTGATCTTCTATTATAATGGTGCAAATAAGAATTAAGAAGGGTGTTAAACATAAATTTATGTAAAGTCATGGAGATGGAGCAAATTAGATTAAAAATCGATTACAACTAATACGAGAAATATAAATTAAAAACCTAAATTTTTTTTTTAAATTGTAGAAGAAACTGTAAAAAATTAAAATAATCAAATTTAACTTAGTTTTTTATGTTAATTTTTATTTAATATTATTTTTTAATCAATCATGTAATTATATACTTCAATTATAACAATATGAACATAACAGCCATTTCACAGGATTTTAATAAACGAAATTAAATAATATTTAATATAAATATTTCAATCAAAACTAAAAAAACAAACATAATAGTAATTTCACAACTTTTTAATATTTTTGAAAATTTACCTTATATTAAGAAATTTAAGAAATAATTTTTTTATTCAAATATCATAGTTTTTGTACTAAACACATAATATAAATAATAATTATTGTATCACAATATAACTTTATAAAATATACATATTTTTAGACTGATCCAAAAATATTTCAATTAATGTTTAAAATTGCTTTAAAATAGTTTTGATCTGGTAGAGGTAAAAAAGTTATTAATGATTTTAAATCATCTTTATTTTCTTTTGACAAAATTGGTCGCTCTTGCAAAACTGGAGGTTTACAAAGAAACAAATTTAAAGGCGTAGCTAAAACTTTTTTATTTGCTAGTTTTTTTTTATATCACCTTTTTTAAAGTCCAAATTTGAAAAAGAATCCTTGTATTCCATCAGAAAAGGTTCTGATTTTTGATATCGAATAATCTTTATTTTTGAAAACGGAAATTTAATAAAACTTAATTTCGCTGCAAGTACAGTGTCTGTACACAATTATTTTGTTGTATTTGCAAAATATCTAGTTTAATTTTAAGATAATTTAAATTTAATAATAATTTTAGTAAATGAACTGGACTATGTATATCGAGATTTTTTAAATGTTTTTAAATCACTGAATGCACACAGTCAACTTCTTGCAACAGTGAGTGGCCCGGCTCAGAAAATTTTCGAACCAATTCTACGAGACTATTAGAATTTTGTAAAAAATATTTTAAGACAGTTGACATTATTTTATTTCGATTTTGTGGTATACAACTATCACTCCAAAAAGTAATTTTTCTCAAATTTGAGTTATCCAGACAAATTTTATTTAAAAGTTTTATTATAGCGTTAGTGTATGTGAATATTATGTGTAACTGTACACAAATAGGGGAAACAAGCTTTAAAAATTTGTTTTCCATGTTTGTTTCATAGGTATTGAAAATATAATAGTAATAATGATAATTTTAAATACCTATGGAGCAAATAAGTACTCAATATAATGGTAATTATATAACCCTCATAGCGCATGGTAATGTGTTTATAGCAAATGAGAATTAACATTGTTAATACCTTTTTTTTCATACAAAAGTTGCTCCCAAATGAACACAATGGGTTAACGGAACTCTGCAAAAAATATTTGTGGAGTTCCGTTAACCTCGACATCCAAAAAATATTTGTGGAGTTCCGTTAACCCATTGTGGCCCAACAGCTTTTTATAGGTTTTTTCGTAGCTTTGCTATATATTAGAAATGATTTAGCCGATTAACTTCAAATTTTGTATATATGTTCCTTTTTGAAAATGAAGTTAACTTTACTAACAGATTTGGAATTTGTTAAACCCTGCCGACCCGACGATTGTTCAAAAAAAAATTTGTAAGTAAATTACGTCCAATTTTTGAAAGTAGGTAACCTTTCTTTGAGTAAGGGGAATGCTTAAAAAAATTTTCTTTTAACCGATTGCGAAACAAAAACCTGATAAAAAGGTTTGCAAAACAGTTTGAACGATTATTTCTAATTTTTCTTCAATACATAGTGCTTCTTGACAATTTGGTGCTCCTTGACGATAGAGTTATAGTAGTTCTCTTGAACTGCCAACGTTTGAATAAAATATAGTCGATGGTTAAGAAAATGTTTAAAAATCTGCTTATCAACTTATATTTTGTTTAGTACTTACCTGAAGTTGTACCACGCTCTTCCTCGTTCTTTTTAAAATTTTATGAGAGAAATTTAGGCTTCTTTTTTGGAAAAACTGTTTTAAAATACTATGTATTTAAGCATTATTATATAAGAAATTGAATTTTTTGATTTTTAGATTTCATTTGAAGAAAACTGCAATTTCACACTTAAATTGCCCGCCAGGCCGAAATGGGTTAATTTGTCCCAACCAAATTTATACAACTAATATCGGTTGCTAAGAGGAACATTTGTGCAAAATTTCAAGTCAATCGGTCAAACCATTTTGACTCTAAATCCAAAAAACGAAAAAGCTTAAAACGGCTCTGGAGTCGCAACCTGTTGACCAGATAGCCTATGTCACCTCCGGGCTCTCAGAATTATTATTTTAAAATTTTGTGACAATCGGACCAGTGGTTTTCACGTGAATCCTGGACAAACAAACAAACAAACAAATTTTCTCCTTTATATATTAGATAATTCGTGATGTGAAATATTTATTTTACATGTGTGGCAAGGTCTCTACAACTCTTGTGTATTATATGATTAAGATTATAAAAATTGCTATTATTTAACTTTTGTTACAAAAATTTACTTTTGGGGTCTGTATCTCCATAAAGGATGGGGCAACATTAAATGGTTCTTCCATGAAATTAATTATTTTGCAATATGGCGTAAGACTTTTGTAAACAAACAGACAGACGGACAGAATTACCGATTGCCAAAGTAAAACTATATTCACACATTTTATTCAAAATTTTTATAAAATGTGCCAAAAAGCTGGTAAGCGACACCTAAGGTAATTCAGAACGAGTAAAAGTGTAGTAGAGTAGACTGTGTCAACTCTGGGATGCTCGTATGACCGTAAGAAAAAGCTGGTAAAGCACACAAAAAGTTACTAAGAACGAGGAAGAGTGTAGTAGAGTAGACTGTGTCAACTAAACTACTTTCGACAAAATTTCAGACACGCAGCTGTAGTAGGTACAGAGTAATACTCATATTAAAAAAGAAGTTGTGGGCGGCTACCCCGACGCACTGCAGTTGACTAACCAAATTCTGCAGAAACTTTGGCCATAAAACTAAACTACTTTTGGCAAAATTTCAGACACGCCCTACAATCATACGGGTATACAAAGTCAAAACTAAATGATGATTCAAGTGCAAAGAATGCAAACTATGAAATACAGATTGTCCTTATATTGAATTCAAAAAAAAAGTAAAACAAATAAATCATATTAATAAATATATTCAATACAAACATATAATTTTTAGCACATTTGCAAAAGATTTTGTAAAAATGTTTCTATATAGTTTCATTCTGTCCGTACATTTAAAAAGAACTTTTACATCGTTTGAAATATAGAAAATCAATTTTAACCATTTTTATACCCTACACCTATAGAATAGGTAAAGGGGTATATTAACTTTGGTATGGTGTTTGTAACCAGCTAAAGGAAGCGAGCTAGATATGGAAAAGTATATATATTTGTGATCAGCGTGACCGCCTGAGTCGATATACCCATGTCCGTCCGTCCGTCCGTCCGTAGGCACGATAACTCAAAAAATAATGGAGCTATCTTGATGAAATTTTAACTGTAGATTACTAGGACTGAAAGTACGGCGGGGATTGCATATGGGCCAAATCGGCCCATGGGTTCGGATTCTGGACCTTTTAATCGGTTCCAGGGCTAACGAACAAATATAAAAAATCACGATAACTCAACAACTAATGACGCTATCTTCGTCAGATTTGTGCTGTAGGTTACTAGTAATAAAACTACTTCGGGAATTGCGTAAGGTCGTGATTGGACCATGGGTTCGGAACCTAGAACTATTTGATCGAATTTAGGCCAAACGAGCATAATTCCGAAACCAATGAAGATAGAACCTCAAAATTTGGTATCAGGGTGTCCCTTCCTATTTCCTGAGTGTCTTGTGAATTTGGGCCCCATTGGAGTAGTGGGTTGGGGACCAGCCAAACAATTCCGAAGACCTTAAAGCATATCTTTAAAATTAATAAAGATAACAACTTGAAAAAATGTAGAAGCTTCCATTTTGCCACAAGGGTGTTCTTTACTATCTCTTGCGTGTTCCCCTAATTTGGGATCAATTGGAGAGGTGGTTCTGTACCCCTCTCAGACCTCCCAAGTTTTAAAGACTTATAATCGAAATTACTAAAAATAGTTACTTAAAATTAAGATAGACCGTTCAAATTGTGTACAAGGGTTAGTACTATAAGTGCAGCGCGGACTATATAAGGGCGAAATCAGCCCAACGGTTTGGATTCCGGACCTTTTAGTCGGTGTCAGGGCTAACGAACATATATAAAAAATCACGATAACTCAACAACTAATGAGGCTATCTTCATGAAATTTGTGCTGTAGGGTATTGGTAATGAAACTACGGCGGTGATTACGTACGGTGAGGATTGGACAATGGGTTCGGAACTGAGAACTTTTTGATCGAATTTAGGCCAAACGAGCATAGTTCCGAAACCAATAAAGATAGAACCTCGAAATTTGGTATCAGGGTGTCCCTTCCTATTTCGTAAGTGTCTTTGAAATTTGGGTCCCATTGGAGTAGTGGGTCGGGGACCAGCCACTCAGTTCCAAGGACCTTAAAGCATATTTTCGAAATTAATAAAGATAGTAACTTGAAACAAATGTAAAAGCTTCAAATTTGGCCTAGGGTGTTCTTTACTATTTCTTGCGTGTCCCCCTAATTTGGGATCAATTGGAGTGGTGGTTCAGTACCTCTCTTAGGCCCCTCCCAATGTATAAAAGCTTATCATCGAAATTAATAAAACTAGTAACTTAAAATTAAGCTAGAACGTTCCAATTGTGTACAAGGGTTAACTAGTATTGAAAGTATGACGGGACTGCATATGGGCGAAATCGTACCATGGTTTCGGGTTCTGGAACCCTTGAAAAGTTCAAGGACTACCAAACATATATCTTAAAAACACCATAACTCAAAAAATAATGCCGGTATTTTGATGAAATTTAACACTAGGTTACTAGTAATGAAAGTACCATGGAAATTGGTTGTGGTCGAGTTTAATTTCGAAGCCAAAAAATATATATCCTATGCCCTATGTGTCTCCGAAATCTAGACTTAATTGTTTTGGTTCAGCTATGTTCAAAGGTACTTGCTGCATTTATGTAAAATTTATTTTTAAAATTTAAATGAATTATATGAAAAGGTGTAAATTTGTAATTGTATTTTAGAAATACATTTATTGCATATTTTGCGTTTATAAGCTATTAGGTATATAAACTAACCATTTAAAATAATTGCAATTTTTAAAAATTTGGATTATTGAATATATTATGCTTTGATTATCTTTTTATCACAAAATTTAATAATTAGAATTTTTTCATTTTGTAATTGATTTGGAATAAATATATTTTCATTTATTTCAAGTTTGTTTATTTTTTAATATTTTTAAATATATAAATTAGTAAGAATTTGTAATATTTTTTAATAGATAGTGTAATTAGTAAAGTTTTTAGTATTATAAAGTTAATTTGGTTAGCTATGTCTTACGATCAAATTAATAACAGCTTTTATGGTGTTAAAATGACTTATGGATATTTCCTTAAATTTGAACCAAATAGGTGTAGGGTATTTCTAAGTCGGTTGCACCGACTGACTCTTTCTTTCCTTGTTTTAATATCATAGAAGAACTTTTTCTGTAGCCCCACCGGTTAGGGAGCTAGAACCCCCCCAAAGTTCGAAAAAGCCCTATTTTCAAACTTTTATAACAACAGTTCTGTTAAGTATATTTGCAAGCTGGAAACGGTATAAGACATCTGATTTTATAAGCGTTTTAAATGTGCAAAACTCAATTTTTGAAAAATTATGCAAAACCCAATTTTTGAAAAATTCTTGGACCCGTCTTATCTTTTAACCGTTTAAGCTAGAGTCTTAAAATTTTGGGAGAATAGATCCTCAGAAATTTGTAGGAAACGGTTAACGAAATATGTTTGTTGCGGCCCCTGTTTAGGATCTATAAGGGCTCGAAATTTGAAATTTAACTATTTTTAACCACCTGTAACTTTAATACATGTTCATCAAATTTTTTTTTAGTAATACACAAAATTCACAGCTCCGACACTATATTTTAACATGTGTCAAAGGTGTTTCTTAATTTTGAAATGTGGCGAAGCTACATCCCCCGTAAATTCCAAAAAAACCCTATATTTAAATTGGTATAACAAGAATTCTATAGGGTATACTTTCAATATAAAAACGGTAAAAAAGGGCTACAAAAATATATCTCATATATGTGTACAGTTGCCATAGGGTACTAAAATTAACCGTTATGTGAAACTCAATTTTTGCTAATTTTTTGGTAGCACATATCTTCTGAACGGTTCAAGCTAGAGACTTTGGGAGAAATTAGATCCTTAGAAATTATTAGGTTAGATTCTCGAGAAATTTTAAAAATCTAAAGATTTTCTATTTTTTAATGAGTAAGAGTAACTTAGTCACCAGTGTTAGTGTATATGTTTCCTAAATTAAACGTTAACATTGAAGCTCCAACGTTAGATATAACACTCAATATGAAACACTATATAAATTTGAAAATGTGCTTTTTTAAGAACCCCTGGTTTCTTTCATCACTTGTTTATAACAAATTTTAGGAAAGTATATTTTATTTGTTGTTTTAAAATTAACCAAAACCATCAATTCCGAAAATCTATTCAAAAATTTTTTAATTATATATTTACTAAATTATAATTATAAAAATTTTATTGACGTAGAATTGATTTTTTGTTTTCAAATAATAAAAAAGTATACAAGAGTTATTACTTTCATTTATAACTTCATCATATATTGCTACTTAATAAAAAAAACAATGTATTCATTATTATAATTGATAAATAAAAATTAAATTTTAAAATATAATTAAAAAGTTAAGTTCTAACCCCTTTGTATCATCTAGTCTCCCCGCCCTAACATGAAAAAAAAATAAAAAAACACCACAGGAATTGGAAAAGTACGAATTCAAATCGTAGAGTTACTAACTAAGTAATAAAACCAACCCAAAAATCCAAAATAAATTAAAATTCAGTTACTCTCAATCTTTTTTCAAAACCGATCGATAGTTCTTTATTGATGAACATTCCCCGCGTATTTGACTTGTTGGTAACAGTTGTCAAACCATTTAAATATAATATTGGAAAAATCTTAAGTATGAAGTAAAACATTTATTAAATTACAATTTCAGTTTATAAATATCAAATATTTTCTTAACAGATTTTTTTTATTTACTCGTAAATAGCTCTTCCGGTAGAAGAAGTTTGTTCAGCTGGTTCTAGTACCTGCCATTCAACTAATTTTAAAAAATTGATTAGTATAGAACAAAAAACTGAAAAAATTAAATTTTATTTCCAAGACTTCTGAAAATCTGAAATTTGGTTTGACCTATAAAATTTTAAAATTAGGTTAATCTGGTAAGACAGCTTCAATAACCATGGACACAACTATTAAATAATTTACCAATTATTGATGAATTTTTTAAACCCCAAATTGTTAAATTTGGATCCGACGGGTATTCCAGAATTGGCACAGTCAACACTATTTACTTACTCGTTTTATTTACATCAATTCCAGCAATCAAATCTTTTTTAAAAACTGAACTTGCCATAGAACCAATGAAAGGAGATGCATAGAAATTTCTGATCTACTTCTAATTATATTTTTCATGCTTAAAAAAGTGCATAAGTTAAGATTTCAATAAATTTAATAAATATTTAGTTGAAAATCGCTGATTAAAAAAGTACTATATAAAAAATCATTATCTATAAGTTAAATTTCTATTACCCCTTTAATATGTTATTAATATATAAACAAAAGAAATAATACAAAAACAATTTGTATCTGTTCAGAAAAATTAAAAATCTCTGGATTGGATGCATTTAATTTATTAGACTTATTTATGACACAAGTCCTACTTATTGTTAAAAAGCAATTGAAAATAAATAAAAAGGAAAGGCATTAAAAGGAAAACAACAACAACAACAATAGCAAAAGCAACAAAGAAAATTAAGAAAGATAAAAAATATACATGATTGTAACAGTCAATACATTTAATAAAATATTAAACAAAAGACAGAAAAATATGCACAGAATTGGTGGGTAAACATATAATTTTAATAATAAACAGAAAAATAGTGGTTTTTCCAAAGGTTTTTAAAAAGCTCATTTTCAAAGTTATATCATGTTTCATTCTGAGTATTTTTTCATTTATTTTTATAAAAATATATATAACAAAAATATAGTTTTGAATTTATAATTAATTATGATTAATAGAGAAATTTTTACTTAGAATACAACCCCAATGCACTCAAGAAAATCTGTTGACAAAAGCGAAATAGAATATTGGAGATTCAATGTTAACGTTTAATTTTGGAAAAAATATACACTGACTTACAAAAATAGGAAAGTTTTAACTTATAAGTCCTAATGGCTCTTAAATTGAGGAAGGTTCCGAAATTTTTACTAAACAAACCTATGGTAATTCTCCAGGATTTGTTTCCCCCTCTTGTTTTTTAGGTTCTAGAAAGTATATTGCAAATTGCACCATTTTATTTAAAATTTTATTATTATAATTTTATTAAACAAGAAGGAAAGAAACTAAGAGACGCTTTTTTAAATTTTAAAAGCACCTATAACTTAAATACCCTTTTTTAAATTTAAAAAAATCCTGTAAGAAATGTTGAAACATAATGTTGCAGCTTTAAATTTTATATATTACTAAAAAAAAATGTAGGAGGGTATTTAAGTTACAGGTGCCGAATAATCGGAAAATTGAGTTTTCTTAAAATTGCAAGATTCTAGCTTGAACCGTTTGGAAGGAAGATATGTAAGGCCAAAAATTTTGAAAAAATTTCGTTTTATGTAATGGTAAATTTTGGTTCCGTATGGTTATCCTATGTAAATTACTTTACAAAATTATTAAGCTAATAAAAACAGCTGTCTTTTACCGTTTTCAGATTGAAAATATACCTAACAGAACTCTTGCCTTAACAATTTAATTATAAGAGTTTTCTGACTTTGGGGGCTGTAGCTCCGTAATGGATAGAGCTACCGAAAAAAGTTCTTCTATTAAATTTTTTTTTGTAATGCCTTAAAATTGACAACGGTGCAAAAGCTTTTGTAAAAATACCTTCCTCATACGGACGGACGGAAGGAAAGAGTGAAGCTAATAAACACATTTTTTAAAAAATTTTTGAAAATGTTCTAACAAGATCGATGGATTCTTTTATATAATACATAAAACTAAATGAAACCAAACCATATTTTGACGTTTTTATTAAAGTTAAAATTGAATATTTTTGAAATTCCTGTATTTTAACACCATATTTTATTATTGATATTCTTTCAACTCCCTTTTATTTTATTAAAACTAGGCACATCATGATTTCGATACACATACAAATTTAAAATATAAATTATTTATTTGCCTTGGAAAATTTGCAAAAAAAAAATTACAAAATACACTCACAATTTTATCTACAATAACAAAAGAAAAAGTATAAAGAAACTTTCATTAACCTTTAGGGTTGTTTCTTATAAAACTTACTAATAGTTATTATAGAATACTTAATATAGATGAAAAAAATTATGATCAGGGTCGCTTTAGAAATATTGTTATACTAGCAGATATACCCGGCGTTGCCCGGGAGCGTGCAATTAGCAAAAAAGCAAGCTTCGGCCAATTTTTCGAAAATCTGCTTTGGTTAAAAAGAGCGCCAAAAAAAATATTTGTGGAGTTCCGTTAACCCGTTGCGGCCCAACAGCTTTTTATAGGTTTTTTCGTTACTTTGTTATAAATTAGAAATGGTTTAACCGATTTACTTCAAAATTTGTATATGTGTTCCTCTTTGACAATGGAGTTCACTCTATTAACAGACTTGGAATTTGTTATCCTTTGCCGCCCGACAATTTTTTCAAAAAAAATTTGGGAAGGATATTACGTCCAGTTTTGCGAAATATTGCTTGGTCAAAGTTTCAAAAACAGGTTTGTTGAGATCCGTTAACCCATTGCGATATAGCAGCTTTTTACAGATTTTTCATTACTTTACTCTTAATCAGAAACGGTTTGACCACTTGAATACAAATTTTGTATGCGTACATGTATATACTTATCTATCCTACGATTATTAAAAAAAAAATTTTGTAAGTAAATTATGTCCAATTTTTGAAAGTAGGTAAAACTTCTTTGAATTAGGGGAATGTTTAAAAAAATGTTTTGTCGAATTATTTTAAGCGATTGCGAAACAAAAACTTTTAAAAACCGTTTGTAAAACAGTTTTAACGATTGTCTCTAATTTTTCTATACATTTTTTTTCTGCTACTTGACAATTTGGTGCTCCTTGAATTTTTATTGTTATTATTTAATAATATGAAAAGTTGAAGATAAATTTGTTGCAAATTGCTAGAAAAACCCATAAAAAAATCGTTTTAAAAAAATTGCTTTATTACATTTTAAAATTAACATGTACACCATTCTTGTGTTAACTTTTTCCAATAACATCAACTTAAATTAAAAGTCCATTTAAATTCAGGTCAAAAGGGTATACTAAATTTGCCATTATGTGATTATAATATGTCAATAGTAGTTTCTTGAATTGCCAACGTTTGAATAAAATATAGTCGATGAGAGAAATGTAGGCTTCTTTCTTGGAAAAACTGTTTTAAAATATTATGTATTTAAGCATAATATATACGAAATTGAATTTTTTTGATTTTTAGATTTTATTTGAAGGAAACTGCAATTTTACACTGAAATCTTTTTTTAAAATACAACGACTGCAAAGTAGATAAAAAACAAAGACCTACGAAAAAATGTAGAGAAGGAAAATTTTACGTTATTTAAATTTAAAGATATTATTATTCGGATTCTTTATTAGCTTTAATTTTATTATTATTAATATTATTATTTCATTTAGTTTTGCACTATTTGAGAATATTTAAGAGGAAAAAAATTAGTCTTATTAATTAAGTGAGCTTTTGGAATAAAGGTTAACTTGCGTTCAAAACAAAAAGTTTTGAAAATTTCATTGAATATTTGTTCAAAACGCGCAAACAGGTTAAAACCAAATTAACCGTGTGGGTTTTAATTAAAATACTAGTACAAAAATTTTAATAAAATTTATTTAATCGTTTAAGGCAATAAAATTTATAAAGAACTTCATGACGTCGTCGTGGAAAATGAGTTAATCGACCTTAATAAAAATTTTTTGTAGCCTCTTTTTTCGACTGCAAAATCACCCTGTGAAATTGGACACAAATCGGAAACACAAAATTTTTGGAAGCCCGCCAGGCCGAAATGAGTTGATTTATTCCAACCAAATTTATACAACTAATTCCGGTTGCTAAGAGGAACTTTTGTTCAAAATTTCAAGTCAATCGGTCAAACCGTTTTTACTCGACATCCAAAAAACAAAAAAGCTTAAAACCGCTCTGGAGCCGCAACCTGTTTACTTTTAAAAATGTGATATCCTATGTCACCTCCCGGTCTCTCAGAGTTTTTCCTTTAAAATTTTGTGACAATCGAACCAGTGGTTTTCACGTTTATCCTGGACAAACAAACAAACAAACAAATTTTCTTCTTTATAATATATTAGATTGACACATTTTTGAAATTTAGTGAACCAATTATTCGTTTATAAAAAAAATAGTTTAATAAATTTAACTTACGAAATTTCATGCGGCGTTGATATTAAACTATTTGGTCAAAATACGCTTGAACTAAAAAATTATATTTGCTGATAAATAAACCAAAATCATAATTTTTCACTTTATATACATAATGTTTAGTTTTTTTAATTCAAAATGTTTCAATCTATTTAAACTTTATTTGAAAACAAATTTGAATCATCCACGAAATTAAGTTTTTAAATTAAATTCTAAATTCGACTCTGAATAAGTTTGAGTTTTTTAAATAACTATAAAAACATTTTATTTTTCGAAATATTTATGAAAAGAATGATTTAAATGAGAGTGGTGTATCATTTTTTTAATATTAAATAGGGTTATGATCTCTATTCCATACTCTATTTGTTTCCTGCCCTGAAAATTTTAAAATTAAAAAATAATAAATGGACATGGTTTTTTTTAAATGTGGTGACAAAGGTGTTTGTACCACATCATAGCACGTTGAAAATAATAATGATGATGATAATAATTATGATGACGTTAATAATGTTGAAATTCCAAAAAATTAAACACCACCAAAAATATTTAAGTACTACGCTTTTTCAGAGCAATATTAAATGTATTTATAAAGAGTTCCAAAAGAAATAATATTTATAAATTTTTAAAAAGTGTAAGGTTTGTGCGAATATGTTTATGTTATTGGAAAATATGTTTTAGTGACATTAATCTACTTTAGCAAGGATTAAAGGAGAAATATAATAAAAAATATAATTTGGTAAGGGTTGTTTAAGAGATGTTACGAAATTTACTGTTATCATATTTAACTGGTTAAGGTCACGTGCATACATAAATTATATGAATTTTCATTATTTTTTTTCGTAAATAATTTTTGAGTAATTTTGAATTTAATAAAAATAAAAAAATATTTTCACTCAAAAATTTCTAATTTAAAACAAGAAAAAAAATTATATCGTTATCGTTAAAGCAAAATTGAAATTTTTGAAAATGGTAAATTGTTTCAAGAAATAATTTCTTAAATAGAAGAGACACTGGCCGAAGTTTTAATAGTCATTAAAGGTAACTACTATTGACATAGAGGAATGCTCCAACAAAAAATTAAGTTGTATGGCAACTACTCGAGCCCACTGCACTAACCCAACTAAAATTTGTAAATACTTTGGCCATAAAATTAAACTTCTGTCAAAATTTCGGACACCCTGCATCATTAGGTATGAAGTAAATACCCATATAAAAATACCTGTATAAAAAAGAACTTGCGTAAAAGCTACTGGAATCCACTGCAGTAGAACAACAAAATTTTGCACAAACGTTGGCAAAAAATTAGCTATTTTTGCAAAAATTTCAGACAACCTGCTTTAATATGTATAGAGTAATGCTCATAAAAAAAAAATTGTATCACAGATGCTCGAACACGTAAAGAAAAATGGCTCGATTTCAATAGCGATGACGGCTATTTCATAAAAACGTTTTTGTGACAATTTCAAAATCCTAGCTCCTTTATTTTTTGAACTATCGTGAGGACGGACGAGCAGGCGAACGGGCGAACGGACGGACGGACAGACGAAAATACATAGCTCGATCGATTTACTTTTCCATTATGTCCGACCCATACCTTTGAGTCTATATCATCCTCCTTCTCTGCGTCACAAACTCAACTGCAAATTTAGTATACCCTTTTGACCTAAAATCATAAGGGTATGAAAATTGAAGTGAATAAAAAATAGGAAACGCTTTGCTACTTTTTCATTAGTTTATATGGTATTACCATGTATAACATTAAATACCTACTAATAAATAAAGCAAACAAGTGAGGGAAAAAAACCAAGGGTTTTTAAAAAGCACATTTTCAAAATTATATACGGTTTCTTACTGAGTATTTTATCATTTATTTTTATAAAAATATATATTATGATAATATTATAATTTTGTTATTTCATTAATAATTAATTATATGACTAATAGTGAATTACTTAGAATATAACCCCAATGCACTCAAGAAAACCTGTTAATAAGTGCAAAATATAATGTTGGAGCTTCAATGTTAACGTTTAATTTTGGAAAAAACTTATACTGGTAAATAAGTTACAGTTTTGTAAGAACATAAAAGTTTTAATTTTGAAGACCTAGTAGCCCTTCAATGGGGAAGGTTCCCAAATTTTTGTTTAGCAAACTTATGATGGATCTGCTCACCCCCCTCCTGTCTTCACTCTTTCATTTTTTTCGGGTTCTAGGAAATCAATTTTGAACTCCAACAAAATTTGGAATTTTACCTAGAATATTATTATCAAACCAAAAATGGTTAAGACTAAGAAACAATTTCTTCAATTTAAAGAGACCCTTTCAAATTTAAGAAAAACCTTTAAGATATGTTGAAATATAATGCTGCAGCTATAAATTTTGCGTATTTGTAAAAAAAAATTCAGGTGTTAAAGTTACAGGTGGTTGAAAATAGCAAAATTTCAATTTTCGAGCCCTTATAGCTCGTAAACAGGGAAAAATTTGTTAACCGACTCCTACTAATTTTGGAGGACCTAATTTCTCCCAAAATTTCAAGACCCTAGGTTGAACCGTTTAGAAGATATATGGGGCCAAAAATTTTGCAAAAGTTGAGTTTAGCTTAATGGTAAATTTTAGTACCGTATGGTAACCCTATACATTTAATACCTTCTATTTTTGTAAAGCCTATAAAACCAGCTATCTTTTGCCGTTTTCAGATTAAAAATGCACTTAAAGAAACTCTTGTTATAACAATTTAAATAAAGGGCTTTTCCCAACTTTGGTGGGCTGCAGCTCCCTAACGGGTGGGGCTACAGAAAAAAATTCTTCTACGAAATTAAAAATATAGGAACATTTTTACAAAATTTTTTGAAAATGTGCTAAAAAAACGAATTTTTAAATTTTGGTTTTATTTAATATGAAAAATTTATTCTATTTCAAAGAGCTAATTTCTAGCACATTTTGAAAAGATTTTGTAAAACTGTGCCTACATAAATTCACTCTTCCCGTCTGTCTGTCCATCGGTCCATCCATCCATTCATTTACAAAAACTTTTACATCGTTTTAAATAATTTTATGGAGAACCTTTTCAGTATCCCCCCGTTACGGCTGTTTTTATAAGCTTAAAAAAATTTTTAAAGGCAAAAATATAGGGCTGCCACACATTACTAAAATATATATATCTTCCCCAGATATCTTCTAAACAGTTCTAGCAGAATCATGAAAATTTACGAGAAGTTAGATCCTGCAAAATTAGTAGGAGTCGGTTAGGAAACGATTTTTTTTTGCTACGTCCCATTTTTAGGAGCTGTAAGGGCTTGATAATTGAAATTTTGCTATTTGTAAACACCTGTAACTTAAATACCTGTCCAAATTCTTTTTTAATAGTATAAAAAATTCAACATGTGGCAAAAGTTTTTCCTAATTTTCAACGGTGACGAAGCTACAGCGCCCGCAAATTCCAAAAAAGCCCTATATTTAAATTGGAATAACAAAAGTTTTAAAAGGTATATTTTCAATCCTAAAACGGTAAAAAAGAGATAGTTTTATAGGTTATAGGTTATTCATTGGGAAATAGTTCATAATTTTTTGAAGGTATAATATATAAACCCAAAAGGTGGGAAAAAGATTTTTTTATTTAAAATTAGAAAACGTGAGTCATTAACATCGCAGTAGCAAACTATTTTTTTGATATGAACTCTCACAAATAATTACTGTTAGATTCGATTTATGTCCATTGGATTTAACTTCTCCCTAAATTTCAAGTCTCCAACTTGATCCATTCATAAACTATGCAGAGCCAAAAAATTTACGAAAAAGAATTTATTTAAGAAAATTGAGCTTCGCAAAACAGTTATTTTAGTATCTTATGGCAGAAATTTGTAGGAGTCTGTTAAGAAAATATTTTTATCACGTCTCTGGTTTACGAGCAGTGAGGGGCCGAAAATAGAAATTTTGCTATTTTTAGGCACCTGTAAAGTAAATACCCGCCTAAATTTTTAGTTTATTATAACTTAAATACTTAAATAAATACTTAGTAATATGCAAAATTTAAAGCTGCAATATTATATTTCAACATATGTTTCAGGTTTTTCTTAAACTTAAAAGAGGTTCTTTAAATTGAAGAAAGTGTCTCATCAAAACTAAAAAAATTTAAATTGAAAATTCGTGTCTCGTTTTAACCATTTTTCTTTAAATAATGAAAAATTCCAAATTTTGGTGGAAATTTATATATAAATTTTGGTGGAATTCGAAATAACAAAATTATCATATCGTTTATTTTTATATATCTTCTTCTTCTAATATATAAAGAAGAAAATTTATTTGTTTGTTTGTTTGTGCAGGATTCACGTGAAAACCACTGGTCCGATTGTCACAAAATTTCATAGGAATAATTCTGAGAGTCCGGGGGTGACATTGACTATGACACATTTTTATAAGTCAACAGGTTGCGGCTCCAGAGCCGTTTTAAGTTTTTTCGCTTTTTTGATGTCGAATCGATACAGTTTGACCGATTAACTTGAAATTTTGTACAAATGTGCCTGTTAGCTAATGGAATTAGTTGTATTAAGTTGGTTGGAATATATTAACCCATTTCGACCCGGCGGGCTTCCAAAAATTTTTTGTTTCCAAAGGACAGGCTGAAAAAAAAGTTCGATTAACCCGTTTTTCACGACGGCGCCATGAAAATTTTTATAAATTTTATTTGCTTAAACGATTAAATGAATTTTATTGAATATTTTGTACCAGCATTTTAATTGCAAAAGCCCACAGCGTTAATTTGGTTTTGACCTGTTTACGCGTTTTGCACAAAGATTAAATTAAATTTTCAAATTTTTGCTATTAATGCAAGTAAACCTTTATTCCAAAATCTCACTTAATTAATAAAACAATTTTTTTTGCTTTCCTCAAATAGTGAAAAAGCTAAATGAGATAATATTAATAATAATAAAATAAAGCTAATAAAGAATCCGAAAAATAATAACCTTAAATTTAAATAACATAAAATTTTCCTTCTCTACATTTTTTCGTAAGTCTTTGTTTTTTATCTACTTTGCAGTTGTTGTTCTTTAAAAATAGATTTCAGTGTAAAATTGCAGTTTTTTTCTAATAAAATCCGAAAATCAAAAAATTCAATATCGTATATATTTTGCTTAAGATTTATTATTCAAACGTATTTTAAAATTATAAGATTATATTTTATAGTGACATAATGGCAAATTTAGTATTTTGACCTTTCAATGGAGTTTTAATTTAAGGTGGTGTTATTGAAAAAAGTTAACACAAAAATTACACTTAGTGTACATGTTAATTTTAAAATGTAACAAAGCATTTTTTTTTAAACGATTTTTTTAGAATTATTCAAGCAATTTTTCAACAAATTTATCAAATTTTACTTGAAACTTTTCATAATATTAATAAATATTAATAGAAATGAAAATTTTTATTCAGTTAACATTATTCGCCGGAAACCCACAATCTTCAACTCTATCGTCAAGGAGCGCCAAATTATCAAGAAGCACCACGTATAGAAAAATTAGAGATAATCGTTTAAACTGTTTTGCAAACTGTTTCTTAAAGTTGTTGTTTCGCAATCGGTTAAAAGAACTCGACAAAACATTTTTTTAAACATTCCCCTAATTCAAAGAAGTTTTACCTTCATTCAAAAATTGGACGGAATTTAATTACAAAATTTTTTTTTTTGACTAATCGCAGGAATGACAATGTACATGTACCTGTACAAAATTTAAAGTCAATTGGTCAAATGCTGTGCCGCAGTTGGTTAGCGGAACTCAACAAAACTTTTTTTGAGACTTTGACTAAGCAATATTTCGCAATCTTCGGGTCTGCATGGGTTAACAAATTCTAAGTCTGTTAATAAAGTGAACTCCGTTCACAAAGAAGAACACATATACAAATTTTGAAGTCAGTCAGGTAAACCATTTCTAATTTATAGCAAAGTAACGAAAAACCCTATAAAAAGTTTTTGGGCCGCAATGGGTTAACGAAAATCCACAAATATATTTTTGGGGCTTTCTTTTTAGCAATACTTCCACAAATTGACCGAAACTTGCTTTTTTACAATTTGCACGCTCCCGGGCAACGCCCGGTAAATCTGCTTGTCTAATATATAAACAAAAAATTTTTTTGTTTGTTTGTTTGTCCAGGATTGACGTGAAAACCACTGGTTCGATTGTCACAAAATTTTAGAGGTGTAATTATGAGAGCCTGGGGGTGGAATAGGCTATGTCACTTTTTATAAGTCAACGGGTTGCAGTTCCATAGCCGTTTTAAGCTTTTTAGGTTTTTTGATGTCGAGTCAAAGCGGTTTGACCAATTGACTTAGAATTTTGTATAAATGTTCCTCTTAGCAACTAGACATAGTTGTATAAATTTGGTTGGAATGAATTAACCAATTTCGGCCTGGCGGGCTTCCAAAATATTTTGTGTTTCCGATTTGTGTCCCATTTTACAGGTTGATTTTGCAGTCCAAAAGAGAAGCTGAAAAAAATTTTAGTTAAGTTCGATTAACCAATTTTCCACCAAGACGTCGTGAAGTTTTCTATAAATTTTTTTTTGCTTAAAAGATTAAATGAATTTTATTGGAAATTTTGTATCATCATTTTAATTATAAAAGCCTACCGGGTTAATTTGGTTTTGACCTTTTTACGCTTTTTGCACAAAGATTCAATGAAATTTTGAAAACCGTTTCTACTTAAGAGTAAAGTAACGAAAAAATCTGTAAAAAGTTGCTGTGCCGCAATGGGTTAACAGAACTCAACAAACCAGTTCTTGAGACTTTAACTTTGATTTTTTAACCAAAACAGTTCTTGGCAAAATTGGCCGAAGCTTGATTTTTTGCAATTTGCAAGTTCTCGGGCAACGCCGGGTAGATCTGCTAGTATTTTTATAAAATTAAATGATAAAATAGTCAATGTGAAACACTATATATTTTTAAAAATGAGCTTTTTTAAGAACCCTTGATTGAATTGTTATTTTTCAGCAATTTTGTGAAAAGTAAGTTTGTGCATTTGTGGCTGCATTCATAAATGTGGTTACATTCTTTTTTGGGAATATTTATGTATTATGTATACGTTAAATTCTGAATAAGGGTGGATTTTAAAGTTGGATTTAAAATCAGGATTGACAACTTTTCAACAATATTTACCAAATCATGAAAACTATGATGCGCACCCAACACTAAAGTCCATAGATTAGTATGAGAATTACGACAAACATATTACATACAAAAAAAATCTCTCATGAATACAATTCTAAAATCCCTTCTAATTCATTAGATCTTATATAAATATATATAAACTAGTAAGATCTCTAGTTTTAGTAGGTTTATTTTAGGCATTTTTGCTAAAGTAAATAATCCCATCTAGCATTTGATACCCAATTCTGTCATTTTGAAGTACTCTGTAATACCCACTTTCTTTAGAAAATTTTTTAATATTTCGACAAATATTTAAATTACGCTATATAAAATTTTTCTGACTAGAATCCCTGCTTTATATAATATTTTAACAAAATAAAAATTCAATTTATATTAATTTTTTTTTATATTTGCTTCTATATTCTTTTTTAAATACATATCTATTCTATCAATACAATTGATGATCGAATAACATTGTATGAAAATTAATTGTGATGATTCTATAGTGGATGTGAAATAGTTAGGTCTGGCTAACATCTTTGTGTATTAGTATTGTGTACTATTTGATTTGTTATCGTTTTTAAAAAATAAAACATTGGAATTAAGATATTATACTTTATTAAAAATATTAAAAAACAAATGAGAAACCCTTTAGAAGTGGGGCCAAAAATTTTGCAAAAATTGAGTTTTACATAATGGAAAATTTTATTACCGCATGGCAACCTTATAAATTTGTAAAGCCAATAAAACAAGCTATCTATTGCCGTTTTCAGAATGAAAATACACCTTGTTAAGGTGTATACCTTGTTACTCTTGTTAGAACAATTTAAAAATAGTGCTTTTTCCAATTTTGGCGCTCCAGAAAAAAGTTCTACGAAATTATTTTTTTTGCAATATCTATCCGTGGTTAAAATTTCTTTACTCTATTTCAAACGGGGTAAAAGTTTTTATAAACACAAGGACGGACGGACAGAGTGGAGCTATATAAGCACATTTTTAGAAAATTTTTTGAAAATGTGCTAAAAATGAATATTCAAATTCAAATTATATCAATTTATGACTCATCATCTTATGATATTTTAAATAAATAAGGTTTTTGAAAAACACATTTTTAAAATTATAAAGGGTTTCTAACTGAGTATTTGAACATTTATTTTTATAAATGATAATATTATAATTTAGTTATTTCATTAATTTAATAATTATGAATAATAGTGAAATCAATACTTAGAATATAATCCCAATGCACTCACGAAAACCTGTTAACAAGTGCGAAACATGTTGGAACTTCAATGTGAACGTTTAATATTGAAAAAACATACACGTAGTAAATAAGTTACTGTTTTATAAAAATATAAAAGTTTTAATTTTTAAGTCCTAATACCCTTGAATGGGGAAGGTTCCCAAATTTTTTCTAAGCAAACTTATATTGATTCTTGAGGATCTGCCCACCCCCCTCCTGTCCTCACCCTTTCATTTTTATGGGTTCTAGGAAATCAATTGTGAACTCCACCAAAATTTTAAAATTTTACCTAGAATTTGATTATTTAAGCAAAATGTTTAAAACTAAGAGAATTTCTGCAATTTTAAGAACCCCGTTTAACCCCGTTTTTAAATTAAGAAAAACCTTTAGCGTACGTTGAACTATAATGCTGTAGCTTTAAATTTTTGTATACCCGTATGACTATATAGGGGTATAATAAAGGGTATAATAAATTTGCCATTACGTTTGTGACGCAGAGAAGGAGAGGGGGTAGATATAAACTCAAGTGTATGGATCGGATCAGAATCGAAAAATAAATCGATTTAGCTATGTATGTCCGTCCGTCCGTCCGTCACCACGATAACTCAAAAACTAAAGGAGCTAGGATCTTGAAATTTTCACAAACTCGTTTTTTTCCAAAAGCCGTCATCGCTATTTAAATCCAGCCATTTTGGTCCATGGGTTCGGGTAGCTGCCATACAACTTCTTTTTTTATATGAGTATTAATCTGTACCTATTACAGCTGCGTGTCTGAAGTTTTGCCAAAAGTAATTTAGTTTTATGGCCAAAGTTTCTGCAAAATTTGATTGGTCTACTGCAGTGGGTTCGAGTAGCCGCTAGACAACTTCTTATTTTATATGAGCATTGCTCTATACCTATTGAAGTTGAGTGTCTGAAATTTTTCCAAAAATAGTTTAGTGTAATGGCCAAAGTTACTACAAAATTTCTTCTTTATATGAGCATTACACTACACCTAATAAACCTGGTATGTTTGAAATTTTGCCAAAAGTAATTAATGTTTATAGTAATAATGATATAATGTTTATATAACGGTCATACGGGTATCCCAGAGTTGACACAGTCTACTCTACTACACTCTTCCTCGTTTGTTTATAAAACAAAATTTGTACAGTTATTCAAGTTACAGGTGTTTAAAAATAGCAAAATTTCAGTTGTTGAGCTCTTATAGCTCGTAAACAGGGGACGTGACAAAAGAATTTTGTTAACCGACTCCTACTAATTTCTAACTACTCCCAAAATTCCAAGATCCTAGATTGGACCATTTACATGATAAGTGGAGCCAAAAATTTTGCAAAAAATGAGTTTTGCATTATGGTAAATTTTAGTACAGCATGGTGACCCTAAACATTTGCCTTTTAAAAACTTATAAAGTTTATAAAACCAGCTATCTCTTTCCGTTTTCAGATGGAGATGTAGAACCGTAACGGGTGGAGCTACAGAAAAAAGTTTTTCTACGAAATTATTTGTTTAGCAATACCTAGCCGTGGTTTAATTTTTTTACTCCATTTCAAACGATGTAAAAATTTTTCTATACATACGGACGGACGGGCAGAGTGAAGCTATATAGGCACATTTTTACAAAATTTTTTGAAAATGTGCTAAAAAACACCACACTACTGATAAAATGTACTTTTTAAGTTCTATTTTTTTTGTTTTTTGTATATAAACTACTCCGATAATCCTATAATGATATATTTCTACACTTATTTTAATGTAAAAATCTTCGAACAAATTTGAGAAAAGGTCGCGTTCAGAAGGAAGTAGTACATCTAGCGCTAAATTGTTGTACTGAAAATTTTAAGTGACAAACATTTTATTTTAATTATGAACACTATTGAGAATAAGGCATTCAAAATCATTTCTTTAATTATATTTCTATTTTTATTTATATTTCTGTTTAAATTATTATTAAAACTCAAATATTTAAAATTAATTAAATTCATAAGTTTTTTTTACTCTTATATTTTTTATTTTATAATAAATTAATATTTTTAATTTAAAAAAAAATGCTTTACTTCCAAAAATTATCAGAAAATCAATTAAAATTCATTACACAACGCAAAACGTTCAGTAGAAAATTTTATCGTGCGCTGCACTTTTCTGAACTAGACATTCTGTTGTTTTCGATTGCCAAAAAAAAATAATTTTTATTCCCCTTTGTTTTATAATGTATACCAGATTGGCCTGTGCGCGTAATCACTTAATAAACTGTGTACATAATTATTCCACAAATTATTCTTTCCTTTGAAATGTAAAAACTGTTCGAACTGATCTTGTAAATTGGTTTGGTCAATTTAAACTTTTACATCATTTGCATATTTGGCTCTACTAAATGCTACGTATAGTTGTGCATTTGTGAACACAGATTGTGGTAAATAAATCCCGACTTTGTCAAAAAATTGTCCTTGTGCTTTATTTATTTTCATTGCAAAAGCTAATGTAATAAGCTTTCTTTTTTAAGGGAATGGCATATTTAAGTCAGCTCAAATTAACTCTATTCGAGGAAGAAAAACTACTTTACTAAAGGAATTCCCTGTGACAATTTCTAGTTTTGAAGAATTTTCTAACATACCTCAAACAATTAATCGAGTTCCATTTATTAAACCAAAACTTATATTTATATTCCTAATTAGAATGACTGCAGACCTTTTTTTAATTTTAAGGAATGATGGGATAGTCCAGGGGATGTCAAAGAATTAATGCATTCGTTAAATGATATTATCTGTTGAATCTGATCTGACGGACTGTAGTAACATTTTTCAGGTCCGTCAATTAGTTTTAAAATGTCTTCATTTATTTTAAAACAACTCTCATTTAAAGGGCACATAATAACTTTCATTTAGGAGAACATAAATAAAACAAATTTTTTTAATTTTTAATAATTTTTCAGTACATTATTTAAATGTATGCGTTAATTACTTTATCTATTCAAAAATATCACAAATTCTTACTAATTTATCTATTTAAAAATATTAAAAATCAAAAAAACTTAATGAAAATATATTTATTTCAATTCAATTACAAAAGTGAAAAAATTTGAATTATAAAATTTTGTAATAAAAAGCTAATCAAGGCATAATAAATATATTTAAGAATTCGATTCTTTAAAAATTGCAATTATTTCAAATGGATAGTTTTTATATCTAATAGAAAAGCTTATAAACGCAAAATATGCAATAAATGTATTTCAAAAAAACAATTACAAATTTAGACCTTTTCATATAATTCATTTAAATATAAAAATAAATTTTACATAAATGCAGCAAGTACCTTTGAACATAGCTGAACCACTACAATTTAGTCTAGATTTCGGAGACACATAGGACATAGGAAATATATTCTTTGGCTTCGAAATTAAACTCGACCACAACCAATTCCCATGGTACTTTCATTACTAGTAACCTAGTGTTAAATTTCATCAAAATACCGGCATTATTTTTTGAGTTATGTTGTTTTTAAGATATATATTTGTTAGTCCTTGAACTTTTCAAGCGTTCCAGAACCCGAAATTATGGTACGATTTCGCCCATATGCAATCCCGTCATACTTTCAATACTAGTTAACCCTTGTATACAATTGGAATGTTCTATCTAATTTTAAGTTACTAGTTTTATTAATTTCGATGATAAGCTTTTACACATTGGGGGGTCTAAGAGAGGTTCTGAACCACCACTCCAATTGATTCCAAATTAGGGGGGCACGCAAGAAATAGTAAAGAACACCCTGGGCCAAATTTGAAGCTTCTACATTTGTTTCAAGTTACTACCTTTATTAATTTCGAAAATATGCTTTAAGGTCCTCGGAACTGAGTGGCTGGTTTCCGACCCACTACTCCAATGGGGCCCAAATTTCAAAGACACTTACGAAATAGGAGGGACAACCTGATACCAAATTTGGAGGTTCTATCTTCATTGGTTTCGGAATTATGCTAGTTTGACCTAAATTCGATCAAAAAGTTCTAAGTTCCGAACCCATTGTCCAATCCTCACCGTACGTAATCACCGTCGTAGTTTCATTACTAATAACCTACAGCACAAAATTCATGAGGATAGCCTCATTAGCTATTGAGTTATCGTGATTTTTTATATATGTTCGTTAGTCCTGAAACTGATTAAAAGATCTAGAATCTGAACCCTTGGGCTGATTTCGCCCTTATACAGTCCGCGCTGTACTTATAGTACTAGTTAACCCTTGTACACAATTTGAACGGTCTATCTTAATTTTAAGTAACTATTTTTAGTAATTTCGATTATAAGCCTTTAAAACTTGAGAGGTCTGAGAGGGGTACTGAACCACCACTTCAATTGATCTCAAATTAGGGGAACACGCAAAAGATAGTAAAGAACACCCTTGTAACAAATTGGAAGCTTCTACATTTTTTCAAGTTGTTATCTTTATTAATTTTAAAAATATGCTTTAAGGTCTTCGGATATGTGTGGCTGGTCCCCGACCCACTACTCCAATGGGGCCCAAATTCCCAAGACACTTAGGAAATAGGAAGGGACACCCTGATACCAAATTTGGAGGTTCTATCTTCATTGGTTTCGGAATTGTGCTCGTTTGGCCTAAATTCGATCAAAAAGTTCTAGGTTCCGAAGCCATGGTCCAATCCCGACCTTACGCAATCA